>JAYGXS010000006.1:8939836-8949912 GCA_036362985.1 Ligula intestinalis | reverse complement strand
CACCTTTGAATGGTAAGGATATAATGACGGGCTTTTTTGGAACTGACCGTTCCAGAAATTTTGGCCGTAGGGGATTGCTGCACTTTTGAATAAAGCGTGCCAGGTAGCCACAGTTGAGTAGGGCTGAGATAAGACGAGAAAGCTCTTCTGGTAGAGTCTCACTTGGGCAAATGTTCCTTGCTCGTTGAAAGAGGTTATGTACCAGATTACGCTTCCACTGAATTGGTACGAAGCTCATGAAGTGTAGATATTGCCCTTTCCAGGTCTTTTTGTGGAAAACCGAGCGCCCTATGGAAACATCATCCTCTCTAAACATGAGGACGTCTAGGAAGGGGAACTTGTTATGCTGCTCTGTTTCCATTGTAAATTTAATTTTAGGATGTAAAGTGTTCATAAATTTGAGGAGGTCATCGGCCTCTTCCTTGGCGCCTCCGGTCGCGTCAGCCTTATGCCCCCCTTCTGCCTCTGGTCTTCTTGACTTGATCGTGATACCTGACCCTAGTGGATAGGAAAAGGAGAAGGTGCTATAGATACACCGAAAGTCGCCGTCCCTATACCGACCCTGGTATAGTGAACATAGTGGACCTCCTCAGAATCGACGCTTGGAAACATGTGCTTGAGCAGGACAAAGCGCCCCTGTAGTCCAACATCTTGCCAAACCGTCGGCTGCTAGATGGCAGTTGGGTTGACCAGCTTGACTCACTGTAGTCACACTAGATTAAGGTTCAAAGGTTTTGTTGGCGGTCGGGGGGGGGGGGGTAAAGGTCGAATGACTGGAGGCTCCTTCTTAGGCTGGGCTTTATACAATTCTCGCCTATTTAGAGATCCGAGACCACCTTGTCGTGCAGTAGACGGGCTTTTTAGCTTTGTTAAAGGCGGAAGAAAATGCGATAGATGCTGCGTAGGTCTGTCTGTCTGTCATTATAAAAAAGAGAGTTTAGTCCCCGGTGCTGTGCGTTCACTCTGTGCGGGACATGCAGTGTAAATCATTGCTAGTAGCGTTCGGAGTAACGTGGTCTGTGAGCTTTTTTAAAAAGTGGGGGAAAAGACCTATCATTCGGAATCTTACTTTAATCTCCGAAATTCGATATGGAGTTGATATAAGTTTGTATCCACCTCGTGGGTACTATTGGGCAGTCCCTGTTTCCTATTGGTCTATTTTCTTAGTTGAATTAGCGCGCGCCAAACATTAGTTATTTAAATAATTATTCCTATTATTTTCTACTTTTATACAATGTTTTTTTCTGAATTATGTTTTACTTCCTCTGATATGTCTCTTTCATTTAACCCGTATTTCCTTGCAGTCCCGTATTGCAGAATTCAGGACTTTTCGTTTGCTATAGCGAGCTCGGCGCGAGACTGTTACCTGTACTAACAACGGTCTTGTCACTTTGACAGGTGTTTGTGGGGCCTGTTTCTACTCCTGTACGTGGCTATTTAATCGTCAGACCGGAGACCCTGTCCAGCCAGTCCTCTATCCAACACCGCCCCCCACCCCACCCCACCGGGTAGTACGTAGTTAATTTAGCACCCAGCCACCCCCTAGCTTCCGTCGATTTCTCTCCTGCGTATATCATCGAGGAAGGTGTGGACGTCTGCCCCAACATTAATCAGAGTTGTGTGCGATTGTTTTGCACGCGTGCCTCTGTCACGTGCTCTCTTCGAAAGGGGTGTACGTGGGCCAACTGCGAGGAGCTTACTACCGTTGAATGAATTAGTAATGAAGTTAGTCTGTTCGACTACCGAAACCCGATGGCAGGGCAGCCATGTGGGCAATTTCAGGCGTAAGGTGCGGAACCAACAGGCGGACGACATCTCGTGTCATACGAGCAGCGGAGGCGAAATATGGGCTTGGATTGGTCTACACTCGTTCACAGCAAGCTGGCGATGCTTCCATCCGTACAAACCCTGTTTGTGTGCAACTTTTGTCTCAGCGATGGGCCTGAGTCCGAGATATTGCTCTGTGCGGGACTTTTCTTTCGCAAAATTAACTTCCGTTCACAGTCTTAAAACTGGATCTCCGTGCTGTTTGTACCTTTCTCCGTCGTAACTGACTTCAGTCAGATTGTTTTTTTCGTGGGTAAGGTATTTCGAATTTTGGTATCGTCACTTATTTGATCCCCGAGAGGTCTGATTCTACTTCTAAAATTGCCAGTTTGAGTGCTAGTACTGTTTCAGACAAGGGATAATTTTTATTATCGCTGCGGCCATTGATGAACAGAAGAGATGTGCCGGAGAACTGACTTTTGGTGGGTGGTAATCTATAAAAACACGCCTAGGCTCAGGTTTATCTTTCGCCATCAATTGCACCCCGTATTTGAATCGTAGATGTCACCCAGTGATAGTGGTCTGAGGTAATCTGCCCGTGGTTGGGTCGGTGCGCGCGCCTGTGGGCTGGCATTATCACGCAGCTACAAGGCTTCGAGTAATGCAGACTGTAGTAGTCTGGCTGGCTAGTAGCCCTTGCTGGATCAGGAGTCCCACGGGATTGGCCTTAATCCCGGCGGCGAGGAGGAGGGGTCGGAGCAGCGTAGTCGGGAGGGGCTGCTCCGTCATGAAAAACAGAGATAGAGTGGAGGGGATGTAGATTCATAATAGGGAGATTAGTGTAGCAGACCTTGGCCGCCGTGAGGGCGGGTGGGAACGCGACTAAGACTCGTCTGCTGTGATTCTTGACTGTAATGGTAGTGAGATGTGACATTTGTCTGAAATTCGACACATGGGGGTGCCTTATCGGTACTCAGATGGGAAAAATTGATCGAAGTTACTATCGCCGGGGGTTAAGTAAGTTAAATCCTAGCAAGTGTGATCTTCAGGCCCGGTTCGTTAGGAGAATAGACGGCATGGGAGGCCAGAGTGGAATGAACAGTTTATTCTGTACAGAAGGGATGGATAATAGGTACGAGGAAATTGACTGTCAGATGAGCGAGCAACCGCCGGCCACAGCTCTGCGCCTAAAGTCAGGTGGCCGCGGGAATCGCCACAGCATCTGGAATGGCCTTTGTATGAGTCGGCTTTGACGGGTGATTGGACAGACGGATCGGCTAGTTAGACGGCCCTAGGTGGCCAGTGCATGTGTGCACGTTAGTAGCAGTCAACGTTCCTGAGTGAGTGTTCACACGGAATCAGTCACCGTATTGGTGTTTCTTCCTCTTCTCAACGTCGGCTTTTCAGTAAATACGATGCTTATGGTAAACTTGCGCCTCGCCTTTTCTATACTAAGAGGTAAGAATGACCCGGAACCTGATGATGGCGTTTTTCTTGAGAAGTATATATGCTCGCCAATACAAGCGAGGATGCGTCTCCCAGGAAGCAATTGACAAGAAGAAGACTCGATCGCTGGGACAATACGTTTATTCGCCTGATGTTTCGACATCCGTCGCGGATTCATCATCAGAGCCATGAGAGGGACACTGTAGCAGAAATGGGTAAGGCATGCACAAAGGTTTGCAGTATTTATAGGATACAGTCATTACTGCAAACATACAGCGACAGTTGCTGCTCATTCGACAAGACCCGGCAACACGTTCAAATTTGATGAAGCCCAAATTCTCGCAAGAGGTGACAATCGGGTGAGCCGAGAACTACTTGAATCATGGTTCACGGGCCCCCAATCGATAAACAAGTGCAACGATTTGCCCAATCCACATTCAATGCTGAGATTCAATTTGGCCAAAGTAAGTCGTCACTTGTGGAACGGGCAGGCCACCACCGGAGAGCCAGATGGCCGAGCAATCATCACGCCCGAGCCCACCGCCCGTGATGAAAGTTCAACAGGTCAGAGCCCGCGTGCCTTTCAACAAACTACCCATGCGCAAAAAGGCAATCAACGTTAATTGTCGCTGTATGTTTGCAGTAATGACTGTATCCTATAAATACTGCAAATTTCTGTGCATGCATTATCCGTTTATGCTACTGTGTCCCTCTCATGTCTCTGATGATGACTCCGCGACGGATGTCGAAACGTCAGGCGAATAAGCGTATTGTCCCAGCAATCGAGTCTTCTCCTCAGTAGATATGATCGCTAGCACAAGAACTTAATTCTCTTGACGTTTCGAAATCCCTCGCCAATCCATTATCAGAGCAATAGCCGAAACGGGTAATTCGTGCACAGGGAGTTGCAGTATTTATAAAATCGCATTAATTTTTCTCATTGTCTTCCTGGGCTTTGCATACTCGCTTGTACTTATTGAGTTTTTTCTCCCTTCCATCTCCTCTCCCCCCTGCCCTCCGCAGCCGTCATCATCTCCACCCTGGAGCGGTACGCAATCCAAGTGGGTCTTCCTGCCACCTGGGTCTCATGTGTTCTCTCCGCCGCCAGGATCCCACCCAGTGCTGAGATCGTGGAGGCTTACAACATTATCCTCTGCGACAAGGTCTGGTCTTGTGTGTTGTCTTGGTTCATTAAAAAGCGAATTACCACCCCTTTCCCTATCTTCACTGAAGAATATCTTATAAAGTCGGTTACCCCCGCTAGTAGTTGCGGATCAGTAGACCGATTTCATGGAGCGAATGCTAAGCATGGTATGGTCTCGTGGCTTACACTACGTCTCGACAGAATTTTCGGTTTGGAGTAGACTAGGAAGAAGTTACTCACTATCTGTGCTGGTTAGGCGGGACTCACAAACTACTCCTGTTTATGCCCCGCAGTAAATAGCTAAGTCTGTCCACCATCGTTTTCCATATAGCCTTTCGATCCCTAGCATTGAGGATAGTCGCGTCCAGCGTCCTCTATCCACGTTTTCTGCTTTATACTTAATAGGACGAGTGGGTCCTCTAACAGATCGGTTTGCGCATATCTGCTACTGTATATCCCCAATCTAATACCGGCAAGATTGTGAGATCAATGTTTAGGACTTTGGCCTCTGACCGGAGAGACGCGAGTTCCAAACTCGAGTGTGGCAGCAATTTCAGCGGCAACACTGAGCCAGAAAAGGCCATCCAGTGTCCCATGTCGTTGCTGGTAATGTTCTTCTGCCTATATCCTAGCTGCCTCGCGGTGTAGGCTTGAGTGAGAGTGGGTCGAATGGATCCTCTAACAGATCGGTGTACGCGTATCTGCTACTATAATTAATAGTCAAAAACCTACTCACATAATTTGTTAGAACCCAAAACACATGGTAGAATTTCGGTTGACATTTAATGAGGTAGCACCTACACTGCTTTAAACATTTTGCAGGTAGCGTTATTTGCAAGCATTCTTAGTCTGGGAAGATAAGATCAACAATTAAAGGCTAGTCACTCGCAGTACACGCTATCCGGAAGCATCTTTACTTGATGTCATATACATTTTCACACACAACCTACTCCCCCCTCCAACCGCAACTGAGTGGGTGATTATGATCTGTAGCAGCAGCAGCAGCAGCGAGAAAGGGCATTGTCTGGTTGCCTCGAAGGTTATTGGCCGGAAAGACTGCGTCGACCAAAACGTGCATGCGTCCTATTCGCCACCGAGAAAGGCTAGCCTCTGCGGGACCTGATTGGCTGTTGCAGAGGGTGACTTTAAGTGCAGAAGTACTCGTTAGCGGCAGCGAGCCTTCGGACACGCTCGCCTATGTGGAGTGAGTCACCACATATGAACTTGTCCAGCCGGATGATAGAAGATGAATGTATCCCAACGGTCATAAGCTAGAAAATAATATCAAGCGTGGAAGGCGAAAGTGTTAGGGATAATTTACTTAAGTGCAGAAGAAGTAGAATATGAGTAATAGATAATTGACTCCCAGACGAGTGCAGTCCAGCCATAAAGGGATCGGAGTTCAGAATCGCATTCCGGTGGGTGTAGTCGCCGGGTCCAGACGCCTGCAACCGACCCTAAGGGAGAGGAGAATAGATGAGAGTAGATTGACTTGGATAGCTCATGACCAGCAGGAGAGCCAGCCGCGATCCAAGTGCGGTTTTCAGCAGCAGCAGCAACACGACTCTTGACACTGCCCCTAGACTGCCTCTCAATTTGTTAACCGAACTGCCTTTTATTGCATCATCATTTCCCTACGCAGGATCCATTTTGGCGAGGAGAAGCAGTGCGCGTTCGACTGCTGGAGGCCATTCAGACGGTGGTTTCAGACTTCTTGACTACTGCCGATTCACTGCACCCCAGACAGAGGTAAGTCTGACCAGACGCAGGGCACGCTTTTCTCCTCCTCCTGCTTCCCATCGGCCGTTATCTCTCTTCTTATTATTCTTCGTACCCAGGGTCCTCTGGGGCTTAGCGTTTTAAAATATATTTAAATTTAATGAGTTCCTAAGAGGCTGAGAGAGGAGTGTCTCTAGTGACACTTATGAAAGAAGTCGGTAGACGAACAGGGCCGACTGCGTTTAGTAAGGAGCGTCCGCTCAGTACAATTAGCAGACCGAAAAAACTGTCCTTGTATGATGCGGATAGGCACGAGTGGTTGATGTCGGTTAATCCTGACCCCCCCCCCCCCAATTTACTTTTTCTTCCTCTTCGCCGCGCCCATAATGCCTCGGTCGTGGGGTGGCGTGTTCAAGTGGCCCTTAGACAGTCGCGTCTATTTGGACGCGCGTGTGCGCGCGAGTGGAAGTTGGTCAAGGCTCTGCAAGTTACCGAGTCGGAAATCGCTGCCTGAAAAGTTGCATATCCTTGAAACAGTAAGCATGAAAAAAAGGAAGTCGGCCAGCCATGTTTGCTGTCCGCCACTGTAGTGAGTAGTGGTGCAGCGGTCTACGTCGTGGTTGTACTCGGATCACTGCAATCATCAGACCGAATCCCAGGTTTTAAGTAAAAGACAGAAGTCACCAGAGTAAGGACTTTATTGCGCAAAAAACCCCATGTTGCTGTCTCAGACAGCAGTGGCCTAGTGGCGAAGCCAGGGCTGACGATGACTGCGTCCAGTCGTGCCCGAGACTGTGAGTGTTGTGTTGTGATGATGGCAGCTGCTTTTACAGGACTGAGAAGCGCATTCAAGTGGTTTGTTATTGGTGTGTTGTAATTTCTCGAAGGTATGTAGAGTATTGAGGCTCTTGTGGCATCGGTTGAAGGGGGCGCGTTGAAGTGGCCCTTAGGCAGGCGTGCTTATTTGGACGCAAGTGTGTCGCACTTGTGTGTCTCGCCACATGTCTGCCAGCATCTCTTAGCCCGCAGTTCCTGGCCAGGCACCCAACTCACCCCCGTGGACGTTTGGCTCAAGCCGGCTAAGGCCGCGGCTTTTCTCCATCACCCAACTGCACCCAATTTGGACTCCGGCAGGGACCCCTGATCCAACAAGGGCTACCAACCAAACAACCAACTTGTGTGAGGGACTAAATAAACTGAGGTAAATTGTGGGGGCCGAAGGACAGGGGACACTAACGCAGCTGTTATTGGTTAGCCAGAGGCAGCTGCGAAGTCAAGCCTCGGGATACGGGGGCGCCAGTGAAAGGAGGCGTTTGGTACAGTTGCTTGTGACGATGCATAACTTTGGGGGAACGAACGTTGGAGAACGAAAAGAGGACAGGATTGTTGGATGTCCGCCATGGTAGTGGGAGCTTTATTCTTCTTGCTCTGCTTAGCTCATTTGTTTACTGACACGCCTCTCCTCTGTTGTAGACAAGTGCAAGCCAGTCGGATGCTGGACCACCTCACGACCCACCTGGTGGAGATGCACTCAGAGCCCAGCAACGCCTACGCTGCTGCCGCTGACTCGGGTCGCCCCGGCGCCGCTGCCGCAGTGGAGAAGCTGCAGTTCTTGCGTGCTCAACTGGACCGCCTTGTGGTTCAGTAACCGCCCCGACGCCACAACCAACTAGGCTTGTATTTAGTACCATCCTCCTTGAGCGCAGCTTCTGATGATGAGAGGCGCAGCAGACCTGTTTTTTGCGTGCATTTCTACCAGCTTCGGCCCTCTTCTGTGTGTCTGCTGGTATTTTTTTACACATGTCTAATGTACCTATTAACAGTCTGGCGAACGCGCGCGTAAGCCTGTCTTTTCTTACCTTTGTGTAAAATAGTCTGATATGATAAACCACGCTGGGCCTTCTTTTTTCTTCTCAGTCAAACTATTTAGACAGTTAGTACATTAGGTGTACTCCGATCTGGTCCAGGATTCACTAACCCTGGCTGTTTCGTCTGGCGATTCGCCGACCCTTCAGTTTTTTTGGGACGAAACAATTATGTTACTCGCCAACATTTTTTTAATTACTACCAGCAAACGTTAGGGAGTGCTGAATACGCATGAATGTGGTATTTACAAACATCCCAGTCCCCTGATGTTTTGGACTATATTTTTTGCATCATCTTTTCTTTGGGGCTGTGAGGTTGGATGCTCTTCCAAGACAGTACTCAGTATGTCACGGAGCTTGGAACCCCCTCCACCTCCATATTCTGGGGGCTTTACATTAATTTCCAGGGAGGTTGGAATTAGGGTTATGGTTAGCGTCTGGGTTAATGCTTGCGTTTCAGATATGTTTAGAGTTTATCTTAGTGTAGACGTTGTGACTGGATAGGTTTAAACGTTTCTTATAGGCGCCCGATGATGAAGGGGAGAGCGGGTGCTCTTATTCTCGACTAGTCGAACGTACCTAATTGCTGACTGGCCGATTTTGTGGCGGGTGCTCCGTAGATTCACCTCTCGTGGAATTCATTTTTCTATTGTCTGGGCTTTTAGTAAGTGCCTCTGTTGTGCGTGAAGCTATTAGACGCAACTGCCTGTAGGGAGCAGTGGTTCTTCCCAGTCGCGTTTGTCTTTAACCACAACGCGATAGAATCCCTGTCGGGGTCACCCGGATCTGGCTTTGTTGCCGAAGTCACAGTGTAGAACGCCACGGAACTATCATTG
Source organism: Ligula intestinalis (assembly GCA_036362985.1). Classification (NCBI taxonomy): domain Eukaryota; kingdom Metazoa; phylum Platyhelminthes; class Cestoda; order Diphyllobothriidea; family Diphyllobothriidae; genus Ligula; species Ligula intestinalis. The sequence continues at coordinate 8,941,135 of JAYGXS010000006.1, read as the reverse complement.
GTTAACCCACAATTGTGGTTGCGTCATGTAAACAAAAAGAGGTGTTGTCATTAGAAAACAATTGGACCAGAAACATTATCACATTTGGGTTGCACAACACTAACTTCAGTCTAGTAAAATTGGCCGAGACCGTTGTACCCATACAACGCAAGAAGGCCGAAAGTTACGCATATCGCTTTACCACAAACGACTATTGTGTAAAAATATTCTTGCATAGTGAGATCAGCTGACGGTAAGGACATCGCAAAATATGGCGTCCACAGTGTGTGGGGCTCTCCCTAGACAGTATTAAGTATGTCACAGAGATGGGAACCCCTCCACCACGTATTCTGGGGGCTTTACATTAATATCCAGGGCGGTTAGAATAGGTATTAAGGTTGGCGTGCGGGTTAATGTTTGCGTTTCGCATATGGTGCGAGTTTATCTTAGTGAAAGGGGTTGTGACTCGATAGTTTCAAACCTTTCACATAGCCGCATGTATGACCCGGTGATGATGGGGAGGGGCGCTGTTCTTATTCTCGATTAGTCAAACATACCTAATCACTGATTGGCCGATTTTGTGGTGGGTGCTCCGTAGACTCACCTCTCGTGGAATTCGTTTTGCTGGTGTCTGGGCATTTAGTAAGTGCCCCTGTTGTGTGTGGCGCTAGTAGACGCAACTATCTGTGAAAAGCAGCGTACAAACTTTGTTCCCAGTCCTGTTTACCTTGATCCGCAAAGCAAGGAAATCCGTCTGGGGTCACCCGGTTCTGGCTTCGTTGCCGAGGTCACAGTGTAGAATGCCAGGGAACTTTCATGGGTTAACCCACAATTGTGGTTGCGTCATGTAGACAAAAAGAGGTGTTGTAATTAGGAATGTTATCAAATTTAGGTTGCGCGAAATTAACTTCAGTCTAGTAAACGTGGCCGAAACCATTTGCAATTGTCTCCGTACAACGCAAGAAGGGCGTAGAGTTACCCATGCCGCTTTATCGCAAAGGTTCATTGTTCAAAAATTATTCTTGCATAATGACAGCAACTGGGGGCCAGAATATCACAAACTACGGCGTTCAGTATGTTTCGTACAGCAATAACATGCGAAAACAAAATACCAAAGAGCTCAATCACTAAGCACTTAGTGGATACTGGCCATATAGTTGACCAAAAGACCGCGTTTAAAGTCGTACTTCGGGCTGCGACCGGACGTCTACGATTTGCCGAGGCCGCTGCGATACGCAGAGGAAAACCAGAACTCTGTAAACAGCTTGATCATGTGATCAACCTCGCATTGCCGTGGTGACGATCCCCCTCCCCCCCCCC
>JAYGXS010000006.1:8849313-8939736 GCA_036362985.1 Ligula intestinalis | reverse complement strand
ATCGACTGCTGCCCCGTTCTTTGCCCCCCCCCCCCTTTAATTACATTTCACAGGCTTTCACTGTTACCTGAACCGCCTTGCTGTGATAATTACCTGCCCCCTCCTCTAACCCTCACTATGCACCCACATTTTTGGCTTATGTTTCCAACCCTATTTACCTATTAAGCTTCACTCTTCTAATTGTACAGTTAATTTACTATATTAGCAGGCAGATGAATTAGAGGTCGCAAACTTGTATGACGTCAATACATTCTGCTCAACTTGTGATCTTTGCCCTTTTCAAACTTCTACCGGGAAAACAATGTTTCAATAACATGCGAGTTAGTTTATAGGGATGTGAGCTTACTCAGTCTGTGTACTGCGTCCGACCCACGTAAGGTGGACTAGGTTTGCACGAAGAAGTAAAGGTTGGTTTGGATCCGAACTGATCTAGTCGGGTAACGAAACATCTTGTTTATTATTCTGAGCTTTCGAACATGTGCAGGAGTCCACCTCTAAAGATTGCAGTGGCAACAGAAGGGGTCCCACACTTGTTGGAATACAAGCCAATCAATGAAGTGAGTCTGGAGGTAACTGGGCAAGGCTATGTGCAGATCGATTTATTGAGTTCCTATCCGAGTGGCACGCGTCAACCAATTATTGGCTCGTCTTGTTTCCGGGGTTTGCGATTATCTTGGCGGCTGCGAATATGGCCTGTTTCGTAGGTGTGGACAGCAACTTGCGATAATTCGTTGTCCCATCGCACAGTCAGCTTATGTTTGTGTACACGCGATCTAATTATGCGTACATTATGACCTATATAAGGGCAGCCTGGACATGGGATGCGACACACTACCCCAGACTGCCCTCAGGGTTGAGTCAGTATTTGATTTTCATCATCCACCTGCGCATGATGGCTTTGGGCCGGTGTTTAATTCTAACACTGCAACGATGTGCTCAGTGACTGCTAATATGTAGCTGACGTACGGCAGAATATGCAATATCCTCGGTTGGGTTTCTGTCCCGGTCCTTCAAGGCCGAACGCCTGTGAATGGGTTAGTAAATGCATTCCGCATAAATCGGTCGCGGAAATATCGGGTCTAACGTGGTTTTTATTCCGGCCTGCTGCGGTGAGTCTGAATCGGCTTGAAGTGCGTTCTCATGCAGCTTTGTTTGTGAGCAACTGGATGGTCGCTGTGACAACTAAGCAACTGTGTGTGGTGTTCGTTGTCTTTCTGTAAACCTTTGTTGCCCTATCAACGTTTGACGAATACATAAAGCCAGCTGTCACCCTCGTTCATCTTCCCTCGGGATAAGATCGCGCTGAACAAGTTAGTGATGTGTTGCAGCAGGTATTCTCTGATGAGAACGAATGTGTCGTCAAAACAGTGGCGCCAGCTCTGTCACTGAACCGGCGATCAGGGAGTTTAGGATCTGTGCATGTATCATACTATTCTATGGTTACCTCTGATGAGGGGTCCTCCACAGAATCCGATACGTTTAGCAAATAAACTTCTTGCTCCAGCGATCTTGTCTTCTATTTCTGATCATGGAGTTATTTTGATCTGTTCACAGGTTTATCCGGCAAAGATAAAGAAATTTGTCGGATTTTGAGGGTCGACGTATGTCTTTTCAAACCTCTTCCATAAGACTTCGTGCACCGAATTCAATACGATGACTGTGAATAATAAAGTCAAATGGAAAGAAACCGTAATTTCGTCCGATTGAATCTTCTGAACTGGAGGGTCTTGCAGTGACCCCCTCCGCTCAACAAAAATGCGATCAGCAAATTGCTTGACCGTTTTAAAGTGTCGCTGTATGATAATATCAGCTAAAAAGCATAGGACACACCGGCAGCTGCATATAGCATTCGGAGGATACGTCTACAAATGAGCGGGTATTTTTAAGTAGGGCTGGAAAAATAACTGGAGAGCAGTAAAGAATGCGATAACACCAGTCTCAGCCATCTTTTCAACAAAGTAACGGAGCTGCTCCAAATATATTTCACTTTTATTATTAATGCCTTTGCTCTCACAGTCGTATCAACAGTCAGCGCGTCGTTCTGCTGAAAACATAAAAATCCTAATCAGTACAACATCCCCCAACGGAATTGCGCCCATAATGCAGGACGCCGCGTGGGACGGATAGCCAGAGTCCAACGACACAACGCCTGCCATAGGAGCATTGGTTTAACACCAAGAAACTTAATGACCATTGGTGTGGGTGATTATTATCAGCATAGCAACAGGTGGACAGTAGTGCCAACTGGAAAATGATTTTATCGAAAGCTAGTTGCTGCATGAACAGAAGAAGGATCCCCAAATAACGAGTGAGGGAAGACAGAATGAACTGGAACAGCTTCATTGTACTTAATTAGCCTTATAATAGCTGCTGCAAGCGCCGCTGCTGCGAAGCCCTGACCGCGGAGTGTGTCCCTAGCCAATTAGATGGCACGGCGAGCATCGACTGGTTCGAGGTAACGTGCACCGCAGGAAGCAAATCGACCGAGAGCGTGGGAAAGGCAGGACATTGTGGGGCTTTCGCAGCGAGGACAAAGAAAGTGTAGCGACTCCCTTTCTTAGTCATGCTTTCCTCGGACGCCGCGCGGACTAGGTCATGTCTGGCGTGACCACCACGCGTCCGCAAGACACCATAGTCAAGGCCTCCGTTCAAGGTCACTCCTGTCTGGCTTTCTGAAGGCGGGCTAGTCTCACTAGCCAATCAATTCTCAAGGCGAGACCAGTGCTCGAAATGCGGGTTAGATGTTTACGCTCAGTCGCTTCCACAGCCGATGACTCGCTTTTCGGATGCAGACCTCCAGACCCGGGGATCGACTTGCCGGAATGCAACTCTGGACTGCACTCATCTGGAAGTCACTTATCCTATTGCTTACATACAACGCTTGTTCCTACCTTAGTAAATTCTCCCTGACACTATGGCCTTTCACGCCTTATCCTATTCCACTAGCTTATACATGTTGGGATACGTTAGATCGCCTATTATCTGGCCTCACCACAGCGTATCCCTCAAAGGTATGGGAGAGCTTGTCACGTGCAAGTACACAAAAATTTGGCTAGCGAAGGGGGGATAAGTAAACACAGCAGAACGGAGTGCAGGCTCCCGTAATCTCATAGTTATATGGTAGAGAACGGAGTACGAATACCTGGTCCTCTAAACCTGGCATGGTAGAATTTATTCTTAGTGCTAGAGTGATGCTCCTCGAGCTGTTATGGGACGCGTTCGTCCTGCTGAGCTCTAGGGCTCACTCTCTAGTGTCGCCAGCAACGGCATACTGGCTGGCATTATAAACAACAGAACCTTACCGATAAAGACAAAAGAGACGGGAATGGTCATTTCTAGCCTTTAGGCTGTCATCAGCCAGCCATACCCAATCCTAGGCGGCGCACCGCCCAAAGCTCAAACCCACGATTTACTGCACAAAATTCTGACACTAACTATTGGGCCGCGGGCTTGTCGTTTCCGATTGAAACCACTCTAAACATTCAGTCTGCGGCTCAGTAGTAAGAGCGTTGAACTTCTAACCAACAAGTCGCGTGTTCAGCTTCGGATTGTGCACCACCTGTGGATGGGTATGGCTGACTGATAATGGCTCATAAGTGAGTGTTCGCCATTATCTTTCTTTTACTAGGAGAGAGTTGGCAGATTTGGAGCATTGAATTGACCTATGGCGCCGTCCACCGATGCTACACACAAAAGCAGCCACGTGATCGCAAGTCTTGACTCAGCTTTGCGACAGTCAATCACCAGTGCCATAGACTGCCATTGGCCAAGCAGCTGATCGGGTAGCCAGTGCTTCCCCATCGCGTGACTTTTTACGCATTCATACTAACAGCATGCTAACAGATTTATGTGCGTGCAGGTTCCGAGCCTGCCGTGCGTCAGGGCTTCAGACCACCACCGAGTTTCTGTATACAAGAAAAAAGTCCTACTGGTCTTATACCTCCTTTTCCTATGTGGAACAGGGCGTGCTAATTGTCGTGCTCTGGGCACACCCAAGCCTTAGACTCACAATTTGGTCAATTACAAATTTTCTTTGCCTGTTTTAAAGTCCGACGAACGATTATCGTGGTTTTGTCATTATTTTCTCCTCTTCACGCACTTAATTCGCTATGCACCCTTAAACTCGATTCAAATTCAGTGAGTTGTTCGAAAGTTGTCGTCTAAAATTGTAATTTTCAAAATAAGCCAAAATAATTACTTTTTAAAGGAAAGACGTTCTTTGGGAAAATGAGTAAATTTATTCAGTACATTTTCGACACTGGATCCCCAGGTCATCGTCAGACTTGCGAAAAATGTGCAAAGAACAGTTAGCATTTCAAAGTGTTGATACAGTTATATAGTCATCTAGTGTAGGCGTTAATTAGGAGTTGGAATTTGCGTCACATCGTGGTGAACATAATTAGCTGTCGCAATGGCGTAATGAGCAATTGGTAGCTGTAATTTGAGTCCGTCCGGGAACAGGCCAGGTCAGCCGGTGTGGACGCTAATTGCGGTTCATGTTAGTCCATGCTTGTCGGCTGCAGTCTCTTCCACCTTTTTTGTACACTCCCGCTAACTCGATACGCCGGTTGACGCATGAATCACCGGAGTGCATGGCCTCAACAAATTCTCGGCCTTTTTTGGAGGGGCAAACTCTGACGATGCGTGTTTTGGAAACGACGACAATCTAGCGTTTGTGTAATGACCCTGTTCCGCAAACCCGCTATAACACTGCTCCTCTGGCGCAATCCTGCAACTAGGAGATATCAGCAGCAGCAGCAATCTAGCCATCAACCAATGACAAACCGTCCCATCAATTTCAAGGTCCTGGCTCAGGCACTCTGGCGTATGCCCCTGTGACACCCGGACACCTGTTCAAGCGGTGCTTAACATGCGCTCCCGTCCGGCCTCCAGCCTCCACCAACCCAATCGTCATTTATTCTGTACAGAAAAAAGCGCCCTCTTAATTGGCCTCTGGCTTCTGGGGACCGGGTCTTAGTCCGTGGGGTCTGCAGTGGCTCTACAGTCCGCCTAACGCGTGACGCGACAAACGAGGTCACGTGATGGCAGTCTTGGTCGCCCAGCTTCGGTGACCAAAACGTGCATTAACGCTCTATCCCGCACAGTGGACCAAGTCTGTGCACAACGCCGCTTTGGTAAGCTGACCTCAATCCGTCATGACATGTTCGAATTAGTAGGCTGGCTTCAATCCATCTGGTCATTGGCTCTAAGGCGGACGCAGACAGGGACGTTCGACGATGACTGACGGATGCCGGCGCCCTAGCAGCCGGACTGCACTCGTCCGCGAGTCAACGTCTTCCTACCTGCACTCCCCTTCCTTTTGTACAGAATAAACTGCCCCTTCCACTCTGTCTGCTCCTCTTCCACACAGAACCTTGCCTGGAGATCGTAGTGACGAGAGTTCTCTCTTTTCACCTTAATTTCTTGATAGGTCTGTTGCGTCAGTTTCTCTCTTGTAACTCAATTGCCGGTGAGCCAAATGGCTGAGCACGGGCGATTTCATTAACGCACAAAACGGCACTCCTTGTTGATAAAGGGAGAGCCGTCAATTTGTGTTGACTTGCTAAACTAAACTGCCTTTTACAATCTTAGCACATTTTAGTGTTTGAACTGTTTTTTTTTGGTTGAGGTGAACTCATCCTTACTTTATGATTCCGACTGGCTTGCCCATGTTCATTAAGTTTTTTTCACATTGATTCAATCTTATTCCCTTTTGACTCACTCATATCCAATTTTTGATATTTAGGTTTAGAATTCGTAATATACGCAATATCTATCGCATTCCATGTGCTAACTGTTCTTGCACTTGTGCTGGTCATACAGGCCGATGGCTTGAGGCATATATAAATGAACAAAAGTTAGCTATCCGCCGACGTGACCCCCTGTCTCTCATGTTCGCGCACGCCCTTCAATGGGACCACCGCTTCAATTAGGACGGAACTGAAGTGGTTGCTATGGCCAATGCCAAAAAGGCGCAGGAATTCCTCGAGGCTTGGCACTCTAGTGCGACTACCATAACCGTCACGTAGATTTCGATGCGCATTTCGAAGGGCTGCGCACCCGAATTACTGACTTGTAGTATTCGCTGCTCGCCTGATGCCTGGCCTTCCTGTCGTGACCTCAATCCGTCTAGACCTCAAGGTCGTGGTGGACCCCAGACTTACTGGCGCGTGAGACATGGACTGCCCACATTGATTTCCACCCACACACTGTCCAACCAACCTTCAAGGCCGACCCAGCCAATGAACGCTCTATCTCTCTGTCTACTGGCCTGACTGCTGTCGAACCAGCACTTGGACCCGACTGGCTTTCCTGGCCGGTTGTATGCTCTCCAAGTCAAATCTCTTTTCATCTATTTTTAGTTCCTCTGTGTACGAAATACACTGTTCCCACCACTCTAGCCTTTCCCAAAACTCTTCCTCTTATAAGTAACCATGTTTTGAAGATCGCAGTTGCTAGGTTTTAACTCACGCCTACGACCTGCTAATCATTACTGATCACTTCTTCTACTACTACTACTACTAATACTACTTCTGCTACCAATACCACTCTAACTGCACTATTACTACCACTATTACATGCTGAGCCACGTTGAATATTTCTGTCTTGCCACCCCTACCCGAGCACAATGAACGACAGGTGAAAACCTGCAACACGCTAATCTATGCTGGGCACTGATTCACCCCAACACAGCGAACGGAAGTTGAAAACCACGAAGCACGTCTGAACACGGTGCACTAGCCATCTTATTCAACCAACTCTATCTCAACCACATCTACAGGCTGCCATCGCATTGAATCGTCATTCGCTCCCCTTCCTACACAGAGACCCGTAGCACCCCACCCTCTCCTCCCCCACCCCATGTTCTACCGTAACCGTGTGCCTACGGCCCCCTTCATTCATTGGTTGCTTGTCTGTCCTATCAACTCAAGAATTCTAAGCTGGCCATCTCATTTTCTCCTTTGTTCATATAGTCTGACGACGGGCCAGTGCCAACTGCTTGAAAATTCGCAAGCTGATATTTCTTCCACCGAACCTTTCTTCTTCATCACACAATCTCGGAACGCAGTCTACTTCATCTATTCACTAGTAAATTCGCCTAGAAGTCATTATTCGTTAAATGTCATAGGCATGCAGTAGCCTAGCGACCGCATCCTATTAATACTGCAACTCCTTCTGTGTAAAAATTATCCTTATCTGACGCTGTTCCGGAATACAATTTCCAGCTATAATCCGAAATATTAGGCGAATAAAGTTCTTGTTCCAGCGATCACATCTACTTCTTCGCTGTTCTTTCCTTCCTCTGGTACCAAACCCTTGAAGCATTTAAGCAGAAAGCTCTGCCTTGTTAAGGACTAGAAAGCTGCACCCACCCTGGTTGGGAAAAAACCTTCTCGGACGCTGACTAAAAAGGAGCCAATCATAACCTCGTTTACACATAGAAATTAGAGAGAGAGAGAAAGCGGAAGGCGTAGTGACAGGAAAACCAAATAAATTTGATTGCATTATGAGTGAACAGAGGCTAAACCTCCTCAAAAAACTTATTCTTCGTTGGGGCAAGAAATAGGAAGAGGAATAATGGGACATGGCAGGGGCCACGAGAAGCCGTCGTTACCGCATGGCATCATATCCGTCACCTCGTCGGTTTTAGGTTCCAAGGATTGGCTGGTGGGGGGCTGGTGCAGGGGAAACAATAAATAACAGCGGGGAAGTGGGGTACGGGAGGTGGTTCTGAGAGGGAGGTCTATTCCGAGTAGAACTTCAGGACATTGGCTCGCAGAAGCCGTTGTTTCTCTGCAAAGAACAATGCGCGGAAAGTTAATAACACCCAATCGTAAATGAAGGAGAAAGGGATGTTTGCGTTAGGCGCTTAGCCTGACCAAATGCTAACAACATTGTAGGCTCTCCTGAGGCGTCGAGCCTGCCACAATGTCCTTGTATTTTCGCTCTCACCGCCTCCACGCGATAATCTTCAAGGCTGGACCGGGAACACGCACGCACATCAAGGTGCGTGCTCCAACTGGTCGCAGTCTCCGAAGGGTCCACTTAGGCGCGCCACGCCAAGTGACCTTATTCAGACGCGCCCAATGAGGCCACAAGCTAAAGCGCTTGACAATCATTTATAAGCCACTGTCACCTCCCAGACAGTGAGTTGCAACAGGAACTGTGAGGACACCGCCAATCCGGTCCCGAGGCCGGGCCTACCCCAGAGACGGGACAACAGCACGCTGGAGATAAACCAGCGGCAAATGCAACTCCGGGTTTTGTACACCGTAAATCCTCCTCTGGGTGGATTCCAAAGTCACGCCCTTCTTATTGTGTTCGCATTGGGGATTCCAGCGGGCATAACTAGACAGTGACACCACTGAAGTCCCCGTTACAATGGTTTGCGTCTCTGAAAACAACTGATAATTAAGTCGTGATGTGGTTTGTGCTCGAGCAGCATTCTCAGGAACTTGGACGTCGATGGAGGATGCAAGCAAAGATGCAAAAAGTTAAGTTAGTCGCCCATCATAGAAACCTCTAGGCCGTAGTCCTGTAGTTACTTTTATGTTTATTAGTTTTAGTTTAGTTTGCAAGTCTGAGGGATCAAACTGCAAGACAGCTATAAACGGAACCGTTTCTAGCCGGCTGTATAGACGTGTGGTGCATCACTCCACATAGGCAGGCGTGCGCCTGCACTGAAAGCTGCCTCTTGAACAGCCAATCTCAGATGCCGCAAAGCTGATCTCGCCCGGCGGCGAATAAGACGCATACATGCCTAGGTCGATGCAGTCTGTCCGACCAATAACCTCTAAGGCCGACCAGACAATGACTGCTCTCGCTGCCGCTGGCATGTCTGCTGCTAACCCCCCACTTAGGACCCTGCTAGCCTTCTAACTAGTCGTGCTCTCTGAAGTCAAACTTCTTCGTGATTATTCTCCATTCCTCTGTATACAGAACAAACTATTCATATTGCTGTTGCCTCCACCGACTCCTTCACTCCTAAGGAACCATGGTCTGAAGATCACAGTTGCTAGGGTTTAACTTACTTAACCCTCTGCGATAGATGTGAATCGTGGGCAGTGTCTGAGGCTTGGAGTATCACTGGCTGATGACAGGTAGTGAGCCGGTGTCCTTGCTCCCGTCATTAACGCTTGTCTACTTGATTTGGCCAAGTTCAGGGTTTCGAGGTGATAATATCATCAGGCAGGGTGTTTCTTCAGAGCAGATTTCTTGAAGTATTGGCGCCTTTGCGAGCGTGTTCTCATGGAAATTATCGAAAAAGACAAGGAGGACTGGAATTTCAATTTCTGGCTCATTAACCGTCAGCAACCAGTCATACTCAATTCCAGCTGGTACACCGCCCGAGACTCCAACCTATTATCTGTTGATTATTAGCCAAACATTCTCTCCATTGAGTCTTCTTATCGATCAGTAATCAACCATCCATCAATTCAAAATCTGTCTTGTTCCACTAAATCATTTGTTTTCATATATGCATCATTTTCTGCGCAAATTGATAGTGAAGTTAATTGGGAATGATACTTGCGGGAAAACACCACCTCTTAAAACCCTTCTCAACTGGATCATTGTCGTATATGTTGAGTTCTGCAATCCCTTATGCTGAGGGAAAGAGCTGATATCATGGGTGACCGCACGCCGTCGTGTACACTACCACGTGGCTAACAACAGGCACTTACCAATTCCTGGTGCGAAGGATGCCTTGCAGTTGCACGCCACTTCAAACTATGTTTAAGAATTTACATGCACTTGCGAACGCAAGTACATAGGGCAAACGCAAAGGCAATTGACCGCCGGAGCCAAGAAACACTTACCTAACGAGTAATTGAAAAAGAAAACAGAACTCTCCGTTCATCGATTGCCGAACATCTACAAGATACGGCCCATTCTGTGAACCTCGATACGAGTACTTGTTCGGGCACGAACAACTCGTAACGTACGCTACCTGGAGGCAGCTTAAATACGGCGGTTTAAACCGGATTTTTGTAAACAACTGGAGTATATGGTGAATCTGACTCTGCCGTGGTAACATCGGCTCCCTGTTTGCACATTCCCCCTCTCAACCTTTTTGCCTAAGACGTTTCTTCCCCGTTTTTGCTGCCCACAGCGTTTAACTTTCTGACGTTATTGATTGCCTCTTGGCCATTTCCTATGAGCTTGCCGTTTGTATCGATTTTTATGTATGAATTCAATTTTGTATTTCCTCTTACGTTACTCACTTTGTGCAACGAGAGGAAGCAACTGATGTGCACGCTCGAAATTAATGGATCCAATAAATTTTGCTGTTTACACGATCTTCAAATTTGCTATCAGCAGCTGCTTCCGTAATATCGTGAGAATGAAGCATTATCTATCTATCTACGAATAAAAAATACAATAAAGAACTAAAGAATATCTATTGGTGAACTAAGTTATGTGAATTCAACCCGCCCAGTCTATAGAGGCAGAGTTTTAGGAGTTCGAGTTTCTTCAAACTGCTTTTTCCAGGATTTGACTGCTGTCCTAGCTGGAGTCATCATATAGGGCAGTCCGCGCAGAGACCCAACCGCCCTCCCTTAGGGTGACGATAATCAACGCAGGTTGTTTTAAAACCCACTAGACATCTGCTAAAAGGCTCCGACAACGCAAGCCCGACAAAAGTAGCAAGCCACTTGAAATTCTTATCCATTTTAGTCATTTTGCATTATCATTTAACAAGTAACCAAGTATTTGGAATGTCAACAATGGAGTAAAACTGTTTTAAGAACCAGAATCGGTGAGGATTACTTACATAGCTGCCTGAACAGAACACGAGAACAGGAATCACCCACAAATGCAGTTGGGGTTAGGGATAAGTTTACGGTTCAGTTTGAAGTTGGTGCAAGGTTTACGTCTCAAGTTAATTTTGGAGTTATATTTAGAAGTACGGTTGGGCTTCGTGTAGGATTAGGACTTTTTGGGAATGCCTCCATTCCCATGATTAGTTATCGCATAAAAAGGCCCCCGAGAGCAGCTGCCACAGCGCTTCCATGAGAGCGGGACCATAGCTATCAATTTTTCGTCACAACTTATTGGTCCATAGTGGCTGACCGAATAAATACACGCAGCCTTTTTGGGAGCGTAACTTTCTTTGGGTGAATACACTTTTCCTCGTGATCGATTGTCTTTTCATGCTGGCTTTGGGTAAAACTGTCGGAAAAATCTCACCGTTTGTGCTAAGTACAAGTACCAGGCATGAGCCATAACAATTTTGAAACGCAATTTTACGCCTATAATGGCTGAAGTGTACGCTGACTTGAAGCAAATGTTGTACGAGCAACTAAAGCTAATGGAAACTCTCAGCGTTACATGAGCAAGAAGTTTCCATTCCCCTGTCCGGTTTGCCAGGCCATATAGGTAATCATTCTCTCTTTGACTTTTAGACTTACAGTCATTTTTCTGCCAGTTAAGGAGCAGTCAGTAGTTGCGGATCTTTACAATATTTGTGGATATAAAATAATCAAATGAGCATACCTTTAGACAATGAGGCATCCTCGGCTTGTCTTCGGAGGAAATCCAAACAGGCCTCTTTGTTTACCCCAAGGGAGTAGATGCGCCAGGCAAATTTGCTTCAAGGAAAACAAAATTTCGAAGCATTATAATAGTAGTGGTCTGTAAAACGAACTCGGATTAAACGGTAATATAGCCCCTGCAACCAACCCCAGACTGTACTGCGTCTCCAGCCCCATAATCCACTCAAAGGTCCTTACTGACCGCTTCTCATAATGCCCACTAGAACGGTAATAACTGAACCTGTAGTCTATCATGCTCGTGTAGGCCATCGTTTATGACATATGCGCCTTGCTAGGAATCATGTAGCCATAACCTACTGGCAGGCGGACGGAGCATGAGCAGATTCAACCTTGACGACAGCCAATCAGAGGCGTCACAAAAACCACAATCACCCAATCAACTTACTAACCCGAGGCTGAATGGCTCTCAACTGACACGCCCACAGATGCGCGCGTGTGTGAACAGACACGGAGTCGTCCACGCCTGGTGAGCGATGATCACTGTAGTGGCCAAAGTGCATCATCCTGCCAAAGCCTCAACAATATCCTCTCCTATGAATGCGCGCAGTTATAAACCATGACTTTCTGGCTAATCTCAGATACACTTGAAGATTAAACCTTGCCCTTGCAACCATGCGGCATTGGGCTTAAAGTTCGGGTAGGAATCGCTTGTGCGCGCTAGGAGTGGGGAATAAGAAGGCCCCGTAGTACAAGTATCCGTACGCTATATTCTAGGGAATGTAGGGATGGGGTTACGGGCAAGGTTAAGTTTAAAGATCGATGCTTAGGGGAGGGTTTTGGTTATCGTAAAGGTGTGGCAGCCCACGCCCGACGCCTTTGCGCTCAATCATCTTGCCTTCGCTTGCGAGGCGACGTCGTCGCTTACGAAACTCGACAAGACACTTGGCTCTATTGAGAAATTTAAATATTCACCCAAACTAGGATTCCGTGAAGAAGGCTTGGACCTATCGAAATAAGAAGGTAGGAATGCTTGAAACGATAGAATGGATGGCTCAAGGGGTTAAATCAGTATCTGCCAATAAGCAGTACTGTTTACTGAGAGGAAGAGGTAGTAGAGGCCATCACTTTCACAAGAGCTTTATTGGTCTGATGTTTCGGATTAAAGCTCGAATCCATCATCAGAGACGGCATCAGATAGGGTTTTTCTTAAATGTGGCCTTCCTTCTGTAGCCCGCTGTTTTTACTTACTCAAATGCTCATTTTTAAAATGCAATGGGCTTCAGCCAATCAGGTTGCTGGTTTTTGGCTTAGCCGCCTATCTGAATCCAAGCTTGATAATAACAAACAGCTCGTACACATCAGCAGAAATTTACTTGATTTAGAAGTACAATCAGTCCCTTTACTTTGGCTAGCGACTGTCATAGATTATTATTTGGAACTTTAGATCCCTATCCCCATTTGAGCTTCTCCTTGGATTAAGACATTTGTACACCTTCATTGGCACTGTTTACCGTCTAGTTTACATTTTATTGTTTGTTTCAGAAAACCACGTTTACAGCGTTTCGACGTACGGACAGGCAAGAGGTAAGCCAACTCAAGCTATGCAAGCTATAAAGCGGCAAGGTTAAAACAAGCTTAATGCAAGTTATCCGAACGGGCCAACAGTCAGCGGCCAAATATAAAATACGCTAACCAAAAACCAAAGACCTGGATCTAGTCTTAAGTTCATATCTGAAAATAAAAGTCAAAATAAAGAATTTCTTTTTGAATCATGGCGTACCTTAACTGGCTGAATGCAAGACCGTCGAAAAGCTCCCTCTCCAACTCCAGGTCATTTTCGGTACCACTGGAAAAGTAAAACAGATGCAGATTCAAGGAAGGAATTCATGCTGACATTTTAAGAATGGGATGCTCCTCATCCGTCAGGCTCTGAATGTTGCGTGCTTGCATTCAGGTTTTTCAAAAGTACGTTACTGACACCTTCCGTCGTTTATGCGAACTAGCATGCGAAAGTTTAATGATTAGTTAAATGCTCTTTGTAGCAGCTGATTTACCAATGTTACTCTTATCTACTGATTATGTGCAAAAGCAGTAAGGATTGAATACTGTATGGCAGAAAGTGTGAATGTCTGAATAAAGGGGTAACTTGATTAGTTTTCGCCTTTTTAAGGGTAACAATTTTAGATATCTGAAGAGGAATTGGCAAGCATACGTAACCTTAAAATAAATTCTCGTCAGGCCATTAAATTTATATGGGAGGGGGGGGGGGGTAATGTGTAAAAGGTTAAAATTATGCTCAAAGTTAAAAGCAAATTAATCCAGGGGATAGGGGAGTGGATTGGGGTAGTAACAAGCGGCTAATTAAGCGGTAATTAGGGAGAAGGCGGGGAAAGGGAGAGAGGAAGCGTAGAAAACGCCGGTAGCTAGGTGGCCGTTGGCCACGCTGAGCTTGGGGCCTGCAGCAGGTTCTTTTGTGCACACATAATCAGCTTCCTCAACCGGATAGCAGTTGCTTATGCTGTTGCTAGCAATCGGTGACCCAATGACTTAGAGTAGTTTGGTGGGACCATGAAGATCACCCTGAAGGCTTCGTTGGGGTCCACCTGGTGTCCGGAATCCACCAAATGCGCTAGAATAGAGCTGTTGATTTCCCTGGTGGTAGTGACTTCACCTTTCCTGAGCCATTGCGGGAGGTGTGCTTTCATTCTTTTGGATAGGCATCGACTCGTGCGACCAATATAACCTGCTCCACAGGAGCAAGTAAAGGAGTAGATGCACATGAAGGTCTGAGTCGGTAACCTGTACTTGCCTTTCCCGTGTAAGACCAGGTTAGTTGAGAATAATAGCCGAAATCTCGCTGCTCGAAAGCTTCGTGATACGGCTACGTCAAAGCGTCTTTTCAGGAGTTCACCTGCCGCGCCTTCTCAAAAGGGCACTTTGAGAAATAAGGTTTTCTTTTCCGCAGTATGTGTTGTGGGCTTTATTCCTTTGGCATCCATATTCTTGGAAATGAATCTCTCCGGATATCCGTTTTCACGGGGTAAGTCCTGGATTTTCTCGAGTTCATCTTCAATACTGTCTTCTGAGCAAATTTTCCTAGCTCTTTGCGTTAAGCAGCGAGCTGGATTTCGCTTCTGTTGGAGAGGTACGAAACTGTTAAATTTCTTATATTGTCCAGACCAGGGTTTCTTTCTATACACGCTCCTTCGGACGCTACCGTCAGGTCTACGAGTTACGAGGACGTCCAGGAAAGGGAGCGAACCTGCCGTTTCCATCTCCAAAGTGAACTGGATGGATGGATGTGCTTGATTGACTGCGTTTAACAGTGTGTCTACATCGGTTTCGGCTGTGGCGATCACGAAGGTATCATCCAAGTAGCAACTGTAGTGCTTTAACTTGTGGATCTGATCACTCAGTTGCAATTTCTCCAGCTTGCCCATAAATATTTAAGCCAGGAGAGATCCCAGATGCAAGCCCATGGAAACGCCATCTATTTGTCTGCATATTTGGCTGTCAAAGAGGAACTGAGGAACTGCACATTGAGTGTGCACTTCAGTAGTACATTTGTCGGTATTCCTATTTCTTGTTGATTGCTCAATAGGAAATCGCAGATGTATTTGACTGTCTCGGTAACCGGGACGTTTGTAAACAGCGAGGAGACGTCTAGGGAGAGAATCCTCATGCCGTTTATGTTCACATCTTTGAGGTCGTCGATAAATTCAAAGGTGTATCGATAGCTCCGTGGTGCAAGTTGATGCTGCAAAGGCTTGAGTTTTGCCGCCAACCATTTCGCTATCGCATGATACGGTGAATTTCGCATGTCCAGAATCGAACGAACTGGCAGGCCATCCTTATGGATCTTTGGTAGACCATACAAACGGGGGATGTGCGTGCCTACTGGTCGGAGGCCTTCGAAGTCCCGGTCGCTTATGAAACCTCGCGTGTGGAGTCTTCGTAAGCAGTCGGTCAGTTGGACCTCTACTTCTTCTGTGCGATCTTTTTCTTTGTCAACTTTCTTGAATTTTGTCGAATCTGATAGGATCGTTTGCATCTTCTTTATGTAGTCCGACCTTTCCATTAAAACGACACTGCTTCCTTTGTCCGGTCTAGTGACCAAGATTTCTGTGTTCCGTCGCAGTTCCGTAAACTTTTCTAGGTGCGCTTTTGTCAATGCTCCTCGGTTTTTAGGTGTCTTGTTCAGATAATGGTAACTGCAGTTCACCAGTGTTGACTTGAAGTGTTCGACACTTTCTGCGGAGCTGGGCTTTAAATCATAATTTTGATTGTAAAGATTCTCAAAGTGTGTTTCTAGGTCTAACTGATCGATCTTTCGAGTAGGTATGCAGAACGTCGGACCCACAGATAATGCTTCAAGTAAAGTTTTATCAAGCGTCATCGAGGTGTAGTTGTGCACGTATCTAGCTGGATCTTTGGGTAGCCTTGCTTGTGGCAATGTAATGGCCTGACGAGAATTTATTGAAAGTATACGTATGCCTGCCAATTCCTCTTCGGATTTCTGTGATGGGAATTTTTGCGACCCTACATTTTTAGATATGTTCATGCATCGTTTTAAGTCGCACATTGTTAAAAGTAATGTTATAGAATAAATTCGAAACAATGCCAGAATTTATTGGGAGGATATTCTAAGTTGTATTTTGTGTTTGAACTTTAAAAAGGGCATTTATAAGCGGTTCTAGAGGAATTCAGTTATTCATGGATAGCTGTAATTCACAAACTCCACGACTATCGGGGTCGAGTGTACAGATAGGTAAGAAACTGCTCTTTTGAAGCCTCAGCAAAGCTGACTCCCTGCTCCCGATTCATCCATTTCGACCTGAGTATTTTACAGTATGCATTTCCACTAGATGCACATGAATTCTTTACAGCACTCACGTCAGTGCCGAGGCTTGCGCAGACCGCTCCTGTTGTAGGGCAATGAAGACAGCGGCATTCCAGAAGCGTGTAGACTGCCAGATCTGTTGATCCCGAAGACCCGCGTACATGAAGGTCTGGGTCACCCGGCCGTCCGGAGCCACCTCTGCAAAGTGATAAAGACTCTTCGGAGGTTGGTTGACACGATATATACGGATACAGTAATAGACCAAACCACCTTGTAAATAGCTATATCCCTTATCCAACTGTCTTACGGAATTTGTGGTTTAACATTTAATTCTTGGTTAGCGAGTGTAAATGCATCTTTAATTGTGTTGGAAGTGATCAAAAATATTAACTTAGGGAAACTTATATTTGTTTCAGTGTGCTAAATAGATTTGAATCCATCAACATAAACTCCTGTTGCTGAGGCAACTGATGTCTATTGAGGGAAATTCAACCCTATATTGGTGGAATTTAAAGAAACATGGAAAGCCGGGTTACTGAAAATGTAAAAGTAGCTTTGTGTTACAAGTTTGAGGCTAAAATGACCTCTAAAGACAGCCATGTCCATTGAAATGTCGACCTTCCTACAAATGTAATTGGTAATAGAGAAAGTGCTTCGAGACTTATTACTTTTTAACGCAAATTTTCGAGTCTGGTTTGTCTTCAGAATAGTGGTAGGAGTACAAGCAACAGAAAGGCGACTAACACAACCCAGGTGCTCAGCTTCCATAGCGACCACTAAATAGCGCATAAAGGTGGCTGTATTAGAGCACTCTTTCAGAGGGTTGAGACACACTGCAGTGAACCGCAGGGGCAAATGCAAGAATAACGACACCTTTGGGACCAACTGGCCATGAATGGATACCCGAACTGCTACTGCGTCCGTACGTGCTCGTGGGGGATAAAAGAAGGAGAGCGACCAACGCCCTGACACCCTTTACCGTAAATAAAACATGTGTCAGAAGCAGCTGAGCGTATCGCTGCAGAGCTCGGCGTAGGTATTGCTCATCGTCCGACAGCTACCATGCGTTCACGATTCATGCAAATAAAAGACCCGCTGAATGTATACGAGCAGTCTGGGAACGTTTATCAGGTGCCATGTCGCGACTGTTCTTGCAATTATACAGAGCGGACCGGGCAACGACTTAGCTTGTGAATAACAGAGCACAGACGGGCAGTGCAGAGAGGCTAAAAACTGTCCCAGATCGCTACCCACACTCTGGAAGAAGGCCAGGAATTCGATTTCTCGGGCACGCGGATAATGGCACGCCTTGCTAATAAGACGGGGCGAGAGCTGCTGAAGGCCTTGGTATCAGACGACAACTGCATCAACAGGCCTGAGGATATACCGCCCTGTTATGTTGCCAGCCGTGTTCACGACCAGAAACCACAGTCCAGTTCTTGTCTTAATACACAGACTGCCATGTCAAGGTCACACGCCATAACTCCAGGGACGCACGTAGGGGAGACACGATAAGATGGCGTGAGCATAGACGTGGCGTAGGCATGGACCAATCACAAGTGCCACCTCCCTCCCACCTCCATTTATGCGTAGTCAACGTTTACTGCTTTCTCACTTTCTTTGCTGATGGCTTCTTGTGTGGGACCGAAAGCTCGGAAGAATAAAATTGCCGTTCCAGAGGTCACGTCTTCTCTTTCTTTACAACAGATAACTTTAAATGATGCTTAATTCAAGATTCTGTGGTTTGCCAAAGTTTACGCCAATAGGCCTCTGCTGCATTCAGCTATCCCCGCGATAGTGGTTATGTTCGCCTCCAGCTGGTTCTGAGAAATTTTTAAGTGGCATGGATATTGATACGCCCAGTAAGGCATGGCCCCTCTGAATGCATTGCCTCCAGGAATCCACAGCCCTTTCCAGTTGGGTAGGCGCCAATTATGTGATTTTTTCCCCATGCAAATATGTGTCCACTGCGTGCATAGCAGCCTGAGATAAGTGGCCTCGTCTCTTAACCGCCGCAGATATCCACGTTAAAAACTGAGGTAGTATGCATTCCGAGATGATAGATGTAGAAAGAAGGCTCGTCGGAAAATGGAGTTTTACTCGTGAATTTTGGAGCTGGTGACAGTAGCTCTTCGTCAGACGGAATGAAAGTGAGGGCTGGGATTGTCGCACTAGAGGGTTCGGGGGCAGAGGTCACATAGAAGTCACATAGAGGTGAGGGTGAATGGGAAGGGGGTAGGGTGACGCGAATACTACTGCGAGACATCTATGTATACGGGTGGATAGAGATTTCCCAGTTTAGCCACAATGGGCTGCACCACAGTTGCTACATGGCATTTTGTAGACGATTTCCTTTCTGTTAAAATAGCCAATCCTCTCCTTAGAGTGTACAAGGTGTGCATGCAGAGTACTTGTAGGTTTGTGCGCTATCTGTATCTGGTGTTTTTCTTAGCTCTCTTTCGACTCGCTCAGATACAGTATTTACATAACGACGGCTTCACCAGCTCATTGCTTTTGGTGTCTGAGTGCGTGTTGCCGCCATATGCAGTGACGAACAAAGTCGGAAGGAATATACATTTTTCATGTGGACCGACAGCTCGACCGTCACGAACGCCACCAGATGGCACAGGAAGGTTGTGATTTTCGTTTGAACGTGTTCATACTGAGAGCAAACTTGCATGGCCTCTACTTACTTCCGTCTCTATCCTCACCCATCTGGGCATAGTGTCCTAAGAGAGCCAAGAAGACCGGAGACGGGCTCGGAGGCAGCTGACCGGCACAGGATTTGCTCGTGCCCAGGGGTGTCATCTCCCCCTCCCCCATGTGTCGCGTTTAAACTGAGCGCGCAGCCGGAATAACGCGTGCCGTGCTCTTATCCGCCCCCCCCGTATTGGCTCATCTTCTATACTGCGTTCCCCGTCATAGGGGCCGCTTATCGGCTGCCAGGGAATTATTTCAGACCGTAATTGGGCTCCACTAGCGTCTTCTTATTTACGACCTTTATGGTGTAGGTATTTTAAATCTTTTTGTCCGCGTCTTCCATCGTTTGACGACAAATTAGTTGCGCGCGCGTATTGTTTGCATAAGCACACTATCTAATTAATTGATTACCACTGCCCAAAGATGCTGTGAACCACTTCTTGATGGGTAGTTTCTTATGTTGTGCGCACCGCTTATAGTCTCCCTACATAATGGAGGAATCATATTCCCTTGAAATCTTGTTTAATAATACAGGGTATCCCAGAAGTAACAGACCCTTTTGATTTGTCAATAAAACGAAAACTATTAAAGCTAGGATATTGAAACTTATGTAATTCGAAAGAAAAACCTTTTTATATTTTATTAGAACTAGGTTTTGAATACAATGTCTTTTAAATGATGGCCATGGTTGGTTTGACAACTTAAGGTTCGTTTCTTTGTCGCTTCTATAACGCTCCTTAGTGTATCAGGCCATAGACGTCTCATTTCAGAACAAACGTTGTTTTTAAGTTCTTGCAGATTTGTTGGATTTGTTACATAAACCCACTTGACTTCAGGTAGCCCCATAAGAAGAAATCGCATGGGGTCAAATTTGCAGATCGAGGGGGCCAAGGAATGTTACCAAATCGTGAAATCAAATGATTTGGTAAGCACTCATTTAACACTGTCATCGTTTCTCTTGTTGTATGGGCCGTGGCTCCCTCCTGTTGAAACCAAGCATTGCGTAGGCCATGTCTCTCAATTTCAGGAATGAGAAATTCGCTAATCGTAGTTCGGTATCTTTCACCATTAACTGTTACTGTTGCGCCATCATTATTTTCAAAAAGTATGGGCCAATCACATTGGAAGCAGTTATTCCGCACCACACCGTCACAGGAAGAGAATGCAGCGGCCTTTCTTTAATTTCTATTGGATTTTCATCGCACCAAATTTTAGAAAGGGTTTTCCTTCGAATCAAACAAATTTAAATATCCTAGCGTTAATAGTTTTTGTTTTATCAGAACATAAAAAGGGTCAGTTACTTCTGGGACACCCTGTATATCCGAGTTCGCATGTAGTTGCGGGCGCGCATGGACTTGGCGCATGCAAAGCAATGACACGCGCTGGGCAGCGAACTTCCGCAGACGTGGCTGTTGAAAAATTCGAGGAAAAATCTTCTTATATGCTTTATGGCCACGCTCGTTCTTTCTCCCCACTTTCCCTTCCAACAAACCCTGGCCCAGGGACGACACGAGCACGCGCATGAGGAGGCCAGAGCCTTGTGCGTGACCGGATCACGTGATTATTCCCTCCTGGTTGCGCCTGCCTCGATTTCTCCAGGACTCACCTGATTGGCTAGCTACGTTGTCCCAGCTGAATAGGCGATGCCATTTGCATGCACGCCTGGTAAACATAATTCCCCAATTGGGCAAGGAAACAGAGATACCGCTCACCTCTGCTTCGCTGGCAGTTTTTGCCCTGTTCGGATGAACTTTGTGAAAAGATTGCCTAACGTTGCGAATGTCCATATAACTTCGAGGCTGCCCTGGCCATCCAAGAGCGTCTTTCATGAGTTACACAGTGTTACTTACTTGGTCGTAAAAATGTCTCTCAGTT
Source organism: Ligula intestinalis (assembly GCA_036362985.1). NCBI lineage: Eukaryota > Metazoa > Platyhelminthes > Cestoda > Diphyllobothriidea > Diphyllobothriidae > Ligula > Ligula intestinalis. The sequence goes on along the minus strand of JAYGXS010000006.1, from coordinate 8,918,826 downwards.
TTAAAAGCCGGTTAAATTTGATAGCCAGTGCAGCCTAAAATTCTGTCAGGTAAATACGAGTGCTTTTTCTCCAGCACACTTCTTATTAGGCTACTTAGGTAACAAAAAGTCTGCTACCTAAACCATCTGCAGAGGCAGAACAGTAACCCAGCAAAAGCGTTTGTAGTCATCAGCGGAGCGTAGTAGTGTGAATTATGCCTCCGATTTCGGTCGCTGGAATTTGGAAATAGCTTAGAAAGCAGGGTCAAGGAAACCTGTGTCTGCTCACCTTGTTGAAAGAGGCGAAATGCCGAATTCAAGAGGCTACTGGCTGGGGTGAAGTCATCGCTGCCGTTGCACTGCTCCAAGACCAGCCCACTGTACTTGACGAGGCGACGAAGAACATTCCCAGAAACCTCCTTGAGGTTTTCGGTCTGTTGGAGGGGAGTAAAAGGTTTGCAGAATGGCGTTTAAAATGGCTCGATTGGTTTTTGCAATAATTTAATACGTCTGCTTTAATGAGCATAGGTTACCCATTTTTTATCCTTAGACCTCTACAGTAAGGGGCAGCATACTGCCTGACTTAATAAAAGCATGGAAAAGTCAATCTCGAGGGAAATTGTCATTCAGCTCGTTGAGAGCATTTACCGGGTCAACAAAGCATTCTGAGTCCTCTTTAAAGCACCGTCGAATCACTCCAATTTCCTGCGTCAAGGGATACTTGCGACGGCAGACTCAGGGGTCATACGAGTAGCCAACCCGCCTTCCGATTTTTAAAAGCGGGAGGTGTTACGGAGGCGGGATCCTCCATGCACTAGCGGTAGTCTCCGAAAAGGACAGACCCAACTGCGTCATGCCCGCAGACTAGGCTCCCCCGGTGCGTCACGCCCACATGCATGCCGCCTGCGTCGTGCGTCGAGCAAATCAGACGGCCACCCACATGGCGGGGGCAGTGGTCGTAGTCAATATGAGTATAGAATGTCTGCTCGCATACTATACGCTAGGAATATTCTGGAAAGACCGTAGCCAAATAAATATGCCGGTGGGTCCAAGCTAAAGGTCGACTCCGACGACTCAGCAGTCCCCACACGCCACACAGTCTTTGTGTACTGTTGGATACAGCCATTGCCTATCAGAACCACTCACTTGCCTTCTTCTGCCTATTAGTCGGGTTCGAATTACTGGGTTATAAAATTTCCACATAAAACGTTTGTACAGGCCTTAAGGATCCCCTCACCCAGGATGAGCCGAACATGTTAGTTCTCACGCTATTCCGCCCCATTCCACCTCTCTCTGTCCCTGTCCAAGTCCCTGACAGAACGCGACTATCATTCCCGATCATCTAAATGTCTTCCACAATCTACACCAGTAGCTGTTTAAGCCTTTGCTCCTCTACCTCCACATGAGCATTAAAAAATCCAAAAACGTATGCTGGTTGAACTTGACTTCTTCAATATCTACACTTGCATCATCGTTGGACTTTGCAATAAAGAGTTTAAAATATGTGAAACTGAAATAAATTCAGTAACCTTTCCCCACCCCTCCACCTGAATTCAACCCGAAGACCGTACTGTGTCCCCTGCACGCGACAACCGCAAACACCTCTCCAGCGTAATCGTTTACGACCCGCGATAACGGCGCCAACTCGAGACATCAGGCAAATAATCCCACCATTTTCCAGGGATCGCATCTACTTCTTTTTCTACTAAATTGCTTCCTGAAACTTATCTGCTCGCTTCTATCAAAAGCAACCCTAGCACTCCTCCCAATAATTTGTTTTATAAAGACAGGAACCCCGATGCGCCCCCGGGGGCCAACACGGACCATGCCGGCTCAGTCCTACGCGTGCGTTATTGTTTGGAGTACACGTTACGATCGCTCACTAGTGCGGCGCAAATATTCCAGAACTTCGGTCAGGGTGCACATTAGGTTGTTTAAATGATTTTTAGTATGACTTTGTTAAACTTTTATAGGCTCTATGTTTTTAATTATGTTTTCCCTTCCCTGATATGAGCCATCCAGTTAACTCATTTTGATGCCGGTTCCGCATTACAAAAACATGGGTCTTTTGTAACTGTTATGTTATTTATAAGGAATCTTTACCGTCCCGTCTAACTAAGGCGTGCATAATTTTAAATGGATAATTTTGGATAAACAGTCAAATCGCAGTTGAATCATTTTGATTCAACAAAGAATGGCACGAACATACTGCCAAAAGCGTTATTTCAATGGACGAAAAGCAAACGCAGACGCCTAGCCGCTGAATATTAGCTACCACCTGCGTAACAACGGATTTGAAGGTAAAGGGCTGCTTATTCTTTCACTTTTGGACTGTGAGACCCTTTTTAGGAATCCGGCATACTCTTAGCATTCAAATCAAATCAGTTGCCATGTCGCGACAGTTCTTGCCATTATACAGGGTAGACCGGGCGACGACTTAGTTCGCGAATGAAGGAGCACAAACGGGCAGTGCGGAAAGGCGACCCACAGTCCCAGATCGCAACCCACACTCTGGAAGAGGGCCACGAATTCGACTTCTCGAATACACGAATAATGGCACGAGCCAGTAATAAGACGGGGTGCGAACTGCTGGAGGCTTGGGTGTCAGATCCCAACTCCATAAACAGGCATGTGGATATACCGCCCTGTTATTTTGCCATCCGTGCCCGCGACTATAAACCAGGGCCCAGTTCCTTTACAAGCATGCAGGCCACCACCCCAAGCTCACACGCCGTTACTCCAGGGACGCGCATCGAAGGCACGATAAGATAGCATGAGAATGGACGTATCATGGACAGAGACCAATCAATAATTGCCCCCCCTTTACCAACCCCGTTTATACGTATCTGACGTTTGCTGTTCTCATTTACTCTGACGATGGCTTCTCGTGTGGAGCCGAAAGCTCAGAATAAAACTATGGTTCCAGAGATCGTGTCTTCCTCTTCTTTACAATAAAAAAGTATTTGCTGCTTAAGTCTGCTAAACAACAACACTACTCAGAAGTCAGGTCGGAAAATCACGAGTACATCACCTGCACCTATTGCCCAAAAGTCGAGCTTCTGAACTCACCTGCTTTCTGAGCTCCCTCGCAAACGCCGATCGTCCAGTATGATGCTGTGTAAGATAGGATAAGGAAATGAGACGGGTATGGAACCAATCGTTTGCGAAAACTTCATAACACATGATACTTGCGAAAACTTGAGGCAGTGCCAAATGAACAGGCATTGCCCTCCTTTAGAAGAATAGCATGCAAACAGTTGTCCTGTTTTTTTTCCTTAGAAGATCATCAAAGTTTTGGTCTGCAACCTGATTAGTTACTGTTCACTGTGCATGCGCTAACACAGAAATTTTACGCGCTTACAGTGATGTAATCTCTGAATTTCTGATCGGCACTGTTGTCCGGATCAACATTTTTTGGGCTAAAATAGAAAAGAAAGCAGTCCGTTAGCAACAGGTAAATTGTTATTTTCGTGACCCTTGCAATCAAACGTTTACCCGAACATTGACTCATAGTGGCCAAAAAGTACATTTAGCATTTATTTAGTCTTTTTAGTTTACATTAAGCACTATTTTAGTAGCCAATCATGTCTTCATCAGAAATAGGGTACTTTATTGTTCTTAAAATGTTTTTGATTATGGTGCTTTATGAAGACACTAGTTACTTAACACTAATCACTACCCATTACCCATAAATCTAAATCTGTAAAGCTAACCCCTCATCCCTAAAATCCAACTCCCATCGTAAATTCATAACTCTAACTTATAACCTTAACCCCTAATCGCCTAACTGTGAAGGGAAATAGGCATGCGTGAAATACCGATTCCTTTGAAAACAGTTCCGTAATTCTCCCGCACCCTAGCATGCATACTCAACAGGATATCATTAGCATTTTTCAAAAGCGTTCCTTAAAAGCAAAAAAGTAGTTTAATATAACATAACAAACTACTTATTTCGTTGTAGTTTATTATTTACTTTATTTTAATTATCCTTCGATTAGTTTATTATTTAGTTTTATTAGTTATTATTTAGGTTAGTGTAATTTAGTTTAGTTAAAGTTTAGTTTTAGTTTATTATCTAGTTTCATTAATTTTATTTTAGTAAGTTATTATATAGTAAGCTCTGTTGTTACTTATAAGGAACACTTACCGAATTTTTGTAAAGTAATGACCAAATGCGGCCACGTTCCCATTCGTTACTAGAAGAGAGTGATCAGCGGTCAACGTGCTCATGAGTCAGCCGCAATGCGATACCCTTTATCCTCGATTCCTCCACCGACGAGATTTGCGCTACCACAGATGGGTATAAACGTAGTAGGAGAGTTAAATAGACCGTCTAGGAGTGCTTTACATCACATTCCCAACCGACAGGATTTAAAAAGGGGGTCGTTTGTCTTACCAGGTCGGGTCTGCCATTTTTTCCTCCTCCATTGGCATGTGCATTTCCTTATATGCATGTCGGTTGGCCTACCTCGCCCATTATAAAACATTTTTTTTGCTCTTTGTTTATTTGAACCACAACAATGAGGTCATGAGTGCACGGCGCTAGCGCCGTTTTGAAAGCAGTTCAATATGGCCTATATTTGATGACTATTCCAAGGATATTTTTGCACGATGTCGAAAATTGCAGTTATCGGCGACTATTTATTCCTTTTTTTCGAGTATTGTGAGTTTGTGTGCTTTGTATTTCTTTTTGAATGGAGGACGTTATTTTCTGACCATTTTGGAATAATACTTGCGAAATAAAGCGTTTCTCTTGTAGCGGTTCTACAGCCCACCCCCTTAAAACACTTGACGCCGCAGCCGTGGGCTCGTTTGTTCACCCATTCGCGCTCGACCCAGTGTGATTGCCGATGGCGTATGCGACGTTTGCCCTCACGCGATCGGGGCGCACTGACGCACCCCAGACTGGTCTGGCCTATGAGCGACCTGAAGCCGACTAACACGCGAAGCCCGCTCGGTGGACCTTGTGACAATTCTCGCACCGACGGGCTTGGGATTCCGTCCCCTGAGGGACGGACGCGACGGTGCCGCGCCCATGCGCCCTCACGGCCGGATCGAGTAGCAACTTCCCCCTTACACTTCTGTTCACAATATAGTGTCCCTCCTACTCCGGATTTCCCACCGTCTTCTCCCTCTCTCTCTCTCTCTCTCTCCCTCTCTCTCTCTCTCCTCTCTCTCTCTCTCTCTCTCTCTCTCTCTCTCTCTCTCAAAAGCACAATTCCCAGTAATCCTGGAAGTTTATTTGCTCTGCTGGCTGCTATCGCGCTGATCCAGGAACGTTTGGTTGTTTATCTTGAATAACAAAGCACCCTCGGTCTAAGATGTAACCTAGTCGTTTTTCAAGGTCAGGTTTATTGGGAATGAGATAAGCATGAGCAACTGTTTAACGGAGAGGAGAGCGATAGAGAACGCGTTATATGCAACCTACTTCTACTAACACACGCGCGAGTCAGCGGTCCTGCATCACCGCAAGGCTGTGGAGTACATGAGGGACGACATAATTGGACCTAACTGTCGTATGCTGCCAACCACTCTCATAACCATTAAAATAAATTAGCATTGCGAACACGTAATAATGGAAAACTCCGTCTGGTTTGGCTCTGAGGCACTCCCGTCCACGGACCAAGCAACGCTAGTTGACAGTGTTTAGAAAAAAGTTAATGTTTGGCTTCGTGCATGCGCCAACGCAACTCACTTAATAATATTTCCCACAAAGTTAGCAATATCCGTCCGATAGCACTTTGCCTCCTCCTCCGGCAGACTGTCAATGCTCTCGGCCGAAAGGCGTCGCTCACTGGGCGCCTCGTCCGCGTACATCGGCTGGTCGCCGTCGTCGCCGTACTCGCTGGCCGAGCTTTCGCCGTCGCCACCATCGCCACCACGCGATTGGTTGCTGCGTTTGTTGCCGCTGCCGCTACCGCCACCACCGAAACCGGTCTCCATCTTGACCGTATTCAGCTTGCTCGACAGGTCTGACATCAGGCCCTCCTTCTTGGCCTGCACCGAGTTAAAGAATTTGCTAGTGCCTGCGAAGAACGCGGACGCCGCGGTGCCGCTGTCCGCGCCACCGGCGTCCTGACCCACAGCGGCGGCCTGGTCACCCTCCTTGCCTCCAAAACCCTTGAAGATGTTTGTGAAGGCCATAATAGTCAAGCAGAGGAAGTGCGGATGTCAGGAAGCTAAAATAGATAAAAAGAGATGAAAAATATTATAATTATATGACTACAATATAATAATATATGTATAGTATATAATGATATAATACATAATAATAATAAGGGACTGCTGGTGATGCTGCTGCGATCTAGCAGTGTAATTGCATGTCTGGCATTACTTGCCTCAACCGCGAAGAACGTCTCAACAAAAATGCTCTTAATTAGGTGAGTTTGGCAGATTTGAATAATTAAATTGAACCAATTTGAAAAGAAATCACGGCCTCAGTAGGATTCGAACCCACACAGCAGGGAAGCCTTTTGCGTAGCCAACGCACTACCACGTGGGTGATGAGGCTTAACATGAGCCGTGAATTTAATCACACTTAGATCGGTTTTACTAGTCACATGGAATCCACCATTACGGAACAGCAAGCTGACTGCCCAGGCAGGATTTCCTAAGCAATCATCCAGAACCCACCAGAATGACTACAAGGCTCACTTAATTATTAGGAGGCTTTGGCAGGTTTGAATAATTTGAATTTTGAAAAATTCTTGGCCTGGGCCGTCAGCTTACTTGATCCGTAATTGTGGCTTCCATACGTCCAGTAGGCTGGACGGGTAAATCGACCCAAGTGTGATTACATCCAAAGCTTCGGCGTACCATCGATGTTCAATTGGTAGAGCGTTAGTGGTGCCAAAGTTTTCCCTGTTGTGTGGGTTCGAATCCCAACGAAGCCACGAATTTCTCACAATTGGGTCAATTGAAAAAAATGCTCTTGCTGCAAAACAATTCCACTTCCCCCTTGTCTGCAACTGCCTCTGACGCTAACTTCGAGTGAGAATGCGAAACGTCAGGCAACTGAACTTATATCGATCGCGTAAGATAATGCTAGCAGACTGGCGCAGTACCCACTGAACGTTCTCCTGCTTCACCACCTGGGGACACACTTACAAAACAGAGTCAAGAAAACCGAGAGCATGATCCGTCTTAGAGCTTATTGCCTGCCTAAGAAGTCTGGTCCACGCACAATGGACCAGGTTTTCAGAAAAAAAACAGGAAATTAAGAAGAAAACAACTCGATCGCTGGGACAATACGTTTATTCGTGTGATTTTTCGGCATCCACCGCGGATTTATCATCAGAGAAATAAGCAGGAGACAGTAGATTCAAAACCAAGTGCGAATGCCATAAAAACCACACTAAGCCACAGTCCTTGTAGCCTTTGGATCTCCGTCCTAGGTGGAGGGCCGATTTATCCCGCCTGTTGGCGACTCTCCAAACCTCAGACTTAAGCTAATCGTGGCAGTTTAATTGTGCGCCAATTTTTTAATGTGAAGAACATGCGCTGAGTGTCGCTGGGAGCCGTAACCCCATAGATTTAACCTCACTCTTCATTTATTAAAACTGCAGTCGACCGCAAGCATTACGATGTCTGCCGTCATTAGTGAGAGCCTGCTGCCTCAAGGTCATTCGCCACCACAGGGGCTAGTTCGCTTAACTGCAAATGTGAAACCTCAACGTGTCCGTCTTAGGAAACTGTTGAGTTTGCCTTTCCAAGTGAATGGACAGATGCTTTTGTCAAATTCAAAGTATAGACTTTTGTTATTTAATTTGTTATGAATACGCGGAATAAATTAAAGTTGATGAATATTATCGAGAAAGGACACATTTAGAATACCACTTGAACTCACTGAGCTCTTAGTAGTTGCCTACAAACTAACTTGCAACGAGTGAAACTGCAAGTGCGTTGGTAAAACGGGGCGGAACTTGTTGACCTGTCTACAAGAGCACAAGTCGGCAGCTCATAGGTTACACCTTAACTCTTAATTGGCAACGCACAATGGAAAAACTGGCTATACTTTAAATCTTCACGAAGCTACTACTTCAGACCAGAAAAAACTATAAAAACCGAACGGTTACCGCCTGGGGCGTGATATTCAGATGCCATCTCCTTCAAGAGCCCTGCGGAAACTTATAAAGTTTTGCGCCATTACGTAAACGAAGCTCACGACGAAAAGTATCCGCCAGACAGAACAAGACTGGCAGACACCCAACTGCCCCTTCCCCATCGAGGAAGTGAGCCATAACGGCTAAACCGCCCACCACCCGTCCTCCAAAGGGCAGATGCAGCACACAAAAATTGATCAGCCTGAGGCCGACAACCAGGTCACGGCACACCTCTTCCGGTTTTGTTCGATTAACTGCAAGGAGCGCTTTGCGATGGCGACCCAATGACGTTTTCCGAAAAGTCAGCATATCAATAAATATCTTCCGATAAAGCTGCCTTATTTCCTAGAGAGCTGTAAGGTTTTACAGAAACATTTTTACGAATGGGACAAAGTATGAACGTAGGTGATACATGATCTCCCTGAGGTTAAGCTTGTAGCTGCCCATAGAGTATGGTTTTGGGCAATGTTTTGATGTAACTATCTGTTTGACGCACTTGAAAAGCTCATTGCATGTTTGTAAGATGCAAGCAGATACCAGTATCGGTGCATAGATCGTCCACATCGTTGTCAATTAAAAAAAAGCACAATGTTGTGGAAAACAGAAAACAAAAATTCCATATGCATATATGGATCCTAATGCCAGTACCGACTGGCGATGTTTGTATTGCCATCTACTGGCCCTGATACATAGTGATACAGTTAGTAGCCATCTGTTTTACGTATAATCTTTCAGTTGGCTTCCATGTAATCAGGCTTATCGGATCCTACGTAAGAGCCTAATTCAGATATTTAAAGAACCATTTTATTTGTTGGATGACGGTTACTGTAGACTGAAAGGTTAACATCTAAATTAAGCCCACGACCAGAGGAGATACTTTTTAAAATTTGTTTCGTTCTGATAATCCATTTTATTTTTTGTTCTTGTTACTTGTTGTCATTATTTTGAAATACTACTCGCACATGCATTGGTGACTATATGCTTAAATGCGTTTATTGATTTAACATTTTGCTGTCTACATTCTGTGGTTTTGTACCTGCAGGCTTTTATGGAATACGTTTGGCTAAACATATATCAATATCAAGCTATCATTAAACACATAAATACATCAACAGTTTCATAGTTGGTTGGAATATGCAAAGTAGACATAAAGATTTCGTTAGGCACCGACAAGGCGCTAATTCCACCCCCCTACTCCACCTTATTTTCGATAAATTAACTGTGGCAAAGGAAATCACATAGGCTGTTTTGAAAAAAATTGTTTTGGAAAAAAGAGAATTGGCATGCCTAAGCTGATTTTATCGCCTTCATTGCAGTGGGTCTGGCATTACAACCACAATACATCCTGTCAGTTTTTTGGGACAGATATAATGATATGCGCTTGAACAAGCTTCACCCGTCAGATCAATGGTATCTGCTTCATGTCGTCAGACGAATGAATATAGCTGGTCCGATTTAGATGGCTTTTATTGTTTCTCATAAATGAACCTGGCTATTTTAAGAACAGTACCTGCATCTACGTGAGAGGAAAGTACTGGCCACTTACGACTGTTAACTGACCTTTGTCTATTTCACAGAATTCGCAATAGTTTGTATATCTGATGTAACGTGACGATAATTATTTGAGTAGGAATTTAACACACATTGGAGGTTGTTAATTTTGCTCATTGAGTTAACGTGATAAGCAAACTGCTTTTTACTAGAAAAGAGTTCAGTTCAGGTCAGTATACTGGGGGCAAATATGGACAAATGGGGCTAAATCCAACGTTCGTTGCTATCGAAGAAAGTTCCTACGTTATTACACGGTGGGAACAAAAACTTATTTTTCTTGCGTGTTGTGTTATAAAAGAAAATTAATAGAAAATGGAAACTTTTTACTTATACAAATTCAGAGAACAGAAACTTCCGTTTTGCGTTCATGAAATTGAGGTGAGTGCAATTATGAGATATCGCATGACTGTTGGGAAAGAAGAGCAAATTAAGTTTAAAAATTATATTTTGAAAACCTGCTAGAATTTGTGCCATAAAATTAGGCAATAAACTCTCTTCAACGCTTTTGAGTGGCTGCAACTGATAAGCGCTCCCGAAATGTTATGAATCCAATAAATCTTGCATTAATTTCTACATACAAACTTAAAAGACTAATTTGTTTTATCCCACTGAAAATAACGACCGTAAACAAGCATATATACAAACACCCGAGACATGTCAAGACTAGCATGTTTTAACTTTAATCCCGTTCCCATATACATATACCAGCCCGACGAGAATCTATCGGAAGCCTACGTAGGCTCACCAACAACTTTTCTCTGATGGAAAATTTTTGCAACTTTCTGAATCAGTTCAACTTTTTGTTCTGCAATACAATTTCCACGAAAACCCATGAAAATTTCCGTCATTAAGCAAATATCTTTGCAATTTGAAGCGCCAAGACGCTTAAATGTGACCTGATGCATAATTCAGAAACGCAACATGCACAGCATATTTGCGTGTGTTTTGTAAAACTCTGGTGGACTCAGAACCTTAAGACGGTAAAATTGAGTTTTATCGTCTACAAGCAAGTATTAATACCTTTCAGGAAGTACACGAGTGAGCCAAACGTTTCAATCGCTCCATGAATTTATTTTAGAAGAATGGGATATACCAATGCAAAAAATTATCAACTTACTTTTAAAAGAAAAATATATTTCATTTGACCCAATTGTAAATACTGGGTGGCCCTGTTGGGACCCAAACTCATGCCAACGCTCCAGTCATCCGAGCTACGAATTTGACTTGAGAGCATTTACGCACATAGCAAAAGCACTCTTCCAGCTTTGCTCACCTTCATGTTGAGGTCCGCAGTTAGACTTTTCCGATCATAAAGCGCAATTTTTTTTTAAATATGGCCATTGTTGCTCTTTTGACATGCACATAATTGAAACCTTTTGCCCTTGCGGTTATTATAACAATAAATTCTCATCGTTTTGGGGATAGCAGAACAGATGAGACCGTAAGATGTCTGACCAAGCAGAGTTTCCTAAGGAATAAATCTAGAGTTTTTCACCAATGCATTTAATAAATTATTAAAATTATTCTCCCCTACTAATTTGGTTTGCCTGTTAGTCATCTACAGGATTCTAGATTAATTGCGTGGTTAATCCTGCTCGGGCAGTCTGTGCCAGAATAGGTAGATTATGCAAATTGCAGTAGGCTGGGGGGCTAAATTGATCCAGGTGTGATTAAGTTCACGGCTCCTGGTAGGGGCCTCGCAGCTCAGTTGGTTAGAGCGTTGACCGTAGCAAAGCCTTCCCTTGTTGACTTGGGTTTGCATTCCATCGAGATCGTCAAGTATTTAACAATAAGGTCTAATGAAGTAATCAAATCTGTCAAATCCCACTTCCCTACCAAAAATGCATGTCGAACCTTTCGAGGGCATATTTATATATTGCCGAGGCATCGCGTCCGAGCTGTTAGGACGGCTTAGCACGTGAGTTATCACTCGGACCATCCTGAGGGTACGAGAACAAAGAAGGTCTACATGCCAATGGGGAAGGCAGAACGGGGACAATAACGCGACCTGCAAAGGGTGGACACCACGCGAGACCACCGTAGGTTGGGTTCTGCAATCGGGAGGTCACGCTGAGGACACCACCGATGGCTGCTTCCATCGGCCACTCGTGGAAGGCCAATAGAGAACAATGACTACTGCCCTTAAATAGCGAGGCTTCGAGCAGAAGGGCACTATGCTGCTAGGACACGACACTCTGTTGCCGAGACGCGCTACCGAGGATCCGAGATTCTGCTGCTGGAGATACAGGACTTTGTTGCCCTAGAACAGAGGCAGCTACTGAGGTGAGACAGACAACAGAATACAAACTGCTGACGGACGGACCAAGCTGCCAGACACGCAAAAGACAGAGCGTATGTACAGTCATAAATAGTGACAGTAAACTATTAAATGCTATCCTGTTCTGCCTTCACTTCCTAACACGTAACTGGGGGATGTAACCAGTGTTGACACAGGAACACACAAGATTATAACAATTGCTAGTGTCCTCTTCGAAATGCGATACGTTTTTTAAAATCACCGATTAATTTTTGATCATTCCGAACTGGAAGATAAATATCTTGAAATAGCTAGACGCCAGTGCAGTAGTAGGACGAATTGGGAATTATTATAAAGGTTCAAAGCATTGGCAAAAACTGAAAAGTGCCCCGTTTCTAGATAGCAATTTGAAAAAAGAAGGTACTAAAAATAGATATTTTGTAAATGCCTATTTAAGTAGCCATTTTGGTGAGCATGCCTTTTATTCACCGCACTTTCAGAAGCTCTTATCATGGCGTGATTGGGATATCTAGAGACAATGCAACATGGCAAGTAAAATAACCACTTTTTCATAGAAATGGTGGGAGTATATTTAGGAATTTTACCGAATCATTCGGGAGTTCAATCACCTAATATTTAAAACAAAAACATATCCTTTGGAACATTTTGATGGACAAAACGACAAACTCTATAGGTCAAAAAGTAGAAGCAGGTAGTCATGGATGTGGGTGCATGGTGAGGGGGGGTGGATGGTTGGCACAGCATGGCACTCCATGTTCATGAAGGCCTGTAGGACATGGTTAAAGGGGGACGTTAGGGCAGGTGAGAGAGTAGCAGTCAGTCCCAAGGGAGACGAGGAGGCTTGAGCGGCACTGAGTTTATCGATTGATCACATGATCCAGCTGGTTACAGAGTTCTGGTTTTCTTCTCCGCATTGCAGCGACCTCCAGCGAATATTCCAGTTCGACCGAATAACGGCATTCTGTTTATACACGCTACATCAAACTGCGTTTACGAGCTGACACGTACTTACGGATGTAAATGCATCGGGTGCACGCGAAGGCAACTGGCAACGCGGTCAGCTGAACATATGGCGAAGTGGTTGCCCAGGGCGGAACACAAAGCACCTAAGAGTTCAGTCACAAAGCACCTAAGAGTTCAGTCACAAAGCACCTATGGAACACTGGTCATAGAGTCGACCAAAAGACTGCATTTCGGGCGACGACCGGGCGTCCCCTACGCTGTACGGAGGCGGCTGCAATACGCAACAGAATACCAGAAGTCTGAAAGTAGCTGAATCATGTGATCAATCTCGCACTATCGATAAACTCATTCCTGCTCGCACCTCCTCGTCTCCCTTGGGACTGACTGCTACCCTGCCCCCTGCCCTAACCCCACTCCCCTTTAATCCCTCCTCACAGGCTTTCATGAACATGAACTGCCATGCTGTGACAACTACCTTTCCCTCCTCTACCCCCCTCACCATGTGCCCACATCTATGACTGACTATTTCTACTCTTTTTACCTATCATTTTTTACGCTTCGAGGCTGCCACTCAATTGGACAGTTAATTACTTTATTAATAGGTAACGACCGTCTGCAGTACAAAATATATCTTGCTGCTTAGTCAAATGACATTTCGAGTCCTCTGAAATCCAAAAGACCATAAGGTCGCCTGAAACGGTACGCCTGAGAGTAGATGTGACAAATTTGCTTTAACGTTTTAGCCATGAACCGGCCTGTCAAACTTTGGCCATAGCTAAACGCTGACTTTTGTGTTATAGCAGGCTGCACCAAGGACAAGCATATTTGTCTTGGTTAAGTGCATCTCGAGTCATGCAAAAAAGGAAACAAATAATCAAGACTCACACGTTTGATTAGCAGATGTTGTGTATCATACTAATTCTGAGAGGAAATTTACAGATGTAGAGTGCATAAAAAGACCGCTTCAAATGTCGTTTTTGCTTAATTTAGTTCGTTGCTGCGTGAAAAAGATTGATATGTATCTTAAAATGGACTCTGTTAATTCGAGATGACTATTCGAACTTTCGGTTTTTTGGTTTTTCTAAGAGATGTCTTAGTTATAATTAAAACAGTATTGCCCTTGATGATTCTTTTGTGTTCTAATTTAAGTAACGTACGTTTATTATAAATTGGAAGCTTTGGTCGACGATATTGGACCCTCTTTGATTGATTAGAATGGTCACCTATGGGAAAGTAGGAAGGCAACCTGCCTTGCGTTTGCCGTATAAAATGACCCCACACCTTAACTTGAAAGCATAAAACTCCCCTCAGCAACGTTTTTTATGTGAAAAAGGGTCATCTCTTGAATGAAGTAGAGTAAGCCTCCTTAAGTCGATTTATGGCATTTAGGGCGTCCATAAAATATATCGCTATAGATCTGATTAACGAACGTTCTCCTCTGAAGTGGGAATAGAAAATGGCTTGTAACGCCCCAAAATAAAACGTGAACTGGCCGGATCGGTTATTTCCACATTATGAAAATTATAAGGATTTCAATTTACTTTGTATTCAGCACGTACAATGATCAGCCTGCTTATCCCTAATATAGGTTTATCTGCATGCTACCCGCGGTAGGCAGTGAAAATCAGGTTTTTGAAAGAAGGAGTAAAAAGTAAGTATTTTTAAGGCCCAGGTATAATTTTATTCGAGTAGCAGATTCGAACGAGACACGATTAGCTATCAGCTTAGTTAAAGGACGCACATTTTGTGCATATTTACTTTTAAATATAGTTGGATTTAAAAGGAGATCGAAAAGCAATAAATAAAAATGCCAAAATATATTGCAGTAAAAGGCATCCTGGCGTATTCGAGCCATTGCAACATTATTGCGCATTGGAGTTAATACACTCGTGTACTTCTTCCAGACTTGTTAAGTCTCACCTAGACCAAATTTGCGATTTCATAGGTGTTGAAACAACACAGCCAGGGTATTTTAACTTGCCTTGCCTACCGTATTTATGCAAATGAGGCGAGGGACGTTTATGGTGACCGAAGCTGATGTTTTGTTCAATTCGGACAATGTGTGGGCTTTTCAAATTGAGCCGTCATCTTTACCTCCCTTCATTCGCATGGAAATTTTCTTATATATACATCGGTTGGCCCCCTTCGCCCATCATAAACCGTTTTTTATCCCTCTTTATTTGTTTGAACATTTATGAGGTCATCAGTGCATGACGCTAGCGCCATTTCGGAAGCAGGCCAATATGCCCCATATTTGACATTTATCCACGATGCCGACAATTGCAGTCATCGACGATTACGGATGGTTTTTAATTTCCCGGTGTTGTGATTTTGCCCGCCTTATTTAAGTCCTTGTAAATGCAGGATGGTTTTTGCTGAAAATGATAAGGAGTGATATTTTCAAAATAAAGCGTTTTACGCTTTCTCTTAGATGCACACACACCGTAAAACTACTTACCTGGTGTTGGCTTGCCAGAGCAGTGAGGCTTAACGATTTTGTCTGCAGTTCAAGTTACAGTCCAGGCGCTGTTGCGGCCGGTGATTCGTGGCGAACGCGCCTGCTCAGAGCTGAGGATGGCTAGCCTCGCGATGGGGGCAGCCAATCAGTGTGGACTTTGCGCCAGACCCAGAACGGCCGACCTCCCCCCTCCCCCACCCCCTGCGCCGACGACAGTGCGGCTACGACACACACGAGCGTGTGAGAAAACGTGGGCGGATATCGATCGTCGCAGGAGTCACAAAGAAATGCACTAGTCGGACGAAATGCCTGGGGCCAGTTCAAGCAGACGCAGCATCGTACAAACAAATTGTAGACGAGTAGGCTATATGGATTCAATGCAAACCAAGGGGCTGGGAATGACTCCTTCTCCTAGTGGGTCGCCGTAATGGGAGGTTGTATGACGAGTTCTCTTCTTTATGAATTTGAAGTCTACAGGCACAGCTACAAGTCAGACTTTTTGACAAGAGTGTGTACAGTGTGCAGTAGCTTTTGTAATACCTCAGAAGGTAATTTCGGCAAAACTGTCTTTTAGGGCCGCCTAAATATCTACCCCCACGCTCGACCAACTTTCTTACGTAATTGATGGGTAAATATTTAATCTTTGGTTAACGAGTATGCATGACTATTTACGTGTTTCGAATGTGACTAAAGAATATTAATGAAAGCCACTTATAGTTATTTTAATGAGCTAAATAGAATCAAGTCAATCAGCGTAAACTCCTGTTGTTCAGGCAACTGATCCCTATTGATGGGAATTAGACTTTATCCTGGCAGAATTTGACAAAAATGGAATTTGACATTATATGGGCGGAACTTAAAGACAAACGGCAGAAGCGGTCGCCATCAGGCTACGCCGACCAGTCCTGTGCACCCGAAAGAGCTTCGTCGCGACGCCGCAGTTACCAAAGCCGATAATCCAGCAGCCAGCAGCTGACCACCTCGGCCAACTACCAGTCCCCCTCCCCCCGACGCTAATCAGCTATTGACCCCGATTCCCCCCTCCCCTCAAACCGTACAATTTTTATCAACCGGCATAGTTTGTTTACTAAATTACCATATCAATGTAAAGGCCTGAGGAGAATTTATCGAAAGCAGACGCATGTTCACCAATTCATTTTCTGAAATTTGCAATGAGAATTTTCGCAAATTTAAGACAATCCACAGATTATTATTATTTTAAGTCAAGGGCAAATAGGACCTCTTATAACAGTCCTACCGTAATTTCTTACTGGGCGAACAGTAGTAAAGGATCAAGGGTCTGCCAACGCAGACGGCATTCTGATATGAATATTTGCGCCGAAGGTCATAAGCCCACAGCGGTAGGATTTCGGCGAAAGAGGTGTCTAGGTTTTGGACTTGTACCTGTTCTGCCATTATGGTCAATAATCACTCAGGTTATGCTACCGACTGCCTGTTAGCAAGTTGCTAATATTACGCGGTTATGCCACAGTGTCTGATGGACTTTGGCCCAAATTTCGTTCTGCACCAGTAGAGCCTTGAGTATGCCCATCTCCTCCAGACTATAAACTTATTTCTGAAAAATTTAAAAAGTTGCACAACATTCCATCAGAGAATTTGCAAGAGTAGTTGGCGCGTGAACGTAGGCTTTTGGTAAATTGTCGTCAAGCCAGTACATTTATATGGGAACGGGGTACAAGTTAAAACGTGTTCATCTTATCGTATCAGTGAGTCGTGGGAATATGGGGGGAGGTTGATTATGACGGCAGGTTTTGGCGGAGCCATTCTAGGAGAGGGAGGCAGACAGCGTGTATGACTGCATGCCGCTAAGTGACTGTGGGCCATGCCAGAAGCGAAGCTTTTTTGGAGTTTCTTTTGTGCACACAAGGCCGGTGTTATCAACCTGATAGCAGTCGCTTCTGTTGTTGCTAGCAGGCACTGATACAGGGACTTTGGATGGTTTGGTGGGACCATAAAGATCACTCACAAGGCTTAATTGGGGTCCAGATGATGTTCGGAATCAATTATATGCCCCAGATAGAGCTGTTTATGCTCCTAACTTCAAATTTTCTCAGCCATGATGGGAGGTGTTTCCTTATTCTTTTGGATAGGCACCGACTCGTGTGACCAATTAAAAGATAATTTTTAAAAACTGAAGCATCTACCAGAGAGGATGCTAAGAAACTGCATAATTAACCGAACGTCTCACAGCTCCGTCATGCAAGGGAACACGTGTCTGGATGTTTTGGATCGTACCTATACTGTCAGTATGTTTGACAGTTTTGTAAACTATAAACAGTAATTTATAGTGCAAAAGACCACATTTGCTTCCACAACAGAAAGAATTGAATAGCAATTTTGGGGGGGAATCTTCGGGTTTAATTTGGTCATTGATTTTGACTATCGAGTTACAACATGGCGGGGGAGGTAACCATATACCAGCGGGCACTGCATAAATTGTGTGTTTGTCGCCCTTAAAACAACAATCAGAACAAGTTTATTTCAATAATTTTGAAGGCGATTTAGCAGATGGAAAGACTTTTGTCCGAAGATATATGAACACATATGGAAGGTCGTGCACTAATATTAAGTAACATATGCGGCAGAATTTCAAAATCCTTAATTTTTCCACGTTACAGTTCGGTGAATCGACTGCTCGAAGATGCAATACCCGCCTGTCATATATGTGTCAAAATCAATCCTCAACTGTTAAAGCAGTTTAATTATTTGAGTTTGTCATATCGATTGTCATACAGGATACTTTCTGTTTAGAGAAGACCATTTTCCTGCCTACTGCAAACTCCACACTCGGCAAAGATTAATTGCTAATTTGTAAGAACTTGTCATATTACTTTCGACGCTTTACAAATCAAGAAAGTATTTATAGATTTGCACAAAGTATATTTTGGCAGAAAATCAAGTAGATGTCTATTTTACCTCTCAGATCAGCACATGAAAACCCCATCCTTCTGTAATACGCTGCCGGGTGTAATAAAAGGTAAGACAGTGTGGACAATGTTGGGGGAAGGAAATGCGAATAGTTTTTTTATAAGACTTGGAAAAAGAGGAATCAGTATTTAAATAAGGTAATAATTACCTACAAAAAGTGCACCATAATTAAAATCTACAACTACGTAAATATTGGTAAGTATGCAGACGTAAAAATAAAAACGTATTCCACATTTAAGTAGCTCGACTTTCCACCGGTTTTTCCTTCTTTATCGCTGGCGACGAAAAAGGAAAAACTGCTGAAAATTTGGGCTCCTGAAAATGTGGAAGTATTTTTTATTATAAGTCAAAGACAAAAGCAACCTCTGTAGACAGCCCAAAAGGTAAACAAAGGTAGGCTTAAATCACTTCATTTAACAGTAATCTAAAACAAAAGTAAAAGAAACAAATTAAAATAATGAAGTGGAAGTGGAATTGAAAACAGATCTTTACTAAAATAAGTTAAAATAAAATTGAAATAATAATAAAGTAAAACTAATAAAACTCAATAATTAAATTCAAACAAAATTATAACTGAGCAAAAGATAATATGAACTAGGAATGAGTATGAATTTTAACGAATTAGATTTCCCTTTTTATTTGTGGTGCGCTTTATTGTTTCAATGGCATCAGACTATTTAAGAAAATTTTAGGAGTTTAATTGGACATCTACCGGAAATTATATGTTCTTTAAATGTCATAATTGTAGAAAAGATTTGCTTCACTTAAGAAAAATTTTGTAGGCGTAAGACTTCATACGAAAGGAAAGATTAATTGCCATGTATGCTGTTTATAAACTTCACAACATAGTTCAGAATTTTTTTGTCGTAGTTAAGTTGCCCATAGTACCATAGAGATATTTATGATTTTCCTTACACGGAAAGTGGACTGCTTGTGAACTTGTAGCTCTGGATGCAAGTGCAATTCAAGTTGAGGCATAAAATTCTTTTATAATTTGAAACGCTTTTGAAACAAAGTTATGTTTTTTTTTCAGGCAAATTCAAAAAGATATATTTTTCTGCGCAATGAGTACATGAAGACATACTTTTTATTTCATATTTGCTATAAAATATAATTTATGTTAGTAATGGTCATTAAAATAGTTGCAGTTTAACGAAACGAAGTTTATTTAAATGCCAGCATCTTGTCGTGACTGACATAAATTAGGAGTATGTAGCACGCACGTCAGTATTTCAACATAAGTAACCTCTTTTAGTCGAAAACAGTTTTGAGAATTTTAATCTACATAGCATGCGATAAGTCAGCTAGGAAAGCTTTCGAAATTTCTTTTCAAAACCTTATATACCAGGCCTATTGTATCATATTCTGACACCCACGGTCATTCGTAAAAAAAATTTTTTTCAAAATATTACGTTCATAAGCAAACACAGCAAATAATTTTAATAAAAAACGGTAAAAGTATGTAAATCTTTATAGGTAAAATACCACGCTGGAGAGATTTCAATAGCTCTTCGTGTGAAGCATAATCCTAGAGTCATCCCTTTGTTGATAGATTCATGGCTATTCATTCAAGGTGGTTGGTTAAATAAGATGCCTCAGGTACTGTGCCAATTTTTTTGATCTGGGTTCTCATAGAAATGGATATATATATTTATAGTGTAAATGTGGAAATGTTAAATTTTTTGAAGAGTTTGCTGTTGAGCAAAACATTCTTCACATGTTTTCTGACATTTTCAATATTGCTACTGGCTCCTAGAATTTCCAATTTGCACGTTCATTCTTCAAAATTCCATACTATTTGAGTATTTTGCGATTCTACTAATCATTCCATTCATGTCCGTAGGCGCACATAAATTTTTGCAGTGTTTTTGGATGGCACGGTATGTCTTAAAAACAGCATTTGTTGTGCTGTTGTGTGAATAATTAATCTAACCTGTTAAAAATTTTCATAATTGAAAGATTGAATAACAAGTTTTCTAAAACAAGCCACTAAAAGAGAGCACAACTTCCAACAACAGCGATATTAGCAATGATTAACTTTACACAACTCAATAATCTAATAGTTTTTACGGCATGTAATTTATGTAGGTGACTACGAACGAGACAGCATGCAGAATGCGAATCACCATGTCTCCCGCTTACCGACGTAAGAACCTTCTCGACCGCATTTTTATAAGACTAATTCATCCATCTTTGAATTACCACCCAGGACGTCCACTTATCCGTATGAAATGTTGGTCCTTGCTTCTATCTACATATGCTACCTTAGTAAATTAAGTAGGTGTTATATAAAACTGTATTTACTGGTTGAGTATGCTCCACCACGCGTAATTTGTTTTACCATCCTATGTCTGGGGTTTTATAAGCTTTTCTTAATATTGCGATTTAAAACCAAAAAAAATCCCTAGCAATGTAAAGAAAGCTGCTTGGCTTAGAAAGAAACTTGGAGAAGGCAAACCTTTCGCGCTAAAAAAAGTTGCTTTGGTGGGAAGGTTGCGTACGTCAAGCATCCTACTTAAATGCCACAGTGCGAAGAGGGCTTGCATTTCGACATTTAATCTCGCAGCCCAGCTTAGAATTTTTTAGTTGACCCAATTTGAAAAAATTCGCCACATTTGGCGGGATTTGAACCCGCATGGTGGGGAAGGCCTTAACCGGAAGCCGATGATTTACCAAAGCTCTGCCTTATGATTAGATTTTTCTGTTAAATTTCGGCTTGCCGCAAAGAAAGACGACCGAGTAAAAGTTAACGCATTTCTATTAGTCACTGTGGAATTGTCCTCGGATATTCTGTGTTTCGCACCATCTCAAGATCAGCGGTCGGCCCTTCCCATGCTAGTCCATATTTTAAATCGCAACCAGTGAGATAATAGGCCGGCTTCTCTTTGGCTGCTTGGTGAATTTAACAACGCTCTAGGAATTGCATTCCTTGATGTCCTTCTACGAAGGCAAATGATAAATCTACACATCTATCCGATTAAAAACCTGAACGATACAATACACATAAATTAACAATTTTGTTTCCTAAATACTTAACGAAGTCTAATCCAGGAATTAACAGATAAAGTACGACGGATCTGCGCTCCTGCAGCTGTCGAATGAGAACTCCAACAGCTGCAGAACATGCTTCTTGCAAATGGATACCGAGAAAGGCTTATCCTCAGGAATATGGAAGAACGCACCTACTTCTTTAACCACAAAAAGAAAGACGTGTTCATAAGACTACCTTTCTTAGGCGATGCAAAAAGTGAGCTGATAAAACGACGTCCGGAGATTGCGAGCATAGGTGCTTTCCCCTCGGCGAACATACGCACATTCGTCACAAACTCTTCCCTCCCATGATTGGGAGGTTAAAGCCAACTCCCGTCGAAGGCCGCAGCTATGTGCATTTACTTGTTCACTTGCTCCTGTGGAGCAGGACATATTGGCGTACCCCCGAGGCACCTAGAAAATAGTGTACGTGGACACACAGGGACCAGGCTAAGTAAAGGTAAAACCAGGTCCATCTCGAGTTCTATTCTCGCACATCTTATGGATATGAATTACCGAGTCGATCCTAACGAAGTCTTTCAGAGTGCCTACCAGACGCTGACTAACTTCTCCAAGTGTCCACGCCGACGGGTGCTAGCAAAAGCCGAGGTAGTGGCTATGTGGTCATCTAATCCAGCGCTGTGTTGTTAGAAGACGTTACTACAGGCGTTCTCTCTTTCGTGCTTGACACCGACGCTAGGTGGCGATCGAATACTGTCCGCAGCTCTTGGTGATAGTTGTTCATTCCGTGCACGTAACAGTTATTTTCATTCCACTTCCTCGAACCATGACCAATGCTCACAATGGCCGAATGACCAGGCGCGCAACAGAATTAAGAAATAAAGGAGCTATCTTTAAGGCTATAGTTCACTCGATGGGACTTGGCCTTATTTTAAGGTTAAACGAGGCCGAAATACTCGCATGAAGTGAAAACGCCGTGAGCCACGAACGACTCAAGTCATGGTTCTCGGGCCCACGGTCAATTAACAAGCGCAGGGAACTGCTGTTCCCATACTGCGCACTTAAATTTGTCTAGACAGGAGAATCAGTCATATGCTAATGGACCGGGCCCAGCGACAACTCCGACGACGTCGAATACAACTGTCGCGCAAGTATCAAGGCCGTATCCAACACGGACAATGAAATCGCGGCAATTAATTGCTCAACAGCGAACTGCCAAGCCATCACCGCACCGATTACGACCCCCAGCGGTGGTTACGGGAACTGATAATTATAGTGCGCACGTGTCCGTTTGGCAACTACAAACTATAAATACTGCGTAATCTGTGCATATATCACCCCAATCTGTGTAAATATTACCATATTCTACGTTTATCTTTAAGGATGCATTCTGGACAGAATCGGAAAGGCTAGACAAATAAACTACTTGTTTTTGCGATTGCATTTTCCACTTCTGAACTGCTTCCTGGAACTCGCCTATTCGCTTTTATTGGGTAATATTATACATTGATTTTGTAGTCGCTTTATTTACGATATCATCGGTTAACAACAATTAGAAGGTCAGCAGTGACAATCGTGATGTCTCTGTCCATGGTTACTAACATACCTTTATGCCAACTGGTTTGTAAGCTAAACTTTGGCATCATATTTTGGCGAACTCCGAATTAAAGTCATTTTTAAACACAGTAAATTGAAAAAGTTAATGGCCACTACTTAAATGTCGAGTGTCAAAATTAGACAATCAATTGTTAAGGATTTATGTGGGCAAAAGTTTAACAACTAATTTACCTTATAAAATGCGGTAAGCCGGATTATTATATTATCCAACAACAGGATTTCATACGGGCGTAACACAAACACGATGCCCTAACACTGAACAAATAGCAGAGTTATTGACTTTATCTGGACTTATCAAGCGCTTAAAGAATAATGGTGGGATTATGGGTAAGGACAGTGGCACAGAATGATCCACTCTATTCTTTCGGTAAAAGGAGTGTGATGCTCGATCCACCAAACTTTTATTTTCTTTCTCCGATGGAGCTGACAGTGGAATAACCTATACTTAGGGAGTTTGAACATATGTGCATGTTCCTGCCTATATTACCAGGCTTTGCGTTTCTGTGTTTTCCATTGATAGTGCGAAACGCAACTTCTCTTTCTTAGAAGGCATTGAGCAACGTGGAGAAGATGTGTGCACAACGAGGTTATCTCCTCCTTTTTATTGGCCTTTGTCCGATTTGATCAGACGGTATTACAATTATCTGTAAAAGATATTGCCTCATTTGTAGAAAAATTTTGGGCAATAAAATTTGTTGTTTGATATCTCTTGTATTTTAAACTAACAATGAGTAACATTTTTAAACTTTGAAGGGTGGAGTTCTCTTGCGAAATAGCTGTTTATTTTCCCACGTAGGTTTTATGTCACACGGTAGTTGGTCACGTGAAACTGTAGCTTTGCGCACATACCGAGCCGTCACCATCAATCAGGGCGATTAGCGTGAATCTCTGCGCGAGTGCGCACTTAACGCTACTACACACGCGTGCTCGGGGCCTTATTGGCTGCTTTTTCGCCGATATTAGACATTCTATTGGTTAGCGTGGGATAGTCATAACCACTTAGCGAGCAGAAGCCAGAGTGTTTCGTAAAACGCTACTAGCGTAGATTGTAGATCCATTAACTCGAAAGAATCCCTCTTGGAACTGTTAGAAATATGGCAACCTCTGCTGATGCGGGAGCAACCGCTGCGGCTCCATCCCTGGAAGCTACTTTTCTGGCATTTTGTGAAGCAGTCAAACGGGGATCTACCACGGCAACTGACAAAACAATAAAACGCATGTTAACGGATAGCCATATCTACTGCAAGGGCATAGATGCCAATCGCGTGGACATCGAGTTCAGAGGACATGTCGGCAATAATAAAAAGTAGGCACTTTTTTTACTTTTTGCCTCCCATCTTTCATCTTAATTATTTTTTTTAATAAGAGCATACTTACTCCAAAACAGGTCCCTGCAACAGAGCACTGGAATATATTCAAAATTTCCCATAAAATTTGAATTGATTTGAGATGTCCTTATCGAAGTTCAGATTCGATGAAGTTACATGAAAATATGTAGGCTTGGTTTTTAACGTGACAAGTTTTATTCTATGAATTTTCAACAAGAAATTATAAGAGTTGGTACTTTTAGAATACCCCAAAGAGATTAAAAGTGTGTCATGTGATCGGCGAATTTGACATGGCGCACAAGTCAAGTCCTTATTACAATCGCTGAATCACATATTGTGTAACAGTGTTCAAATACTTTTTTATTCACTTCCTGAGTCCCTATACACGTTCGGGTAGGAGAAGGATGCGGGGTGAGCGCCGACTCCATCAAGAGCCGACCGAATTCCTGACCGTTTCTTGCCCTCTCTCTGAAGTTCCAGCATCGTTAAAGCGCAGTTTGATGTCAAATGAATTGGGTATGTTCAGTTGCACCATAGAAGTTAAGTTCTCAGTGTATTCCAGGTCACTGGACACAGACCGAAATGTGGTGTACATATAGGGGCCGAGGTCTGTCAGCCATTGTAATATAAAAGCGAACACTTACGAGCTGGCAACAGGCAGACAGAAGTGAAATACTTTGTTGAACGGAACCTATCTCTCCCACTCTGCCTTGGATCTCGACAGAGGCGCTGCCAGCCGTAGCAGCTGGTAGTATAAGTAGATAGTTCTGCCGACAAAGACAAGTTAGACTGGAATGGCCATTTCTGCTTTTTTAGCCGTCGTAATGTTTACCATACTAGCAGGGGACCATGCGCGCAAACCGGCAAAATGCGAATCGAGATCTGTTGATGCTGGTTGTGCCGAAGTGCCAACCTTCGAGGAATCTTCTCGTCTGTCCCGTGTTAGGCATGGCGATCACCATGGTGTCATCTCAATTGAAGCGGTGATCACACTCAAGGGAGTGCGCAAATACGAGTGATAAAGGGTCCGGTCGGCGAACGGCTAACTTATTTTCATTAATGCGGGTTCTTAAGATGTCGGCCTGTGTGCCCAATATAAACACAAGGACAGCTGACGCAGGGTATGCCGTAAATAACGTTGCATATATGTGTGTGAACCTTGTCTTATTATCGGGGAATCTTAGTTCAGGCTGCTGTGCTTCTATAGATTCGTCTTTTATGTTTTAATCTAGAGAAAGGTTAAGATACCAACACCTTGGCGACTATGCAAAATTAACAGGAACTGTTCGACGAACTAAAGCTGCCAGTGCATTTATCCTCTTAGCTTTGGGGATGTCGAGGACAGAGCGTACGCCGTGGCAACGGGCATTCCGGTTCAAACGGTATTCGAGTAAGAAAGGAGCCATTGGTTAATTCTTCCTGCCCGTTTCAATTTGCACATGAATCCGTTATCAACGATACCAACCGTAGTAAATCATACGGCCGTCATAGCGGTCACTATTCACTCACTGACTAAGGCTGTTTGAGGACATGAGCTCACTACCTCGGTCGATTAAATTCTCCTCCAAGGCTGAGACTTCAATCAAACCTCTCTGGGGTTGGTGAGTGCCGTGGATATATAATGCGTAATGTGGGGAACGCGCGTCCACATCAAAGGCTTGCGCGGAATTTCTTTGGGGTAGGTTAAACGACGATGAACCTGAGTTTTCAACAAGATCTCTCTGCAGACATGTGCCTAGGTTTCCGTCTATCTCTTCATTGACTGTATATCCATGGACTGTATGCGTTAGCAGGACGACAATTACACGAACGGGCAAGTAGTGCATATGGAGTTTGAATGCTTTATAACACAGGGCCGATACTTTGTCAATTGTCTCCGAGCGCTTCCATTCGTTTGGCAAAATACCGTTTTTGCGCCTGTGTCATATTCTTTTTTTGATCGTCCACTTGACACGCGAGTACGGCGTAGGTTTGCAGGGCTGTTGGTCTATGAGGAGGGTTCGTGACAGCAGTTTGCCTTTCCTTGTTCAACTTCTCGTTGATGAACACTCACCCAACCGCTAACGAGACTCATCTGTCCCGCTCTGCCTTGGAACTCACCAGAGGTCCTGACAGCTGTACCAGCTGGTAATTTAGGCAGACAATCTTGCTGGCAAACACAAGCGAGACTGGAATGGCAATTTCTGGCTTATAAGCCATCGTCAGCAAGTCATACCCAGACCCCCGTGAGACAAATCGAGCAGCTGAGTTCCGTTAGCGGTCAAGTGAACGAGCATCAATGATTGTCAATACCCCCGAATTAAACCGACTAGACAACGAGCTCGTGGCTCAATGATTAGGGCGTTCAACTTCGAGTCAAAAGGTCGCGAGTTCGAGGTTCGGGTGGTGCACCACTTGGGTCTGGGCATGACTGGCTGACGACGGCTTATAAACCAGAAATGGTCATTCCAGTCTCCTCTGTCTTTGCCGGCAATAATACCTGAATTTAACATCTTTGCCAGCATACAGGATGGAAAGAACCGCAATTGGAATTACAATTCCTTGCAGTATCTTTTTTAATTAATTGTCAACTGCCTTAAGAAGCTTTAATAAATGTCGTGAAAAGCAAAAAAGGAGCAATAGTTGGTAGGTCATTTAATGAAGGAAGGGCATACGATGACTCTCCCAGGGTGGTCGTTTGACATGCTCGAGGCGAGGATCTGGCAGGGAGACCTTCTGATAAGTTACAGAAACCCTTGACTGTACCAAGTTTTGCCGCACACAAGCAGTTTTAATTGGACTTACTTTGCGCGCCGCGAGGAACGAACAGCCGATAACTGTGTGCAGATAACGGATTTGTCAGCGTAGATAACGGTAAAATAACCGCAGCAAAATCGCTGTGCTGGATTATCTGATCCATTCTCATGGCGCTCACTACCTGACTGCAGATTCCACAGAAACTGTTGAATGTCGCTTCCTAGAATACACACGCAGAAGAAAAGTGAGGCATCCAACGAGAGCCAGAAGCCAGAGCATTCTCTATCTCTGAAGAAAGGTAGACTAGAGATAACCACCCGAAACATAAGATACAAAATAAACTTTCCCCGGTGAATGCTTTTTCTACTTCTGACTGTTGACTGCATCACCGTCTCCCGCACGCGAGGATTTTGCATTTCAGTCCGAGCCTATCTAAAAGAAGCACTAGGCTAAAGTTTCACGCCACGAAGAATGGCCAACCAAAAATAATCGCAGTTGACAGAATTTTTACCGTTGATAACGGTGGAAAAACCGCAGCAAATGCTGTGCTCGGCTATCTGATCTAATCACACAGAGCACACTACGTAACTGCAATGTTTTTCGTTCCATCTGCTGTTTTTTGAGTTTTGCGTCAACAGCTGCTACTACCTGTTCCATATGGGCATTCATAATGATACATCAAAAAAATACTTAAGTTTAACCGTAAGTGTCATCTTTCCAAACTCATATGTAGTCTGCAGCAGGGTGGTAAACCTCCGATATGGGGATAAAAAGTTAGTTGCCACACACTCTGGTGCAGTTTTTTCGGAACCATTGAATCTCGTGACGGTGGGAATAAATTGTAGGGCTTGCCAATGCCAAAAGTCTTCCAACCCGAGTGTGTGAAGGAATTCGTGGGTAAAGGCTCAGAAAATGTGTGTTTAATGCGAGATAAGTCCACAGCACGCTTATAATTGTTTTACTGGACTACAAAATAGGTGCAAAGCATGCGGAAAGAATAAAAAAGACCAATAAAATCTCTGATTGGTTAGCAAAAGAAGCCTATCAACCAAGAATGTTATCAGAGCCACTCCTGTTACCATTTGGTGCCACACGATTTATTTTTCCTACTTCGGGACTTTTTAAACATGCTAAATTTACTATTATTTGAAGAAAAAAGGTTCGTAGGAGAGGGCATAAGGCAACCAAAGCGCAATACAGATGGTCGGGAAGCGTAACTTTTTCTGTTTCAGTCCCAACCCAAACCTAGCCATACTCCTAAACTTACCACTGAAGCTAAACTTAAGTCCGGCGCTAATCGTGCTGTCAGCTATGTTCCCGGGGTTTCTATTCCCTTTTCCTTGTATAATTTATATCCACGTAATTAGTTTTACTCATATCAATGGTCAGAGGGGCGGTCACTTTCCAAAGGCATAGTTTGAAACAATAAGAATCATCGAACTGCCTGCTCGGTCATTTAAAAGCTGATTATTGTTCAGACTACTGCGATATTCATAAAACATGATCTTTTTGCCCAAAATATGTGGTATCGTCTCCTGCAAAGGCCGGACAAACGTCTTTGACTGAAAAATGGTAGGATTCACCCGAATGCCATACTATTAAAGCAGTTTTTTGCTAACCTTATTACGGCACTTTCTTTAACAGTCAGTGAAAATTACTATTCGAGGGTTTACACGTCTTTCCATTTTCCTGCCCTGGATGAACGTTTTATCACAAAGAATGAATTCTAAGAATACCGTTTGAAAGCCACAATTATTAGAGCTACTTTTGCTTACCGACCCAACAAGATTACATCAACGACTTGGTCGCGTGCAGGTGAGATACGTTTGTAGAGCAGAAACCGTTTTTTGCAGCACAACTCTAGAACAGTGAGCTCTTCAACGTCCTCGTAGAAGTCATGCTATTACTGCTGAGTAAACTCACGTGGGGCTGATCGATATCCTTGACTGTTTTATAATGTGCACCAGTCGTTATGGCACTGGAATGTGCCTAATTGCTGCCTGAGAAAGGGCACGCTCAGCGCGATTAGTCACTACACCCTGGAAACATTAATTTGCGTGGATTTTTGGGCAGACTATTAAAGCTAGGCAATTGAAAGTTAGGCAGAACGTTTCAGAGTAAACTTGGACAGACTGTTCGTTTCACTTGGCCCAAGTGCAGTTCTGAATTGATGCTAGCACGAAAGCTAGCCTCAGGCTTCCTTTCCCTTCCGAGGTGAATTTCGGAGTCGCGCAAACTTGACTAAAACATAGAAGGTTGCGCATTAATTCTGTACAGTTTATTGACAAGGCGTGCAAATATAAGCGCCTTTCCTATTCCCGTGCGGCTTGCCCTAATCTACAGGGACATCAGGGTAGATGTTAAAATTCTGTTTAGGGTTGGGGGATGAGCACTGGAATGTTTACCCTCGCTGGAATTTAGCGCAGGGCATTTTAGAATGCGGGGATTATTAATCTTCTTGTTTTTCGTTATTAGATCAAGTTTTGCGAAGAACACTTTTTGAATTTTTTATCACCCAAAGCGCAAAGTGACGTGATCTGTTTGACTTTTTCAGCCGCTGCCTTGCTACTTAGTTTGAGGAAACTGACTTCTATTCGAATTTTGTAATTACCCAGCATAAAGAGTCATTTTAATGCGTTTTTCGCCTGCCGTGATTATTGCAGACGCCTAGTTATTGGAACCAACTATATATTCATCAAAAAAAGCGGACATACCCAGTTCCTGATCATGGGATTAATTCGTTGTCAACAATTGTTGTCCACCTACCTTCATCGTAGCCAAAAATTTGTTCTGTCACAAACCATTGTATAACCACCACAGCATAAGAATCCGGTACATATCTTCCTCACTCATATTACCTTCGTTTTTTAGTAGATTTCCTTTGTGGTCCTCTCACTGCATATTTCTTCATACCTTGTCCGATTTTTTTAAAAAGAGCACGTCGTCAAAATGCTGATTAATTGTATTCGTTAACTATGTAGCAATAAAATTGAAGCGTTAACAGACGAGTGCACTCGAAAGTCTAATTTAAAAGAACCCCGAAAAATAAATAAAAATTTGTACCATGAAGTATGTCCGTTAGTAACGAGTAATTTCAGTTTCCTGTGTAGGCAACTACTTTAGTGGCCGCCGGCTTCAACGTCAGACAAAAAATGTCCCTGAGCGCGTAGCATTTAGCTAAAATTTATAGCTCAAAAAGCACTACCTGAAAGTCTGCCTTTAATGCATTCGATTGGTCGAGCAGAGCGCTAGGTCTTCGATTTTCGCTGGCGTAATTTTGTCCAATTATAAAAAAGCGAGTAGAAAATGCCAGCTCGCTCGTAGTCTCCTCGCCCGGTGTGTGTGTCTGTCAGTTTACCGAATTATATGTCTGGGTTGGCGGAAATCTAGCAACTCCTTTTAGCATTAATATTTCGTTCCCAGCCCCCTGCCCTTGCATTTACTTCTTTAGGGAATACTTTGCTGCCTCTTTGAGAACTGCCTAAAACGAAAACGAGGCGTCTGCTTTTTCGACTCGTCGAGGCAGCATTGTACTGGAGAGCCTCATTGGTGAGGGAAAAAACCCGTTCTCTACGTAGTTAGGGCAAATATGATGAGAAGCATAGACACTTTGGCATGAATTTACAGTTAAGCCTTTTTAAATAATAAAACAAAGTCATCGAATAAGCTAGGTAAATCAGTGGACAAAGACTGACGTTTGTGCAGTACTCTATCGGAATTTTCACTTCTGCTTACTTAATATAGCACATTATCGGTTGCAGTTTCGTCACCCACGTACCCATGCATTCATTGAACGCAGTTTAGTGTTTTCTGCAACCAAATTTCTTTGCGTCTCTTGGTTTTAAGTTTATAAGCAGCCCTTACTTCAAACATTGTATTAATTGGATTCCTCAAGACAAATCCTTGAAACAGCTTTGCCCTACTGAGCACTGCTCTCTCCTCAGCTCCTGAAACACAGCTGCAGTTTATCTTCTCATAAACAATATGAAGCACACGAAATTTTTGAAAAAAAAACACGTTCACGACTCATTTACTAACATCCTTCTAAACGAACCCCGCCCACTTCCATACGATTCTGTGTAACACCCAACTACTCCGGCGTCAATGTTAACAAGACAAGCCCGTAAAAATAGTTGCACATTTTTGCCCACTAAGGACTTATTACAGTTTTTGCCCAAAAGCCTCGGGTAGATTAATAACTACTAGCATTAGGTGAAATTGACCGCTAAAATATATTCCCATCTCGCATTCCCCAGTCTGAAAGGTGGTACTGAACTGAAGTGACAACCTGAATTTTGTGGTATTTTGCTTTTAAACTTCGCAAACTGCCTCCGATGGATCATCTGTTTGCAAACACTGGGGGCACGTTGGTCACAAGTAAACGGAGGTTTTTTCGCTTTTTTTAAGTTTAAGCATCTGCCGGTGAACAAAGTCTCCCACACAATGAGACCGTCGAAGTCAATACCCATTTCTTAGGCTCTAAGCCATTTTGAGATAATAGGACTATGCTAATTCCAGTTTCAGGTTTGGTACGCGAATGCTGATAAATTGCCCAGGATGTGGAATCATTTAAAAGTTGGAATCGTTTTCGAGTAGCAAAAAGTAATAAGAATTGAAGGGTTCATGATTAAATTTCGCGTTGAATGTGCATTGTTTTCGCGTTTCGTCTGTCCTGTGGTAATTGCTTTACTCATGTGTGCTACTTAACATGACAAAAAATTCTAGTTTTGGCTGTACATAGAAGACCTATCTAGTCAAATTAAATAGCATATGAAGGAGTTATTTACTTTTAAGCTTCCACTTGGACATTTTTACAAAATGTGGCTATGCTATCGTTGTTTCATGGACTTTGCAAATGCTGACTTCTGATTAATTCGTCCAGTTATTTGTGAACCTGATGTTACGAAATATGCTACTTAAAAACTGTCGCAAATTATGACTGTACATGAACGTATGCCGTAGTGAACCTTTCTCGAAGCACTGGGGTCTCGTATTTCTGGTGTCACATAATTGTTAGGAATATGACTTCCTGTGGACAGTCGTTGGTTTACTGGAATCCCCTGTCTTTCGGGCTCCCTTAGGTCAGCTCGAAGTTCGCAAAGTCTAAATCTAAGAGAATATTCTGACAATGTTTTTTTAAAATTTTTTCTAGATTTGCAGTAATTTTGGCATAAAAATGGCACGGTCTAACCTCCAATAGTTGTTTTTCGATTATTATAATGAACAAAACCGCAGACAATGCTGCCTATATCAATTGACAGTTTTCGCGCGTCGGAATTTGACCTGAATCCAAGTGAAGTGGACTAACCTGAGGACCAAAATACCTGCACAATAAGCTGTGAATCAATTCTCCAAAAAAATTGCACTCGTCCGAAATCAACTGCACTATTTTATAGCGTTTAATCACTTCCTCTTATATGCGAGTGAACGCGTGGGGTTCGAAGTGGTCCTGCAAAGTAGTCGTCTTCAGCTAACTAATCGTCATCGGAAGGCGACTGACGTGTGGGGGGTGTTGTGGCTTTCCTTCTGCCGCGACGGCAACCTGTTTAGGCGCGATGGGCTCCGAGCGGCTCGCCGGTGGGAAATATGTGCCCCTCCTGCATCGTCCGCCTATGCGCAAATGTGGTTTATGGGCAAGTTTTCTTTGCGTCCTCGTGCGAAGGATGCCTCTGTGGCTGCAGAATGTCATCGATAGGAGACAAATCCGCAGAGGCGAGCTCGTAGTGGGGGGAGGGAGTTGGAAGGAAAAAACAGCCCTGTCGAAGGTTATCGCGGGCTGCCTACTTGCCAGTCCTTTCAGACTGACCCTCCAAGCTCCCTAATTTTCTCACACACGTACGCACGCACACACGCACGCATGCCTATGCACAACTGCCACTCCTTACGGCGCTGACTCGCCTATTACTACTACTGACCTGTTTACTGACCCACTCCTTAGTCCTTGTTAGCGGCCTCGGTCCCAGGCATAAGACAGGCGGCGCGGTTGAAGGAGCAACATCAGCCGGTGGCGTTTGGTGCAGTTGTGAGTCAGCCCTCCCCCAGTGTACAGTACTCGGAAGAACTCAATGCAAATCCCACCGACGGGTCTCAATTTATGCAGCAATCGGCTTACGCTGCAGTGGACATAACTGCTGCTGTAACGAAATAAAAGTTGTATTTTGGGTAGAGGGGACGAAGACGCTGTAGTTTTGCAGCGGCTGCTTTAAACAGAGAAGGAATCGGAAGTCGTGTGAACTTCGAAGTCTGGGTGAAGCTTTTTACGTTAAATATGTGCATCGCTTGTTTCTTCCCGGGTATTACGCATCAAAAATTGCCGCGAGAAAATATTCTGACAGGCATTTGGAGATGCTAGATGCTCCTATAATGGGCCACGCTGTAGGCGTGCTGGATTAACACGGAGTCTAGAGCAGGGCACAGCGAGCGTTACTGAGGATGCACACCTATAAGAACTTCAAAACCTGGGGGTGTAGGAGGCACGCCTAGGTGCCAACTTGCGCCAAGCCAGCCAGCCAGCCAGCTGCGTGCGGTCTCACCTCAGCTCCCCCTAATTCTGTCTTGACACCGAGTACATGCTGGCAGGGGGGAGCGAGGGCGTTAGATGTTGCGCAAGCGTGACATCCGTATAAACGAACTCCTGCGCAAGTCACCATCTTTGCACCCATCCTGTTGGGCGGCACACGGCCGACATGGTCATTGTCGATGGCTGAACTGCCCTTTTTGTGCATGCGAGTCCCTAAAACAAGCCACACGTAAAGTGCGCTGGACAGACAAGGGATCCAGATCAGGACGTGTCAGGCGTTATTGGGGATGCGCATCCCCAAAAGAACGTCACAAGCGAGGTGGAAGTTGTGATGGCACACCTAGGCACATGCTCACGCGGCCCCAGCCATCTGCGCCTGATCCCGCCTCCGGTCTGTATAGCTCTGTCTTGACGACTCATTAAAGCCATTCAAAGGACATATTATACCGCTGAGCTTATAATTTGCAATCAAACAAAGCTTGTACCGATTATTCGTGCGAAGGATGCCTTGCCGATGCACACCACTTAAAACTGTGTTTATGAATTTACATGCACTTGCGGATGCAAGTACATAGGGCGATCGCAAAGGCCATTGGCCACCAGAGCAAAGGAGCACTTACCCAGCTGGTTGCGTTAGCAAGAAAAACGAACTCCCCGCTCATCAATCACTGAGCACCTGCTAGATACGGGCCATGCCGGGAACCCTAAAACCTCCTTCTCAGTACTTGTTCAGGCACAAACAACTCGCACCTTACGCTACCTGGAGGCAGCCTACATAAGGCGGTTTAAACCCGACCTATGTAAACAATTGGAGCATGTAGTAAACCTAACTCTTCATTGGTAACGCTGAGCCCTTGTTTACACATTCCCCTCCCAATTTTCATTCTTTTTTGCCCAGACGTTTTTCACCATTTTTTGCTCAGAAGTGGTCTTGCAAAGTATTCGTCTTCAGCTAACTAATCGTCGTCGGAAGGCCACTCACGTATGGGGGGGTGTTGTGGCTTAGTGGCTTTCCTTCTGCCGCGATGGCAACCTGTTTAGGCGCGATGGGCTCCGAGCGGCTCGCCGGTGGGAAATATGTGCCCCTTGGCATTGTCGCCTGTGCGCAAATCTGCTTTATGCGCAAGTTTTATTTGCATCCTCGTGCGAAGGATGCCTTGCCGATGCACGCCACTCCAAACTGTGTTTATGGATTTACATGCACTTACGGATGCAAGTACATAGGGTGAACGCAACGGCGATTGGCCACCAGAGCAACCAGCTGGTTGCGTTAGCAAGAAAAACGAACTCCCCGCTCATCAATCACTGAACACCTGCTAGATACGGGCCATTCCGTGGATCCTAAAACCTCCTTCCGAGTACTTGTTTAGGCACGAACAACTCGCACCTTACGCTACCTGGAGGCAGCCTACATAAGGCGGTTTAAACCCGACCTATGTAAACAATTGGAGCATGTAGTGAACCTAACTCTACCTTGGTAACACTGACTCCTTGTTTACATATTCTTCTCCCCAATTTTCATTCTTTTTTGCTCAGACGTTTTTTCACCAGTTTTTTTGCTTCGAAGTGGTCTTGCAAAGTATTCGTCTTCAGCTAACTAATCGTCATCGGAAGGCGACTAACGTGTGGGGGGTTTTTGTGGCTTAGTGGCTTTCCTTCTGCTGCGATGGCAACCCTGACCCATTCTGTGCGTACTAAGTGTGTAAACGTGTGTAGACGTGTCGCTTACGTTTATCAGCCACTACACACGATCATGTGTCTATCTTAACAAAGAGTGCGATAAATGTACCGCAAGTTTTCCACCACCCTGAACTAATTCACACACAATTCATTGTACCTGCGCCCACCTCGCTGGAGGGCAGACGGTAGACATCGTCGTTGGTGCTGGTCGAACATTCGGTCGTCCCTGCCCCAGTCATTTATCCCTGCAATCTGCATGTTTTCCTACGAAGATGGTGGTTATTGGGTTTTATGGGCGGGAAATTAGAACACGCAGTGGAATAGACCTTAATAAATGTTCAAGGCATTAATATTTTTACTGTATTTAGAACTGTTGTTCAATTTATATCTGTAGATTTTCTTTATCTGCATTATCGTTTAACTGATTGCGAAAAAAACCGATTATCAAACTGCAGGTTTCTCAAATGCTCCGAAAAATTTAAAAAGTGGTAAGGAGGTCGTCTACTTCGACCTACTTGTGGTTCAACTTACCATGCTGGAGTTACATTAGTAAAGTCCACGGCCCTTAGCCCCTCGCACACCTTCAATTTGCATGCAGAGCAACCTGCACACAGTGGCCGCGGGAAGCAACTTCGACTACATTTTTTCGCTTAACACTTATTTTTTAAAACTTCTTTCACTGCCTATCCTATTTCCCCACCCCATAAAATTCTATAACCACCGTTTTTCGAGAAAAAATGCCAACAATAGGGGTATATGAGTGGGGCTAAATAAGTTACTTTTGCCCAAAAACGTTCTATTTTTGTGCATGTTGCTATAGAAGAGCACTAATATAAGCACGAAAAGTTTAAGTCTTAAGTTAATGAAAGTCACGTGAAGCCAAGTTTAAGTAATCGTATTTTGTCAGAAATAAGGAACATTTTCAGTTTCAAATATTATTTTTTGCCAGTTTCGGAAGGTTTTGTGACAAAATGCAGTAACAAAATTCTGACCGTATCTCATTTCATCGTATCCAGATTTTTGAATGGTTAATTAAAAACGGGCCTTTTATTTATAAAAGACGGTGCAAAATGCTGCAGTTTAGAGCGAGAAGGCAGTTCTTTCATTCCCAGCCAAAATAATTTCATTTTTTGTCAAATAAATAAAAAAAAAATGGTCAATTTATCCATTTTCACTTTGGCTTAAGCTTGGATAAAGGTGACATGCAGCTGAGTAGCCTTTAAAAGAGCTAACATATTACAGAAAGCTTTTCAGATTGATTGTAGGCAATCCAACATCATACTTCTGTTGTGGACGTTTTTGTTGCTCGACAGTATGTTCTGGCCACTTTCATAAGGATAAAAATACAATTGTCGCGTTTTGGGTAAATTCGCTTAAGAACTATTTTATTTTATGGGTGTTGAGATGCACATAGAAGACAACCGACATGTATGGAAGTAACCTTGGAAACACCGATAATCGCGGAAAATATGCCGGAAACGAAAACACGATCTAAAACTATTTGTAATCCAAAACATTTAACATATCTACAAAGAACTTTGTGGAAAGGAATGTTTTGCAGTATATAGGAACTGGCATGGTTACGATTTCACCTACCGATTGTATTTGCATTTTTTGGTGAAATTTATAACTATTCATTCGCATTTTCAAAACTTGAGGCTTCTTTAACCAGACAATCAGTACTTTTTACGTTTGTTTTAAGTTATAATTCACTCAAGGTTGTTCATTTGGCCCGTACTCTATTTGACTTTAAACATTCATTTGACTGCCTTTGATAATCTTACCAAGCTTTCATACATCAATTACTATGCTTCATAGCCTCCCTGTATCAAATTTAAGCCATGGCACTCACCCTGATTTCCCTGAAGGTCGAGAGCTCTTATTTGTATCTGAGGCCCGTGCCGGAAGTTATGGCGTAGATGCATTTCGGTAAGCAGTTAATTCTCAAAGGTTTTATGATCTCATCAGGGCAAACCGGTGACCAAAATACCAGATGTTATCAGACCACAGCCCATCGGAGACTTGAAGCAGAACCAATCACCTGGCGTTTATGCGGCAGCCGATAAAACTTCAAAGACTTGACTTAAGTTTAACCTCCACCATTTCAGTTCGTGTCAAAAAACAAGACTGTCATACTGTGGATATTGTTTGCTTACGTCTTCGAGAGTTGTGTAATTTGTAGAAGTAATTGTATGACGTTCCCTGTCTTGCTGACTGCTCTCGCTTTAAACGCAAACCTGTTGGATGTTTTTTCTATGAATTGTGGTTGGGCGCAGGGATATAGGCCCATCATCCTCCCTGGACGTTTCGCGCTAAATTCGAGGGAGGTTTGGGATCATGGTTAGGGCTCGGAGGATCAAAAATCAGAGCTAGAGTGGTCTTTATGTTGGAACATTTTCGCTCTGTTTGTTTGTGCTATGTATCCAAAAAAGGCAGTTTGTAGGCAGAATGTTGTATAGACAAAACAGAAGGCGATCCGTAGGCAGGTGTGCTGCGGACAAGGGAACTGTTTTGAATGTGAGTCATTTTAACCAAGGGGGTATGGTGGGCCTTAAACGTCATTGGCTGAAAGATAGCCAGTCAGAATAAAGGAAGGGACGAGGCCGCTGAACGTGCATACGCCCCTAAACGCGAACGTGCGGCATCATGTCCCGAAGGCATGTGTGGGCAAACACGTCAGTTTTATTTTAGCTTTCGTTCTAAGGCTGCAAATCCACAACAGACTGATTAAATATTTATTAATATTTTTCAAAAATCGTTCATCTTCTGCCCGTTGGTTTTATAAATTACGCATTAGCAGAAACTATCTCACTTCAAATAGTGTCTTACCACATGCATGGAACTTAACATAGTTGTTAACGGCTCCCTGGCATGAGATACCAATATAAATTTATTACTACGTTTTGTGGCAAAGTACGTCAGAAATGGGCTAAAAATTAAAATTTTAGAGCTGGATTTGCTTCCTGTTTTTGGAAAGCAGTGTGATTCCTACCTTCGTCCGCTTTTCAATGATGTAAGATCACATTTTTTCTATTCCAAGAGGGATTTCTTGAAAATATTTTTTTCATACTAAGGAGCATTTATAGCACAACGCAGAAAAATAGTATGTTTTGTTCTGCGGTATAAAATCACCCTTTTCGTTTTTCCGAACCCTACCTATTTTCCTTCTATCTACAGGATTTAACCTGCGATTTTCTTTCGTAAATGGCTTTCGGAGCCTTAAATTGACTTAAAAAATGGAAATAGCAAAAAATAACAGTAAATTTCGACATTTTATGAATAATATTATCTTGGGTTAGGGTTAGGGTTAGGGCTAGGATGGTTAAAGCAAGAGTTGAGGCATAAAGGCGTTAAGGCTAAGACGGTTAACCCTAACACCTACCATCTTCCAAGCCCGGATTCTTAAGAGATTAGAGCAGACGGTGGGAAAACCAGAGTAAAAGAAACAGTATATTGTTTGCAGAATAGTTAGGGGGAAAGTTGCCAATAGGTCTTGCAGGGCGTCCGACAGTGAGGCCAGTGGGACAGGGCGGCATTGCTGCGACCGCGCCGCGCGGAGGCGGAATCCCAAGTGTCCACTCATAGCAGTCATCCCGGTTGGCCGCCGAATGCTCGCTTTGTCTCGACAGACTAGTGGTGATTGGTTGCACAGCGCGAAGTGGGCACAGGCGAGACTAGGCGTGTTAGTAAGTCGCTCAGGTAGTTGAGCGAATGACGGACAGGGTGCCGGTAGTCAGCACGGGTTCCCACAGTGGCGATAACGCCCACTGCAGACACGTGGATGAGGGCTCGAGGGGAATTTAGGGCGAGGCCATCTATAGAAGGACTGGAAGACAATCTCTCTATGTCCTACCTGAATGCACTGAAGCAGATGGAGATAGGTACTCGAATTTAGATAGATCACTTGACAACAACATGTTCTTCCTGCAGATGACGATTTGTGGATGACCTGAAAGGTTCTAAGCCGTGTTTATACTCAGATCAATATAACCACCGGGCCAAATCCGTGATTGGTGTACAGGCAGAAGGCACCTCTGGGAGGAATTTATTGTGCACAGACCTTCGTGGTTGCTGCCTCATGCAGCAGTGGCCACGAGCGTAGCCAGGACTGGTATTGACTTCGTCAGGTCAGGCCCGAGAGAGGGTGCGACAGTGGTGCCAGCTGCTTTTCGGTGTTTGTGGAGCAAGTTCTGGTGTGTGTGTGTGTGTGTGTGTGTGTGTGTGTGTGTGTGTGTGTGTGCCCCACTGCGGGTGCCCGAAAAGCTAGGCGGTCACTATGCGGTGGGGGAGAGAGTGAGGTCGACCTCGGCGCGATTCTTCCCCCACTATAATAAATCTGAATGCGTCTGAATCTATCACGGTGCGCTAAAAGCCGTGGCTTGGAGGGTCTGCCAACTGACGGGAAAACTCGGACCCCCTACGTAGCTGCTCCTTCTGTACGCTTGTGTCTGTGTGTGCGTACGGGAGGAGAGGGAGGACTGAGAGTCAGGCTGCAATGGCTCCCTCTCAATGTGGCCTTTATGGCGCTCCCGCGCAGTCGGGAGCATACCTAGCGAGATGGCTGATGCAAGTGTGCGCGTGCTGAGTGTTTATCGCGCCAGCCATCTACACCCTCCCTCATCCCCGGTCTTATTGACATTGTCGTTACACCGGATACGGAGGTGGGAGTGGCGAGCGAGTGGGCAGATTCTGCGCAAGTCTGCCTAAACTCCTGTTTTCCCTCGCGCCAGTTCTCTGCGTCGCTCCTGCTAGCTGTCGCTTGCGTATTGCTTGCCCAGCTCACCTCTGTGTCAGTTGCGGCTTGCTTCAGCGTTGCTGCGGCTTGTTGGAGCGCGTGGTGCCCATCGTCGAAATCGACGGGGGAACTGTCGTCGTGTGTGTGTGTGTGTGTGTGTGTGTGTGTGTTGCAGTACCCATGCTGTTTTAGCCGTGGAGAGGGGGAGAGGTGTGTTCGAGTGGCGCTTGGGCAGCCTCTCATAAGGTCACAGAAACCCATGCAATGCTATGGACTAAAATTCCTCTGTTGCTGGACCTCTATTAGTTTGTGTCAATCATCCCATAAGTCTGCATATGCCTACATGGGTTTTTGTGCATTCGAATTGGAAATTCAGCCCCATTTCTTCGTTCATCGAACTTCAAATAGTAAGCGAACGTGGAGTAAGGCTGATTTGTATGGTCGCCTGAGCAAGACACGGGAATAGGAGCGCTCCGGCCACCTAAAATATGTCACTTTCCGATAGAACACATAGCACAGGAATTTTTTGGATGCCCAGAAACCTCAGATTTTGCCCAAATCCCGCCTACTTCCCTTTTATATACAAGATTGAACGCTGTCTGTCCTTTAGGGAAAGGCTCGCTGAGCCTCAAATCAAAATAGCAAGACAAATTCTAAAATGCTCCCTCCAATGTTGTCTCTACCGTTCATGAGGTAGGCAGTCTACTGTAATGATTATTTGGCGTCCCTTCTCTCACCGATAGTAGCCGAAAGTTTGGTGAGGCTGACTTCTTTGGTCGTATTAACAAGACTAGGCAACAGGAACGCCCCGCCCACCTAAATATGTGACTTTGCAATACAGCATGTACCAAAGGAATTATTTTGCTATCGAAAAACCTCAGATTTTGCCCAAACCTTGTCTATTTTCCTTCAATTTACATGATTAGAAATATAGTTTTCTTTAGTAAAAAGGCTTTCTGAGTCCTAATTCGAGTAAAAAATTCAAATAACAAAATGTTGACCTATATAGTTCATTAGTTAGGCAATTTGCTGTAGTAATTATATGACGTCCTTCTCTCGCCACGATGGCTTGCTTTGGGCTCAAAACTGTGTGTTATTTTCTATAACTTGTGATAGTGCATAAAATACTGCAGGCACATGTTTATATTTGTCGACAGTTCGACGCCACTCTCGTTCACTGAAATAATTCAGTCAGTTAGGACAATAAGGAAACAACCTTTAAAAGGAGGCGTTGCTGAGGTCGATCAGCGTGCCTTTTCCTGACTGCCCCACGTAAACTCGGACCCGAGCTCATCCTAAGGTCATGGAAACGCATGAACTGCCATTGACTGGTATTCCTCTTTTGCTTGACCTCAATTAGTCTGTGTCAATCATATCGCACGGTTTCATATACCTTCCTGGAATTTTGTTGCATTCAAAATGGAAATTAAATCCTATTTCTGCATTGGACTCTAAAGAGTAAGCAAATATTTCGCAAGATTGACTTGTATGGCCACGTACGCAGGACCTGGAAATAGGAACGTTCCATCCACTTTAAATAAAAAGGGCTTTGCACCAAACTTCACGAACTATCAATATTCCCGTGTCGTCATCCTGACGTAAAACGAAACTATTACCTAAATCTAAACCCTTCCGCCCTACCCCAAAACCTACAGTTTAGACAAATCCACCTCTTACCATAGTCCTGATCCCTACCCTAACTCCGACCTCAGCGCTAATTCTACATCTAAATCTAACTCTCATCTTAATATTCAATCTAATTATCTCTGATTACGGTGCAATGCCACATGCATTGTAGGCCATTCCTCTTCTCGTGTCCTGTTAAGGCGGCCGTAAAAATCATGCTCATCCATATTTTTTTTGTAATTTTCTGAATGTCGTCTCTCACTGCCAATCATGGACTTTTGCGATTCGGTTTTCAAATGTCTGTTACTTCCCATTATGAAGTATTTTGTGAGAGGTGCGTGCATCCCTGTTGCTGAAAATCTGCCGGAAGCGATTATTTCAGTGTTAAAATCAAAAATACGTCCTCCTCAACTACACCATTCTCTTCTCTGCGTTCATTAACCATTTATCAGAATTTCCACTCGCGCCCCCCCCCCCTCAGGCCGCGAAGCCTCTGAGGGCATCTACTTAAGTATAAGTACTCAAGGCCGATTCAAATTCTACCTTGGTCAAGCCCTAGATTGTTCCGATGCCGCTGTACAACGAAACTTTTTCCCTAACTTCGCGCTGGTTTTGGAAAATTTCACATTAACTTAAAATTGCGCTTTTAATAAGCATACACTCAGTCAAATAAACACCGGCCCAAAACTGGTAAACTTCTTTCATTTTAACTGGTACGGACTCAAATTGAAGCACCTAACCACAGCCCCCCTTAATCCATCATTCCTGGGTTAGGCATATTCGCGGGACTGTCTACCTTATCTGACCAATTCCTACGCATGAAAAGTGCGCAGCCGAGATGACTTGCATGGCAGTCTACCCAGGACACGGAAGCAGGAACTGCCTACAAAACACCTCAGTGAAGTTCATAAATAAGTATGCAAAACGTACAAGACCTTAAAATAAATGGCCTTGCAATGCATTTCAGGAACGAAACATAGTCCCTAAAGTAAAACTAAACTGTAACCTTAATCCAAATCCTAGGCCATATGCGAAATTGAAACTCTCCAGTTAATACAAACCAAAATCCTTATTCCGAACATAATCCTAAGGCTAACCCAAGCTTAAACCCAAACCTGGACTTCACCCCAATCCTAAATCTGATTTACCAGGAATTTGGCGCAAAGCGACATGTACTATAAGTAATTCCTGTTCTCATGTCCTGTTTACCTTGCCATACAAATAACCCTTACAAAATACACTTACAAACTTCCTCTGTGCAGTCTACAGAGGGCTGCATTTTAAACGGAGTAGGCATTGCTGAACGACAGAAGGCACCTGGTTGATTTTCTGAACTGATAATTAGGTTTTGGTAGTTCACCGGTTGAATTTTTTTCAAGGTGGTTCAGCCTACCTGCACTTATTGTGTGAGGGCGCTCCATAGGACATTCGCAACGCCTGTTCACAACGCCTCCCTACACTTGCACCCTGTAGACTAAAGCACATCCTCCTAAATACGAGGCACCACTTCACTGACAGAATTGTGCATACACACAAACACACTCACATGAAAGAAGTAAGCATTCGCTACCGCTCTCCAGTGGTATTTTTTTCAGTAACTTTGCGATGGTTTTGCGAATTTCTCACCCTGGCACTTTGATGAACATACACTCGGTAGATATGGTCAAATAAACAGCGTCCCAACACAGGTAAATTTTCGTCATTTTAACTGGTACGGACCCAAATTGCAGCATCTGACTAGAGCCCGCCTCTGCAGCCGATTAACCCTGGATTAAGAAAATAAGCAGAGCTGCCTACTTTAATGGCTTAATTTCCCCAGGAAGCGAGAGAAATACACGGTTGGGATGACTTGCATGGCAGCCTGCACAGAACACGGGAGGGTAAACCGCCTAAAAGATAGGTAGCGGAGTATCGTAATTACACAGATGAGAAGCGCAAGACATACATATCATATTTTGTTTCGGTTTACTGCTAAGGATTGATGAAGCAATCTCCGGTAAGAATGGCTGGTATGGCCGCCTAAGGGGGAAATGACCACAGGAAGGCCTCGCCCACTTAAAGCAGGTGGTCTTGCGAGAAATTGTGAGGAAGGGTAAATATTCCCTCACCAAAACCCCAACAATAAGACAACACTAAACTGTAGCCTGACT
Source organism: Ligula intestinalis (assembly GCA_036362985.1). Taxonomy (NCBI): domain Eukaryota; kingdom Metazoa; phylum Platyhelminthes; class Cestoda; order Diphyllobothriidea; family Diphyllobothriidae; genus Ligula; species Ligula intestinalis. Next base: position 8,875,163 of record JAYGXS010000006.1, on the reverse strand, counting down.
AACCTTACACTCAATGTAAACTCTACAGTTACCAGGAATCCAAATGCTAGCTGTTAACGTAATCCTGACGCTAAGCCCGACCATAAAACCGAACCCTGGACTGTATCCTAACCCCCCCACCTTTATCCCAAAGCTGATTTTCCTGGAAGTTTGCGCAAATTCGCACCTATTGAGGGTGATTCCTAATTCCGATTTTCTGCCAAGACAGCCATGCAAGTCCTCCCTACAAAATATAATTACAAACCTCCACTTTCGACTTTCAAAAGTCTCCACTTATATCGGAGTAGGTATTGCTCAACAGCAGAAAACATCCGTAATGAAAGTGGAAAAAATACTGCACACAAACGATTACGGGTTGCAGTATTAAGGTTGAAAGTAGATACTGATTAAGTAAAGGATGACCTTTGTTCGGTGATAACCTCTGCATATTCAAAATTATAGTTTACCGCCTGTACCTTCGCTAGAAATTGTAGTACCAGCACTGCAATTATAACTGGATTGAGTACCTTGGCCTAAGCGCGAATAAATGTGGGGCTGTCGGTAAAATCTTGCAGCTCAGTTGACTAAAGCAGTTGCTGTACTTAAGTCTTCCCCTTGCTGGCGTTGGTTCGAACGTTACCGAGGCCGCCAGAGTTTTATCAACTGGATCAAATGAGTTATTTAAAATTACAAAAACTTCAATTATCTAAATGTGTCTGCTGGTCATCTGGTGGATTTTGGCTTGGTTGCGTTCAGGAGCACAATAAGCAGCCTAAGTCATGTTAACAGGTGTCATTTACTTCCATATCGAAGATGATTTCATCGAAAACCATTTTTGGCAAATATCGCAACTTCCAGGTCGCTCTGCTTCCACCTTTCACATTGGTCATATTGCTTCTACTAATATTGATCTTACGCGTAGTTGATTGTAACTTACAGTTTAAGTGACGACCGAACAAAACATTTATAATACCAAATTTGTTACTTAATTTACTTACAAACCTCCCTTACAGAGTCCCCAGAAGTATTCATTTTAATCGGAGTAGTTATATTGAACGGGAGAAAGCACCTGATATTGATTGATCTCTGTACGAATAAGTAGGCCTTGGTAGTTCACTGAATGACGTGTTTTCAAAGTGGTTCAGCCTACCGGCAGTTATTGTGTGCAGGAGATCCGCAGTGCATTTGCAGCGCCTGTTCACAACGACCCTCCTGCTTGCACCCTGTAGACTGAAGCATGTCCTCTTAAATGCAAGGCGCCACTTCATTGGTAGAACTGTGCATACAAACACGCACTCACATGCCATAAGGGAGCGTTTCTTAGCACTCGTTGATAGTACAGTCAGGAGCCATCGGCTGTGACAGGGACTAGTCACATTTACTGGGTGACCGTACACAGACCTTGTTTGACACCTCTTCGCTTTAATTGCCTACCCTTGGAAAACAACCCGCGATATTTAATCAACAAAAGTAGTAACTATCTCTGTGGCGAATGCTTGATGACAATTTGCGCAAATTACGGTCGCATAGGCGTGGGGATTTCTGCCAGTCCATTTTAGCATTTACTCCCGTTTCTGTGGTTTGGTATTCCCTGCTCTATCAGGATCTCCTCTGTGCAGCGCTTGAAGGCGATAAAAGGACAATTTATAATCGACATTTGAAGAATTTCGTTCTGAATGCACCTAAACTTTGCTCAACAAATAGACCAGCAAAAACAAGTCTGAAAAATATCCATGGCAAGACTGGTTTGTGTAACTCTTAATAACCTGCTTTAATATGTACACCTCAGATACTAAGGAGATTACAAACACCGAACTGGGACACATGAACTTGCCTTTTAGTATATTAGCGAATGCATCGTAAGGTGACACCCTTGTTGAATCGGAAACATCAGAGGAATATAAGTTCTGCCCCAGTAATCCTGCTTCCTTCTCTACCACTGTTTCAAGGGACCGGTCTCAGAAATCGCCCCGACTTCTTCTTCCTCTTACAGGGATGATTTAACCACTATTATAACTGGACCTCAAATATTTTCGCATATTTTCGTTTGTATCGACAATCTGGCTGCAGTAAGGTTTGCTGGTAGTTTGCTGGGGACTTTTCATTCTCTAGGGTCTGTTTGGGAGGTGGGTGCTAAATAATTACATCTAAGCGTTTTGTAAGCACGTAAAACAGTTGCGTTAGCTTCCTCACCGATTCCTATAGCCTCATAAACTCCCCACCTTAATTTTACGCCCCAGACTTTTGCCAGTCTAACATCTTTACTGCCTCTTTTGCCCCTGCGTCGCTCACCGCTACATTTGCACTTGGAAAACGTACCATCAATGTGCATTGATTGCTCGTCCCTCCCAAATTCCTGCCACATGCCGCTAACGGGCTGGGCTTCGTGCTCTCGTTAGCGGCAGTGAGAGAGGACGAGACAAAAGCAATTATGGGAAAGCCAACTCGCCGTTCAAACGACTGGAAACTGTATCCCATTAGTCAAGTCAAGTTTATTTAGAGGAATATTCCTTCCATCATCCCCGGAAGAGGAAGAAGAAGAAGAGACGATTTCTGACACTAAGGTGTACTTTGGCTGACGTTTCATAAGCGTGCTCACTTCCATCGTCAGAGCGTGGTGTCTGTACTATTGTTCGCGTCAGAAGAATTTGAACGACCATTCGCCTTGCTTAATGCCCATGTTTTAATCGATTTCACCGATCGATTTCTGTGGCTGTTTGAATTGCTCGTACCCTCACGGGCGTTTTCATGACGCGAACAGGAGTATAGACACCATACTCTGACAATGGAGGCGAGCACGCTTTTTAAACGCAGCCAAAATACACGTTAGTCTCAGAAATTGTCTCGTCTTCTTCCTCTTCTGGGGATGATGTATGGAATATTTTATATGGACCTCGAATTTTTTTCACACAGTAATTAAGAGAAATATAGGCACGCACCTTTGAACTCCCTATTGGTACGCAGTACCAGACAGCCGAAAATTTCAAAGGAGGTCGTTTACATAATTGTAGGCGACTATTGACTTGTTCCGAGTAATGCACTCGCATGTGGTAATGTCAGTTAACACGAGCTAGCAAGTGTAACTGAGAAAACATAGGAGACCGGAAAAAAACTCTTAAGGTATGGCTAAGAATTCAAATTTGGAATGTCATTTGGGGTTGAGGCCTTCTTCTCTTAACTTGCCCGTTCTCGTAAAACAGTCCACGCTATTTAAAGCAGGCATATATGGCAGGATTTATGGACATCAATTAATTTCGGGACAGCTTCTTAGCTGCATCTTGTCACTGCCGTATACGCCTGTTTTTAATTTTTATGGGGAAACAAATGATTCAAAAGTCCATGTTAATCCATCAAAAAATCTAGTAATCATCCCTGTGGTAAATATTTGATGAGAATTTGCGCAATTTACGGTCCCACTGGCGTGAGTATTTCCGCCAGTCCATTCTAGAATTTATTCCCGTTCCTGTGGTTTGCTACTGCTTGCTCGATCGGATTCCCCTCTGTGAAGCGCTTGAAGGCGATTTAAGGACGATTTCTAATCGAAGAATTTCACCTGACTGCATCCAAACTTGGTTTAACAGATGGTCCAGTTTAACAGAACCAAATGAAGCTATCCATAGAAAAACTGGTTTCTTTAACTTTTAATGACCTCTTTTAACGTGCGCGCTCAAGCTTCCAGCGGATTACAAAAATATGTCGCAAGAGACGCGGGCACTTAAGTTTTAACCTATTAGCAAATATGTTGTAATGCAAAACCCTTTTCGAAACGCTGAAAGAATAAAATTCCTGTCCCAACAATCCGGTGTTCTTTTGCACGACGTTCATATTTTCCTTTGTACCAACAAGCCAGTTGCAAGCAGGATTTTTGCTGACGATAGGTATTCCAGAAGACTTTTTTGTCTCTAACGCACGTTTGGCGGGGGCAATTATTGTGCGTGCTAAATGGACTACGACATCTAAGCATTTCGTAAGCAAGTGAACAAGCTCGTTACTTTGTTCACCGATTCCTACAAGCCCTAAACCCTCCACTTCAGCTTGACCTCCCAGAATTATGCTAGTCTTAAATCTTTTTTCCCTGTTTCGCTGCGCCAACGCTCAGCGCCAAATTTGCTCTTCCAAAATATACCACTCACGTGCCACGGTTGCTCGTCCCTCCCAAATACCCGCTTTATACCGCCAATGGGTTGGGTTTCCTGCTCGCGTTAAGGTACTGGGAGCGAGGGCGAGAGAGGGCGAGACGAAAGCATGCATGCGTGGGAAAGCCGACTCGCCACTCAAGCGAAGGGAGAGGCGCTTCCGGTTATTCCGGCACGACCGATCACGTGCCTGGCATGGGAAGACCACCAAAGCGTCAGCTACTTTTTCGGCAGGCACACGTCGCGGGTAAGGGGGGGGGGGGCTAATCGATAATCAGCGTCACCGCCTGAAGTTTGGAGTGGTTAATTATTGTCGCCGACTTTCTTCCAGCCTAGCCCTGCCTATCGCAAGAGGAAGCCTCCCACGCTTAACCAAATGCCAGAATTCTGTGCTGAGGGTTCTGGGAAGGGAGGAAGGGGACTTAACAAGTCGTTTTTGGTGTTTCGCATGCGATGTGAACGCGGTGCTGACACACCCCTTCTGGGACCTAACACCGCAGGTTCTGGTCTTGGGTGAATTTACCACTCAGAGTAAGCGCGGTCCTGCTTCTGAGTCAATAGAATAACAGAATCCAAAAGCCTGATCAGTAAGCTTTACTGTTAGACGTCAGGGATTTTTAACCTACCCCTGTAAAAGCTTAGATTGGACTAGTTCCTGGCTTTTAGAGCAGACGCTTCCATAATATATTGTCAATTGGGAAATCTGTTTCGACGTGAAGATACTCCTTCGGTAATAATGAATTGTATGGCTGCCTACACGGGAATGGAAACACTAATCCTCACATAGAAATAAACTGTATCCTTAGCCTTGATCTAAAAATAAGCCTGATAGTTAATACAGACACAAACCTTAACATAATCCTTACCCTTACCCTCATCGCAGGGGGTTAAGTGAGTCACACACAGCAACTGCGTTCTTCAGACCATGATAACTTAGTGGAGAAGAAGTCGGTTAAAGCCAGAGTAGAGGGAAGAGTATATTGTGTACACAAGGAAACGAAGAAAAGATGAACAGAGGTTTGACTTGACGAGCCTACGACCGGCAGGAGAGCAAGCCGCGGTCCAAGTGTGGTTTTAGCAGCAGGCATGCAAGCGACAGCGAGAACGGGCATTGTCTGGTTGCTTTGAAGGTTACTGGCCAGACAAACTGCATCGACCTAGGAGTGCCTGCGTCCTATTTGCCGGCGGGAGAGACCAGCCTTTGCGGATCTGTGAGTGGCTGTTGCAAAGGCCACCTTCAGTGCGGACGTACGCGTTAGCAGCAGTGGGACTTCGAACATGCTCGCCTATGTGGAGTGAGTCACCACACCCTCAACTTAATCCCGAACCTAATTTCCCTTGAATTCGGTGCAAAGCCGTATGCATTGTGGGCGGTTCCTGACACCGTGTTTCGTGTTTAGGCAACCATAAAAATCATCTTTACCGACTACCTATCGAGCAGCTGGAATTGCCTTACATTCAGACCTTCCTCTTTTGTCTACTCTTCTAAACATATTGCCGGCAAAGACAGGGGAGACTGGACTGGCCGTTGCTGGCTCATTAGCCGTCGTCAACCAGTCAAACCCAGTCTCAAGTGGTGTCCTACCCGAGCCTCGAACTCGCGACCTTTTTGATCAGATTCAAACGGTCCAACCATTGAGTCACGAGCTCGTTGTCTTGTCGGTTTAGGTCGAGGATATTAAAATTCATTGATAAACGTCCACCTAAGCACTTAAAGAACTCAAAAAGGTCACAAGTTCGGGGCCCGGGTGGAACACTATTTGAGTCTGGGTATGACTGGCTGACGACGGCTAATAAGCCAGAAATTGCCATTCAAGGCCGCTTTTTCTTTGCCGATTATACTATCTCCTTATACTACCATCTGTTACGGCTGTCAGGGCCTCCGTAGAGACCCACGACAGAGCGGGACAGATAAGTTCCGTTAGTCCTCAGATGAACGTTCATGAAATAGTAACGTAACTGCTATTTACTATACAAAGTACGCACTAATTCACCCATAGGACCCTTTTGACAGTTAAAATGGCCATTTTTAAGAAAAAAGCCGTTGTATGACCCCTATCATTGGTGATGTTTTCATCCAGCAACGCGTCATGTCATTCAGACTAAAGTGAAAGGAAGCCTGTAAGCCTAGTTGAGGTGCGTCGATCGCGTCCACGGTTGGTGGTTGTTATAACGGCCTTCGGCAAATGTTCACACCGAAATGCATAAGTTTTCGGGCCTAAACATTAAGCAGTCGTAAACACGAGGTGGCAATACTTTCGAGTGTGTGCCTAATTGGTTCTCCTGTATATAGGGCGGCTGCTTCCGGGCCTCAACGTGAGTTTGTCCCGTAACCCGATTGGTGAGCTTCTTTCTACCACTGTTAAGGTGCCCGACAAGAAACTGAGCCCGTGGCTCAATGGGTACGACGTTGGAATTTCGGCCAACAGGCCACAGATGCGAGCTCTAGGGCTTGCAAACCTGGACCTGGTTATGGCTGGCTTATGATGGCTCATAAACGAGAAATTTCCATTTCAGCCTCCTTTCTCCTTGTCGGTATCGTTATTCTGCCCTCAAGAGGAGATTCTTTGGGACGTAATCCTGTCGTACTCCAGGATGGAGTAGATGGATGACAACAGGTCCGACGACAGCGAAAAATTATCAAGCCCGTATCCAACACGGACAAAGAAATCGTGGCAATTAATGACTCGAAAGCGAACTGCCTAGCAATCACCGCGCAAAGTACGAACCCCAGTGGTGGTTACAGGAGCGCATGCTAGTGGCTGCTACTAACTATAAGTACCGCGCAATCTGTGCATTTCTCACACTATTCTACGGGCTACCTATGATTAAGGATTCTCGACAGAATTGGTGAAGTCAGGCAAATAAGATTCTTGTTCCAGCGATCGCCTCTTCTACCTCCAGCCCTGTAATAGTCTACGAAATTTGTTTTCTGAAATTTCCGCGGCCATCGTCGCGGCTCAAATAACGCCAGACTTCGCAATTACTGATTATCGATTTTGCGGCGCGGCGCTGCGCGGCGCTGCGCGGCTTTCCTTTCATCCTGGCATGCAAGTTGTTTTTAAAAGTGAAAGTGGCACGTAAACCTTGATTCATGATCTGTGCACTCACGGACACACACACACACACTAACCGCCGTCTTTGTGGCGTCAGGGCCCTGCCGCCTCGCGCGACGACCTTGACAACATAAATGGCGTTGGGGACTGGTCGGCTCCTCTTTGTCTTTGTTTTAATTTGCACCTCCTTTTATGTCCGCGCATTAAATACGCACACACTCACCACACACTCCCATTTGCTTGCCCTTCACCATAGTCCGCTCTGCTATTATACCTAGTTTGCAGGGAAAAAGACGCCAAATATTACTTGCATGATCGTCTAAGCAGAACACGCGAATCGGACCACCCCGTCTACTTAAAGAAGGTGCCTTTATCGCAGGGGTTGAAGTAAGTTGGACCCTCGCAACTGCAATCTTCAGGCCAGGTTCCTTGAGAGCAGAGAACTCATAGGAAGATCAGACTTGTAGGAAGCTTTTATTCTGTACAGAAGGAATGGGAGAATAGGCAGTAGGACGACAATCGCACAACCGCAAGCCAGCGGACGGCATCTGAAGTGATGTCCGCGTGGCGGTCATCGCATGAGGTCATGTGTGAGGCGGCCTGTGATTGGCTGTTCCAGAGACCGGAAGCAGCAAGCGTTCCCAAATGCACTTTGTGTGGAGCTAATCACTACAGCTTTGCGATCAATGTCAGGAAGGGTAAATATCCGTGTGTGTTAACGCTAACACTGACCCTAACATAAAATTAAACAATAACCTTAATCTTAACCCTAGTCCTATCCCAAATCTAAATCCTTCAGTTATCACAGACCCAAACCTTAGTCCCTATTATAATCCTGACCCTAACCCCCAAGTCTGGCCATGGTTTCAAACGTAAACCTAACCCTACCCTTCATCTTAACCTATTTTCCCTGGAAATGACCGCAAAGTCACATCTATTGTGGATGGTTTTTCTTCTTGGGCGACCAAAAAGCTGTCCTTACGAAAAAAAACATCCACCTGTATGCGTAAATCGTGGGATATGTGTTGATCTATCCACTTCTTGGTTTCATACTACTAAGAAGTGAATACGCAGGCTTCCATTAAGATTTTCAAAATATTTGCCGAAAGAAAACTTGTAACACGAAAGAAATGATGGTTAGCGTATTCATTCGATAAGTGGATACTGTGTAAGTAAAGGATGATCTTAGGGTGCTCAGAGAAAAACTTCGTTCCTTCAAAGCTTCTATTTGATACCTGCATCTTCACCAAAGGGTTTTGTGGTGGGACTATGACTACAAATTGAATGAATAACTTGACCTAGTTTTGATTAAACGCAGGGCTGCCGGTGGGAGCTTGAAGTCCAGGTGGTTAGATCGTTGGCTGTCCTCGAATCGAATCCCACAGATGCCGCCGACGTTTTACTAACTGAATTGAATTAATTTTTAAAAACCTACCAAAACGTCTACTGTTTAAATGTGCCTGCTAGTCATCTGGCGGACTGTGGATTGGTTACTTAGGGAATCCTGCTTGGAAGATCAGCTTACTCTATCGGAATTCGTGGATTCTGTACGTTGCAGTAAGTTGGATGGATAAAGTGACCCAGGCATGATTAAACTTACGGTTTTCTGTGGAGCCTTGTAGCTCAGTTGGTCAGAACCGCATCATTCCGAATTTCGGTAATGATCCTGGTGACCTCCCGTTGGATCTTCCCCCCAAGAGTGGCAGTTTTTTCTCCTAAAAAATTCGAAGGAGTTTCTTTCACGGTCTGCTCTTTTTTTAACAATGTTCCACCTCATTAGCTTATGTTATTTGCCCTTGCCAACTAACTGAGACATAATTTTTCTGCTACCACAGCATGCATGTACAAATAGGGAACTAAAAAGTAACTGATACTGAATCTTAGCCGTACTTCAGCCTCCGCATTGCTATAGTGAGTTCCAATCTCACTGACCCCGCCAAGTTTTTTACAACGCTGTCAAATAAATAAGTGAGTTAAATGAATAAATCTATATTATGTTGCGCGGATATGAACTCGGTGGGTTCAAAATTACAGTTTGACACCTGTATCTTCACCGGCAATTGCATTTGGTGTACCAATGATAATATAATAAGTATTAGAAGGCCAAATAGTGTAAATAACATTTTTTATTTACTCACTATTTTATCAATAATGTTTAGGCACAATATTGCTGGCCCTAGTAGTATTGGAAATAGCAGCAGACGCCGTCGTCATTCAGTTCCCAGCCTGCCCATGTGAGTAGTTTTGACTTTCTTCTAAACCGAAGGGGATCTTCTCCAAAAGCATTCTTGGCAAAGATTACGACTTCGCAGTGGCCATCCTCTCGTTTTTTTTCATTTAACATCTTGATTCTCTAGGCGCTGATCTTATGAGTAGTTTATCGTAGCTTTCAGTTAGTGTGCCGACCGAAGAAATCATTTTTATACCAAATTTGTTACCAAATGCATTAACAACCCCCCCTTTCGAGTCCCTAGAAGTCTTAATTTAAATCAGAGTAGGTATACTGAACGATCGAAAGCACTTGATATTGGTTGATTTCTGGTTGACTGGATGATGTATTTTTAAAGCTGGTTCAGCCTACCTGCATTTATCGTGTGCAGGAGATCCGCAGGTCATTTGCAGCGCCGGTTCACAACGATCCTCCCCTTGCACCATGTACACTTATTCACCTTCTAACTGCGAGGCACAACTTCACTGACAGAAGTGTGCATCCACTCACAGGCAATAAGTGAGCGTTCGTTAGCACTTATTTACGGTACAGTCAAGAGCCATCGGCTGTGCCAAGAACAGCATGTCTCTTAGTAAGACACAGGAACAGGAGTGCCCGTAATAACAGCAGTTTCGTATGAAATGTCAGCAGAAGTACCTGTCTTCATCGTGTGTCCCACAGTAAGGTGGCAGCGTTGGGACGTTGACTTGTGACTATCTTAGAATATGGGTTATTGTACACCGATCTGTTTCAGAATGCACCCATCCACGGCGGACCCGTGGCTCAGAGGTAGAACGTTCTCCTCTGGCCCGAGAGACGCGGGTTCAAAACTCGAGCGTGGCGGCCATTTCTGCTGCTACACTGGAGTTGAGCTACCACCACCTGATGACGCCCAATGAGGCAGAAAAGGCCTTCGTGAGTGTGCTCTCCGTTTGTCGGTAAATACGATCTTAAAATATGGTGAGAGTAGACTTGCGTCCCATCTATCGTACTGGGCCTGACCTCATGACCAAGTCAAACATACTGGGCGCAGGTGGCAAACACGAAGACCGAGGCTGCCCCTAGACATGCCGCCACACCCGGCTGGGAGTGTCATGAAGGCCAAATTAAGAAGAAGCCATTGCGGTCTGACTCACAGTCCACCAGTCGGCCAGTCCACACGAAACACCCACACTGGGCTACTTATGATGCTCAAGTTCCAAGGTCAAAGTTTGCAACCTTCTAAGCTGCGGCCTTTAGTACACTGGGGTAGCTTCAAGCGCGTCAGATGACTTATAGTGAGGAGAGGAAATACGCTGAACCGTTTGCTCCGCTCTCATTTTCCATTCTCCGGCCCCAGACGCCGTTTGAGCCGGTCAGTTAACCGGTGTGGGTAATGGGCACACCCATGTACTAACCCTTGCACTAACAGTTATTCGAGAGTTGGCATATTATCGCGTCCAAGTTTTCTTTTGGAATACCCTACCCTTTATAGATCCAGCTTTTTGCCTATGTAGCAGGAGATGAAGGAACATAGTTCTATTACCTACCTTAGCATCTGCAGAAGACTTGAGCGATGGATGTGCGCTTCCGGACTAAGGCGTTGGTGTTATGGTCTGTCGGATAGAAGCTTTCATCCATCTATCGACCGTATAATCCGAGGTCATTGATGGTGTCCCTTAGACTCTTTTTCGCAACCTTGCCCATCAAAGCGTTTGCAAGAAACGGTCCAAGTGATAGGCCCATCATCATGTCGTCTATATGCCTGTAGAACAGGTCATTGCAGAGTAATTTCAAGACTTAACCACGCACTTAAGCCTAGAAGTAACTCAAACAATTGGGTCAACTTAAATTAGGCAAATTTGCCAAACCTCCTAATAATTAAGTCAACCTAGTCATTCTGGTGGATGCTAGATGATTGCTCAAGAAATCCTGCTTGAGCAATCAGCTTGCTGTTCCGTAATGGTGGATTTCATCTCAGCGGTAAAATTGGATGGTTAAAATCGACCCAAATGTAATTAAATTCACGTCGCAGGCGTGGGGTTTTTAGCTCAACTGGGAGAGCATTGGCTTCGCGTAAAGGCCTTCTCTACTTTGCGAGTTCAAATCCCGCTGAACGCCGCGAGTTTTTTCACAATTGGGTCAACTTAAAGTAACTCAAACTCGCATCGTCCTCAAAGTTAGCGCAAGGCCACCTGTGTTACAGGGACTTCTTTATATTCCTCCGTCCTACGGCCTATTATAATATTACTGAAGACTTTTCGGAACTGAACGCATACTAGTGGACTAAATAGTTGAGTCGAGAGGACGAAAATCCGAATGATCCTTTCTAGCACCTCAAATAGTTGTACATTTTACGCATTCGCTTAACCTCTGCAATCGGAATATATTTCAAGGAACTGGTTTCAGAGGAATGTTTTAGCATCTGAGCGGAAGTCAGCGCAATCAACAAAACTTCTATATGAGCTAAACGGAAATATGTGATCAAAAATGTTTCGTCAACTTGAAAATTAATTTTTTGCGCAGCGTAAGTCAAGTAAAAAGAGCAAATTAGTTTAAGAAAATCAAACACTAGCATACCCAGTTACTTCAGGGATTGGAGGCGTAATAAATATAAATTAATTCAATTATATTACGTTAAGTTAAATTGAATTAATTGAATTAAGTAAAAAAGTAAATGAATTACTGAAGTTTATCTTCACTTCTCCTGGTGACCTTTAATGCTGTTCTTCATGTGAGTCCTTCGACTGTCTCTGTGCTAGTGACTGAACCTCTAATTTTTCGGTTGAGAGCCGTAGGCCAGAGGGAGGGCCATATTTTATAGTCTGCACTGCTCTTCTCAGTGCTAAAATGCTATTTTGTCCGTTACCTGTTTGCTAATCATGGAGGTGACGCTTTTTTACCTTCCTTCTAGGGACGTCGACTATAACGGGTTTGTTGAATTCCTTGAGGGTCGATTGGCCAAAGCCTACGCAAACGCCAAAGGTATTGAGCACGATGCTGCGGTCCAGGAGCTGAAGGAGAAGCTCTCCGGAGCCAGTCCCCAACTGCATGGCGCCACTGTACGTCCCAGTAATGCATATCTTTCTTTGTTATGCATTACCAACAAGACATAGGACTCTAGAGTGGCCATTTCTGGGTCATTGGCCGTCGTCAACTAGAGATACTCAACTCCAGTGTTGCAGCTGAAATTGCTGCAACACTCGAGTTTCGAATGGATCGGTGTAAAATTAACATATCTCTATTGAAATTCACGTGTACTCTGCAAAAAACCTATTAAGACGCCCCACGTTTAGTTTGTTGCCGTTCAGTGTTATTTAGGGAAGCGTACATAAACAACTTTCAAATTCATTTTTGATACAAGAACATGGCAACCGAAAAACATTGATACGTACAGGGCAGTTGACGGAATGGGTAGAAATATAATAGAACTGGAAACAGGTAGTACTATGTCTCTTAACGTGTACATTTCGGGAAAATGATTCAACAGAAGGCATGTGTTAGTTTGTAATAGCTTGCTGATATGTATAGCTGTACTGCTCATGCTTCATCTTATCAGGAAACATGCCATCCGCCATGCCAAGAAGCCTTGTCCGAGGATGCATTTTAACGCATTCCTATTGCCTGACTAGATCTGCTTCTCATGGGAGAATTTCATATAGAGTACATGTGCTACTCCATGGTCAGAAGAGTAGCTGACGAGCATCCTAGGGGCTTTCGATAAATTATACTCGGACCATTACATTTATATGTGTAGAGGGCAAATGTACACGGTAAGCATGCAGGTGAGTAAGTTAATAATTGCAGGAGAATAAGTCATGAGAAAAGGGGAGGGGTTTGGTGGTTGATAATATGCGGCAGGTTATGCGTCGAAGGGGGTTTATTGAAGTCGGACAGGCGGGGAAGTGGAAGGGAGAGAGAAAGCAAAATACACGCAGTTATGTGACCGTTGGCCAAACCAAGCTCGGAGCTTACAATAATTTCTTTGGCGCGCACAAAACCAGCTTCCTCAACCGGATCGCTGTTGCTAGCAAACGCTGATCCAGGCTCTTCAGATAATTTTGTGGGACCTTGTAAATCGCGAATGTTGTACTGTACGTGTCCTGGCAGCCTAATCCCACGCTGGGATGCCGGCTTTTTAATCAGCCTTACTCCGGTCACCTCTTAAAAGTACACGCTGTAAAACATGAGTTTTTCATCTGTATGCACTTTTCGCGTGGATGTTTGATGCCCCTATACATTCACATGATCCGTATGGAAAACAAAATGCACAAAACATCCTTTTTTATACTCTGTTGATATCGAACTCGCAAACTCTGTACTTAAAGGGGGTAACTTTCCATTGAATTATTTTTTCAAATTCCTGAATAAGTTGAAAACCGACGTGCTGTAACGCCTGCATATTGTGTTTTCAAACGATCTTGGCCATCAAAATCCCCGGATCCCCCGTCGAAATGCCAGGAAGGTAGGGGTGATCTGGGGGCGACGACGGGGGTCCGAATAGAGGCGAGGACGGGGTTTTCAACCCGTATATCCCCGTCCTCATCCCCGTTTTTACCCCCGGATCTCCTCATCGAAATCCCGAGGAGGGTCTGCATATCATCAAATTATTCGTAAAAATAATATTGAATGTCACCTTAACCGCAATGGAAGTTCAAAAATAGAAAAAATGGCTTAAATTGCCTTTTGATGTCCGTCTACATTATTCTGGAATTTTCGGGTTGCGGAATAATACATATGCCTTAAACATCAACCCCGGATAAACCCGCAGCCCCCGTCGTCAACCCACCCAGTTTTGGACGTGTGCTGGCAGGGATGTAAGAAAAAAACATATAACTATGAGCAATTAGGATTATTTTTATATAGGGATCATGATATTTTATTCTGAATAGGAACCGTATAGTATATTTTGAAATGAGCCCTTATTAATATATAGATATGATTCTTTATACATTTATGGTTTTGCAAAACACTCTTGAGAACTTCAATAATATTGTTACTTGATGTATATACTTTGACGAAGGCACAAATCGCTATCAAATGAGTACAAGGAAAACTATTTTTGTGCACGTTTTTTATAAAATATATTTGAATTTATGTGGCATTAGCTATCAATGCGACAAATTCGTACTAGCTAAGTGGTAATGTTATATACTCTACCCTTTGCAGGCAGCTGAAGTTAGGCTCGTTTAAAAGCCAACATCCTGGCAGGATTCAACTGCCTTGGCAGTGAGTTGCATGATACTTAATATTATCACTCTACTAGAGTACTCTTTTCCAGTCAAAAATACATTACAGAATGAACAAGACGAAGATCACGAGATCAGCAGAATTTTTTGATGTCAAATAATTTCGCGGAATTACATGACGTCAATAAATTCTCTTAATCTCGTGATCCTCCACTTGTTAGATTTCTTCCGAAAAACAACATCACATAATTTTGATAAGGATTTCATGAGACAGAGCATCTACTCTATATAAACGTCATGGTTAGAGTGCTTATTTGTCGTTCTGTCTCCTTCTCTCCCTCAAGTTAACAGCCCTTCACAGAAAAATTGGTGGTAGCGGTTGTTCTCCAGGAGCAACACTCCAAACCCTATGCGGACAGCAAAAAAATATCTGATAATGTTTCTTTTGCAGAAGACTAGTTGGATTTTTCTGCGTACTCAAAAGAGATCACTCTCATGAAAACCTGAATTGAGTACACTTGAAATAACGTAACCGCTGAAAAAAAGTGACCTCAGAAGTAGAGCGTGTTTGCTATTCGCTGAAGTTCTCACTCTTTCTCCGTTTGTACTTTCGCAAATGCTCCATGATTTTTTAACTAGCTTTTTAGGCCTTCTGTGTTTCCCTATTCAGATGTTTATATCATAGTTTCGTCCGAATACCGTACTGTTTCTGAATGACCGAACGAATGCGAAGCCCAGGTAATTGAATAGAAGACGAGAAACAGTAATTTGTTTGCCGGACGTTTCGAACCCTCACGCCAGTCCATTGTCAAGAAATAAAAAAGTGTACAACACACTTCATATTTATCTCAGTTCTGCCAGGATTGACCTTGAGCTCTGGCACCGGTTTCTTCGGGCAACGCGAGACAGGCATTAGGAAGGTCGATATGCTTATTGATAAAATCCGCGTGCGAGTGCCATGCTTCCTACAGGAGGCGTGAGATTGGGTTGTCCGACTGGCCCCGTCCGACCCAGTGCTGTCTCTCTCTATGCACCTGTAGATATCAGTTTAAAACAAGTACTACTTATTAACATTCAGAAAGTTTATTTCCATGCGGCCATTGGCCTCTGATGCAGCTTTAGCACCGGACAGGAAGGCTTCGCACTTATTCAGCTTCTTCATCATCTGTTTTTAGAAGGCCAGTTCTGACCCAGCCACCGCTCGTCTGACGGATGTAAAGAATTACACTGGCGCAGCCAAAGAGCGCTTCGATCCTGCCACAGGTAAAGGTAAGGGCAAACTCGGACGCGAAGATGCTCCGCCCGCCTTCACTACCAGCGGTATCTCCGCGCCCCGTAAATAAGGCGATGTGGTAAAGGGAGGGAAGAGCTTGCGAAAACACCCCTTCACTGTCTCAACTCCATTGGACTTATCTGTTTTCTATGTATCCTCTCTTTTGTGCTGTTCCTGTTAACACTTTACTTCCGGTCTACCGGTTCCATTCATCATGTACCTCACTTCACCTCTGCTTCTTCTTTCGTCGCTTTTGCTGTGATTGAACATCAAACCCAGTGAACAGGTTCACACAATGTGTCTGCTGGTGAAGTCTCAGCTTTCTGCAACATATTCCACTTATCTATGTGAGGTTTGTTAAATGCATGTTAATAGCTTAAGTTCCGTTCTCATTGTTTGCACGTTCTTTTGAGAGGGAGGGGGTAAGGTAAGGATTCCTCGTGGGGCCTTCGAAACGCCCTATTTATTATAAACGCCTACTTATAAATTTTAAGTAGGTTGAATTACCCACGATCTTCCCGTTTTCTTTGCGCCAGCCATCGATCCAACAGGGATTCGATGATGGCATAAAATTGCAGAAAGGTCCTCGGAAGGTCGCCGCATACAATAACCGATTGAGTCAGTATACTAAGCAAAAATGCCTTCTCAAAGTAACCTCGGGAATAATCGCCTACTTACAAATGTTAAGTAGGGTCAATTTCCAAAATCTTCACCTTTCTTCACTCTTCAGCCTATAGTCTAGTTGGGGTTAGTGGTTCCACTAGCCAATGTGCCTCCGTAACCTCGCCTGAGGTTAGGGCGCTTGCCGTTGGTCCGATGGGAGGAACTAGCGAGGAAATTATAGACAATCTCGAAAAAGCAGAACACCTTAGCAAGTTTTTGCAGCTTTTTTTACTGAGGAACTGCATTTTTATCCGACAGACTTCCATGCAGAGAGTAATGGCAGAATCATGAAGGACCTCCGTTTCACAGAAGATGTAAGGAATGAAATTTTTGCGCTTAATGAAGCTAAGTCTCCGGGTCCAGACAAAATTCCAGCAAAGGTACTGCGAGAGCTGGCTTCGGAACTTTCCAGACCGCTTACGCACATTTTTCAGTTGTCCTTCGATCCAGGCCTCCTCCCATCCGATTGGAAAGTTGTGAACATATACCCTATACACAAGGGTGGATCCAGAACCAGCGTGAACAACTATCGACCAGTGAGCCTAACTTGCATCTGTTGTAAAGTTATGGAAAGGATCATCAAAAAGGCCACTATGAAGTTCCTCGAAAAAAAAGACTTCTATGATTGTGCCCAACACGGGTTTCGAGGAAACCACTCCTGCCTGACCAATATGCCTTATTCTATGGAGCAGTGGTTCAAGTCATTAGAGGAAAATACCCCCGTAGATTTTGTTTACATAGACTTTAAAAAAGCCCTTGATAGTGTCCCTCACCAACGGCTACTCTACAAGGTTGGCGAATCCGGGATAAGGGGCAATTTACTTAATTGGGTAGGAGATTTTCTCATAGGCCGAAAGCAGTCCGTGTGCGTCGGAAACGCAAAATCCTCTTCAGTGCCAGTTGCGAGTGGAGTGCCTCAGGGCTCAGTTCTTGGGCCACTATTGTTCCTAATCTACGTCAACGACTGTAAGCATGGACTGGTCAGTAATGGAGTCTTGTTTGCAGATGATATTAAGATATGGCAACCCATCTGAAATGCTTATGATGAGCAAACTCTGCAAAAAGGACTTGACTGCCTAGGTGAATGGTCCAAAAATGGTTAATGTGGTTTAACTTTGAGAAGTGTGTCACATTGCGACTCAAGACGAAGAAAGTGAGCGCGACGGATGACTCACACAACTACGTACTCGATGGAAGGTGCCTGTCGAACGTCAATGAACAAAAAGATCTGGGTGTGGCTATTGTGCCATCCCTGAAGCCGTCTTTACAGTGTGCTAGGGCTGCCAATAGGGCGAAAAGTGTTCTGTTTGCCACTAAGCGAAATTTTGTCGAAATAGACAAAAAACTAATCAGCAAAATCTATGGAACATTTATTCACTCACATCTGGAGTATGGCGTTCAGGCGTGGCGACCATGGATGCACAAAGATAACCAGATGCTATAAAGAATTCAGCGAATGGCAAAAAAAATTGTGAAGGGCCTAAAGTCTTCATCTTACGAATGTAGAGTAGAAGAACTTAACGTTTTCCACCTTGAGTATAGACAAATCCACGGCGACCTCATACAGACGTACCGCCTCGTGAGGAATTGGGAGTGTGCCCTGAAGTTTGAGGACTTCTTCACCTTCGCCACTTCAACCAAACTCCGTGGGAATTCCCTCAAACTGCGGGGAACCGTATCCCATCTAGAGGTCCGCAAGCAGTTGTTCTCACAACGATTCATCGGTGCCTTGAATGGACTGCCCGAGGAGCTCGTAATGGCGAACTCCACAGATGCGTTTAAACGGAAACTGGATGCAAATCTACTTTATAGTTACGGTTCATATGTACAAGGAAGCAGGAATAATTTATGCCCCAGAAATACCCATAGATAAAACTTTACATTTGAATCTGCTACTCACTATTTTACAGTAACACATGTTATGTTGGATACATTATGTACACAAGAGACTATTCTGACTGCTCACACGCACATGTTAAAATGTATGCACGTATATATGTTACTCACTGTTTATAGTGATATATTTTACGTTGGATATTTCATGCATACTGTTTTCAAAAGGGTCTTCAAGGGCATTGCCTTCTACCCCTAATAAACTAAACTATACTGAACTTTATTACTGCGTACTTCAGTGTCCCGCCCGAGGTTTGAGTACGCGATCCAACTTAACCCCTGACATGCCCCACCCGCCCTATCTCCTAAAATCCGGAGCCCGTGAGACCGAGGGGTGCGCTTAGCGCTCCCCCAAGGCGGCTCCACGAGATACTCCTACCGCGGGAAATTAGTCATCAGTGCTCGGTACCTCCCACTCGATCGAAAAATGGAAAATTACGAAACGTCATTGAGAGTAAATTCAGTAGAATAAAGTGCTTTCAGACAGGCTCGATTTGATCTGATTGCACTGTAAACACCTTTTTGACTGCCTCGGGCGCTTTGCTCTCAGAACCACAGCTAGGGATCAAGAATGCAGTGCAGTCGGTAGCCTGACCAGACTTTAAGGTCCCTGAAAAGCAACGCTCTATTCTTTTGCACTTAGACACTACAAGTTTCTATACCGTCAGTTATGATGACAAGAAACCGAAAAGGTGTCGTCAGCGGACTTTGCCTCACAATGAAATCCGCTCCTAGGTAGACGTAGTTGATGTACAAGAGTGTCAGCCATTGAATACGACGTTTAAAAGTTGCAGAAACCATAAATTCTGCATTTTCGCTTGTGCATGGCTGGGTTGCCTGCAACCCCCCTTTGTCGAGCTCAATGACTGGGATGTGTATGACTCATCAATTGGGGAGGGGGCAGAAACGTCCGAAGGTGACCTATATATTGTTTGGTTATATATGTATTATCTTAGATGCAGAAATACATTACCGACAAAGAGAAGGGAAACTAGAATGGCCATTTCTGGCCTATTAGTCAGCCTTACCTAAATCCATGGGTGGAAACCCCCCAGGCTCAAACCCATGAACTTTATGTTAAGAAGTTCAAGGCTTAAACACTGCGCCATGGACTCGTTTCGTTGCCGGTTTCGATCGGAAATCTACACAATGGTAGATGGGTGTGCACTGCCGCTCGAAGGCCGTAATCAGCCACCCATACTCAACTCCAAGAGTAGACACGACCGAGTCCGCTCCCACCTCCGGTCTTCTTGACTCTGCCTTGAGCTGGGCAAGGGTGGATAAGGGTTGAAAGGTGGGGTAGATGCAACGCAAGTCTACGATCACTTAAAAATGGTCCTCGTGTTATTTATCGTCTTCGCAACACTACTACAGTGGACACCTGCGGAATGGGCAGTGCACATGTCGATATATCTCCATATCTACAGTCTGTTTAGGTGTGAGAGGACGTCAAGCTACATAGCCGACCTGCGAGCAGAGACAATTCGCAAATAGAATACAGTGAATTGTTACTCTATTTATATGATCTTTGGTTCATGACAGTGATTTCCACCGGAAAACAAAGTACTATAATTGCATTGCGGATGGTGCTCATGTCTGAAATGAGTTTTCTTCAGAGTCATCGGACGCTCGTTAACTTTGGATGAATTTAGAAATAAGACATTTCGCTTCTAGGTCAGTGGAAGAGGGGTCTGAGACAGTTCCTCTGAGTGACATCGGGACTGAGGAGGATGGTATCACCGGTATTATCTAGGAAGCTGTCATTTTTTGATTATCGAGCGCTTGCGTGTAGCAATGGGAAGTAATCTCTTACAGTCTCTTCGTTTGTAATCCTGGACCACGAAATCCCTATTCAGAACATATAAGAAGTGTTTGACATCCAACAGTGAGAAATAGTCTATTTTTTCAGCTTTAGTTGTTCTATTCTGCATTTCGATGGCATAGATAAATTTCAGTTATTTCAAAATAGTTGGCGAGCGTAGTAGACTATGCCCTTAAAACCCCTATTGTTTACACTCGGAAGCGTCTTTTCAAACACTTACGAAGTATCACACTTAAAAGTATACTCACAAAATGTAAGTAGCCTTGTTTTTGCAAGTATCTCTGCCTGGAATTTATGCGGTACTCGTTTCGGTTCATGTTGTCAAGACGAAACATGTCGTCAAGACGAAACACATATATCGATCAAAGTGTTTATTGAAGAGCTGTAGGGATGTCAACCTCGCGTCATCTCGAGGTTCTTTTAGTTTTTCTCAGAATGGAGGTTCAGGATAAAATTGTACGCCGTGTCTTCCGCGGTTCCCAAACCCTGTCCGCATTCTGAAAGACTGTGACTGATCAGTCTCGGAATTTGAGGCGGACTCCATTGGTTCTGGCTTTTCTTTAAACTAACTTTAAAAGATTGAGGTAAAATCCAGCAGTACAACAAAAAACTTCCGGCCTATTAGCATTAGATCAGAAATAACGTAATAAAGTGGTCTGCTCGTTCACATTTATGCTATCAACCCTTCCCCGCTGTCAACGAAAAAACGGTGTGTGTAACTCGCACTGCGCCGTTCAAATCAAAATTACTCTGCTCAGATATCTTCTTCGCTTCTCCTGTGAAGTATTTTTTGCCATTTCGCAACATTCTCTGTGAAAAAAGAAAATTTACAGTCTGTGAGAAGTTCACGAATGACATTTCCCTGAATTAAAGGATTTCGGCTAAAACCTCCGCATCACTTGAAGGCCCATTTTAATATTAAACCAACTTTCGGTTGAACAGATGATAGCTTTCTGAGTTTTAACGTGGCTAAACAGGTCGAATTTTATTTTTAGTAATAATCTTAATGCATTATCCCACTTTTCTGAATATATGGCGCGTGTGGCTCACAAAGCTTTCGCTTACCTGACAGTATGTGTACAGTGTGCGGAAATGCTTTTGAGGCATTGCATAAACTCATTCTTATTCCACGGTATTCCGAGAACTCCAATAGGAACTATGGTCTCTGTCAGCTATCTACTCGACACCATCGTAAAACCTTCTTACATAAATTTACCATCTGCCATGCTCAACTGAGCACAAATCTGCAAGTTAAAGTTATGGCGGTCGCATAAAGATTTCACCGAAACCCGCTGGGGGATTATTTGTACTCAATTAGGCATCTGAAACCTAGTCACACAAGGGTTCATGGGGGCGTATCCCTAACCATTTTGCCTACAGGGCTCTAATAGGCCAATCAGACGTGAGACGTAAACTTTCCTGTGAAACAAATGGAGCCATCGTGGATAACAGGAAATGTGTGTTCCATACTCCTAAGCGTCCAAGTCCGCATACTCCACATTGCGCTGTGGCGTGCGCTGACGGGTCCACTGGCCCTGTCAGCCTCTATGCCCGATCCAGCTCTGGTCTTCATGACATCAGGCTACTGTCATTTAAAACTAATGCATACTCACGTCACCTTCCCTGCATCACCTTACCATGTAGCATACGGCGCAATTTGATGAAATCGACGGTTGGGCTATCATATTGAGCAACTATGAACAGGTTGTTGTCTTTTGAGGGTCTCTACTGTTCCTTATCCGGGCGCAAGCACCGTAGGTTCGACTGCGAATATTACTTCCTAACTATGCTTCGGTAAAATATAGTATAAAAGCGCTATTTTTTCATACTTCGGTAGCTAAGTTATTAAAATAGTTTACTTTGTTGCTGTCGTTGGCCTTTGGTGTAGCATTCTAACCAGACAACTAGTGTTTAAGTTTCGATGACTCCTACACTTGATTTCTGATTGTACCAAGATCAGCCTCAGTGCGTAAGGATGAAATGAAAAAGACTGCATGGCTCATCAAAGCATGGGTGAATTCGACCGTGAAAAATCCTTACGGACCGATGAAACCGCATGAATTTGGCAAAAAAATGCAGCATCATCTGCAAACGTTCATGCTTAGTTTTATTAATTCAAGACACATTTACAGCAACCACATCCTACGCGCTTCCAGGTAAACCCCTGCAATTTGTGTGAATTTTTGAATTAAGCAGGGTGTATTTCGTTTTTAAAACAGGATGTTAGAAAAACTTTCTGATGAAAAAAGTTTGAGTAAAAATAGACACCTCGCCTTCTCGTCCGATATTTCAATCGTTGCGAATCGGGACGCTCAGTCCTAACTCTACGGAGTGGATCCAGCATCCGAGACTTGCACGGGAATTGGATTGACAAGAAGCAGGCGTGGATCGTAACTTAAGCATACTCTCGTCCTTTACTCACCTAATACTGAGGGCAAAACTTTGTCAAGACGACAGGAAGTTAGCTCGAGTGATACGACTGATCGATTTATACGGCCCGCCTACGCCTGTCACACACTGCTTAATGCTCCATAGCGGCTTAATGCAGCTCGGTGTCATATCACTGGGAATTCCAGAAACGCTGTACTGAAAAACAACCATTCAAACCCACCTTCAGACCCGCAGAAGGCAGAATTATCCCGTGATTTGCAAAAATTATAAGCCTCGACATATAAAAAATGCATAAGATTCGTTATGGCGAGGGGCGCGTTTATTTTTTGCGGAGATTAATCGATTAGTGTCTGGCTCTTATCTTCCATCTTCGTGTATCCATCGATTGTCCGAGAATCTGGACCGACTGGTGCTACGATGAGACGCGGTTGCTGACGTGGTATCACGGCCTTGGTGTCTGCACGCGAACGTGCATTTGTATGCTGGTAGTTATTGTTTCAAATGTAGTCAGCACATCCTGATTAACACGTACCGTAAAGGAATATGACTCCGGTTATGGTACACCAAATCTACAGCGCAGCGTGCTAAGGCCGCCTGCTCGGTCTGTCGCTCGCCTTCTCGCACAAAGCGTGTACATAAAAGGCATTACTGAACCTCACTTAGGAAAATGAACTGAATGTTTTCAGCTGCATAGTGACGGAAAACTCAGTGTCTGAGAGCTTCGCTGAATGGTATTAAGCATAATGGGTGTGTGCATCTGTCAGTTTACTTCAATAAAGCGAATTATATTGTAAGTTTAGTCGCTAGTGAAATCAAGAAAAAGATTGGCAGGACTCTTATACATGTCACTGCGATCCACGAGCAAGTTTGGTGAGACAAATATTATTTTAAATTCAGTAGGCATAAGCCTTCAAAACGGGCTGATAACCTATTCGTCTATGTTTCAGAAGGCTGAAAATCAATGTAAAGTGCGAATATGAAAACCAACTTACCCGAAGACATGCCATAACGCCCAGTGATTTTTAGTATCAACGAGCGAAGAGACCTTTTCTCTCAAGGCATCAGTCATCCGAAATAATACTTAACATGATGTACCAACAAATAGCTCTTAAGAAATATGTCAAACCTTGTTTGCCCGGAAGAAATTTGAACAAGGCGAAGATCACGAGTTGAGCAAAATTTAATGACGCATAAATTTCGTGACCACTCATTCAGCTGCGGATGTTCGTTGCCTATTAATAAGAGAATTAACTGTACAATTAAGTCTCAGCCTCGAAAGGGGGAAACTTGAGAGGTAAACGGAGTAGAAACAATTATTATTAGTATTTATAGGCAACGACCGTCTGCAGCTGAATGAGTGATCACGAAATTTATGATGTCATTAAAAAGTATATGTCGGAACCAATATGAGCACGGTTTAAGCAAGGCTTTAAATGACAGCATGGCTCCTGTTAACTCTAGGTTAGCTCTCGAGTACAGTTTGGAAATACCAATAGCTGTTGTGGCTTGTTATATTTAAATAGGCAGGGGACAGTGATCCCATGCTGGCCTTCATATACCTTTATTTTCACATACTATTCAAAAGCATACGCCGATTGGTTTAGCAGACTTTATCTTGAACATTTAGAGGAATAACCCTAGAAATTGCTTGTCTCAAAGCTGCAGACGTACTTTGAGCTGTGGCGGCTGAGAACGAGGGCTTTGACAGTAATCTACTCTCACACTTTCCGTTAAACGACTTTCTCTTTTTCCGTTAAGTTCCACCAACAGTGGGTCGAATTTCCATTTTCATTACACCCTGCCAATATAAGGTCGAATTTCCCACAATTGGCATCCGTAACCTGCGCATATTTAGTAAATGTTCGACCATTAAACACGTTAGGCAGTTGGGCGCAGGAAATAAATATTAAGCGGACCCTATGGGTTAGTTTTGATAGGCTGCGAGATCGCTTTAAACTGGGCACACAGGTTTGTTACGATAACATAAGTCAATCAGCTATGATGGGCGCAGGGCAGGCTGCTGCGATATGGCTGTTGGCTTGTGTCGTCGAACAAAACTTCCGTTTGGGAGCATGCGAGCGGCGACTTGTCGTTAGCGCGTTTGCTTATGTTCGTGTCAGCATGGAGGAGGCAGAGTCTGGATTTTAATTAAATCAAGGGTTGAGTTTGGAGCGCATAATCATACGGGTCCATGCATGACCAGGCAGGTTGGAAAGCAGGATTAGTGAGGCCAATTCTTTTTTACAACTAAAATACTACTTCTTACTTTTCAGTAGACATACTATTTCTTTCGTGCAGCAGTCTCGACTTACGTGCAGGAGTGGGTTCGCGCACCAATATACACCAATTGCAACAATTTAATCAAAGGTGCACTTCAGTGACCTCCCCAAGGGTCAGCGAACAACTCCCCAACTTCCGCGTGCTCCCCGTCGGTCCAGTGGGGGTTAGTGATATGGTTAAAAGATGCAATTCAGTGACCTCGCCAAGGGTCAACGAACACCTCCCCAACTTACGGGTGCTCGCCATTGGTCCAGTGGGGGATTAGTGGTATTGTTAAAAGATGCACTTCAGTGACCCCGCCAAGGGTCAGCGAACAACTCCCCAACTTACGCGTGCTCGCCATTGGTCCAGTGGAGGATTAGTGGTATTGTTAGAAGATGCACTTCAGTGACCTCGCCAAGTGTCAGCGAACAACTCCCCAACTTGCGCGTGCTCGCCATTGGTCCAGTGGGGGATGAGTGGCATTGTTAAAAGATACACTTCAGTGACCTCGCCAAGGGTCAGCGAACAACTCTCCAACTTGCGCGTGCTCGCCTTTGGTCCCGTGGATGATTAGTGATATTGTTAAAAGTTGCACTTCAGTGACCTCGCCAAGGGACAGCGAACACCTCCCCAACTTACGCGTGCTCGCCTTTGGTTCAAGGGGGATAAGTGGTATTGTTAAAAGATGCACTTCAGTGACCTCACCAACGGTCAGCGAACAACCTCCCAACTTGCGCGTGCTCGCCGTTGATCCAGTAGGGGATTAGTGATATTTATGTGTTGAAATGTTGGCATCACAAGCAATATAGATTGAAGTTCAATAGGTTCTTCCGGAAAGAGAATTTTTAATCTGTGAATTTTGGAAGCTGGAGACCCCGCTTCATCTTCAGACATAGGGAAAATGGATATTGTTCAAATATGTACGTCAGTGACCTCACCAAGGTTCAGCTAACCATCCCCCCAACCTACAAGCGTTCGCAGTTGGTCCAGTGGGGGAT
>JAYGXS010000006.1:8811862-8849213 GCA_036362985.1 Ligula intestinalis | reverse complement strand
GCAACAATGGCTGGGAAGGCGGTCAAGCGCTTAACAGGAAATGGAACTGGGCAAAGTTTTGTTGACAGAGTCACGTCTATGAAGCACAGTCTGTCAGGCTCACTTATTGCGAAAACAATTTGTAAGGCGACCACTGAAGAGATGATCGCTCCCAAAAGAAAACATCTCTGCAGTTAGTGTTCTTATTTATCTTTTACGATTCATCCTTAGTTCTTATAAATTGCACATATGAGCCTCGACTGTCGATGCCAGACTTTGCTAACTATCTCATTGCTCGTTCGCACAGCAGTAGTTGGGTCGTATCGTTCAAAGCCCTCATTTCAATCCATCACTTAATGAATTCTGGCAGCGAGGTAAGCTTACAGTTGTTTGAAGTAGACTTTCATATAATAAGCCTTTTATTTTTAAATGTTTATTCAGTTTCTTGCAATGCAATGCTCTATTAAAAACCATAGCCCCTTTAAGCCCGTAGTAGTCAGTTGAGCATTATCAAGCCGTAGATGACGGGCTGTGCATTGGCGGATAGCATCATTGATCAAGCTATCGATAAGGTTCAGCACCTTCCTCTTCATTGGTGTGTGCTTTTATACTGCATTCCTAAGGCCTTGATGTCCAATACTCGACGCTTTTCTTTGCTATTATAGTTTAGCCTGAGGCTATACTCTATTTGTTTGGCGGTCCATCATTTAAATCGGTTAGTTAACTATTGTATGTATGATACGTCCAGAGATTCTATTTGCTAACGTAACCAGCTACCCCAGATATCCGAAGGATGTACCTGGCCGCCAGTACCGTTAAAAGCTGACAATTACTGGTGTAATTTTATGTATCACCGAGAACGAAAACGGCGAACCCTTTTTGAGCCGGTGTGTGCAGCAGAATAAGCAGGCAGGAGACCATAAAAACAAATGGAGAACAGGGAGACTCCAAGCGCCCTGACCATCAGCAACTATAACCAGAACAGAAATTGATTCCCTTAATTTCTTACGTTCCAGGCTTATCAACATCAATAAAAAGCACGACGTTCTGAAAAGTGGCAATATAAATAAAAGACTATTGACTGTTTCCTGAAAATATTGGAGATGAAGTCAACAATATAGGTCTAACTGTAACTGTGTGCAAAATGCCTGTTAACTGAAGTTCATCTTGAGGATTAGTAACTGCATTTTCAAGTAACCAATTCCTTGATTTAGTAACCTAGTGGCAAACTATTTTTTTATTCAGTCCATGTAATTGTAATAACGTTTTGCAACTATCTGGTCGACCTTGTTTGAAAACTAAGTTAAGATATTCGTCTCTAAACATTTCCTTCTTCAAATAATTCAGAAAAAACCGTTTGCAACATCCAGTGGATCCTGAAAATGTAAATTTCAAAATATTTCTGATCCAGGATAGTAGTGTTTCCTGCGTTATTTTGTATGTATGTATTGCCCTTTTTATGCTGGACATTTATGCCTCGTATGTAATGAATGCATTTGTGTGTCACAATTTAGCAGCTTATGATATTTATGTTAGTTTGAGTTATTGTCAGAAATCTTTATCAACGCAACTCGCTTATGGATTTACGCAGCAAAATATCGATTCTGCACCCGCAACGCGGTGAACGTTTTCACAAAACTAGCGCTTCCTCGAGCGCTGCTCTAAATGTAGGGTATTCCCTGAAATTGGTCTGGCATTCGTTACTTACGCCACTGTTACAGTTGTTTATTCTTAGTCGTCTACTGAAGCTATATGCAATATAATATAGAGAAGTGGTAATCTGCGGAAGCAACAACTGAAGAAGAAGGGCCAGTTTTATAACTTCAATGCTTGTTTAAAAGCCCTCATTTGGACAGGTTGTGTAGTAGAACGTACTCACGGTTTGGCTTCACAAACTTGTAAATACTGAATCATCCATGATTAACTGCACTGCCACCTTGTTGTTTTAGTCTTTTTCTCAGTATCTGGCCTCGAATAACTGCCAACTCTCTTCGCCGCGCAATTTCGATGGAAACAACATGCAAGGTTTGTACTTCTTTGATGTTACTTTTCCTCTTAATCCACCTACATTAACTGTGTTTAAAAGGAGTAATGTCCCTGCCATGCGAGTTTTAAGAAAAAAATTATCCTTCCATGTTTACAATTGTTCTGTCGTGTCTCGTTATCAAGGTGATCCATTTTGCATAACTTCATCGTAATTCTTAGAGATGGTATTTGAAGCCTCATTTACTGTCAGAGTCAACCATGCAGCACTCATAAATAGATCCTAGCTAAGCCTGCAACGATTTGAGCCTTGTCACTGCTTATTTACCAAAAATGTAAACACAACCGAAGAAGCATCGAAAAAACGATAGTTTCCTGAATAAACACAGACTACTTGTCTTTGTTAGTACAATTATTCTATTTCAGTAGTATCCTGATGAGCCTTATCATTTACTGAGGGCAAGAATTGGTGCCAATCCTATGAAAGAAAATGAAAGAAGTAAACTAGCAAGTCTAGGAATATGAATAATCGGTGGTGGTGAACCTTTGCATCTAATTACATGGGAGAAGACCCGAACAGTTGCTGACTCTCTTTACGGGAGTGTGTTGGGACATGTGAAACACCTTTGGGGGTGACACATATTGGATGGGTGGCTTCAGCCGCGCCAGCCATGTACGTCCTTTCCAATCTTCCGTCCTCTTGCCTTTGCCTTGACACAGTGGGCATAGCTGGGGAAGTGGGGAGGAAGTGAGGTTAATGCATCGAAAGCCTGCTTTTAATATACTCCAGCGCATGTCACCGTCCCTGCACCAACGTGCTGTGGAGTATACGGTGGATGTAGTTGATCTCATCCCGTTGTGCTTAGGGGCAGCCGCACGGCGAATAGTCGGTTTTGCCCGCACAGTCTGTCTGCAGCTCGAATAACGTGCGTTGTGAGTCGATCTAGTCTCTTCTTCGCCCAGCTTCGAGCACAAACCAAATGTCTATTCTAACATATTCCCTGTTACTTAACCACGATCATTATTTTTGCCATGGAATAGCTCAGAACAAGGCACCGGTTACTGTTAGTTTGTTAGACGGTTGGAATACGCTTCTGGAGTATTTGTCTTATAAATAGTGTCTCAAGAATGAAACAGTTAGCCCATTGAGCCCAAACGTGTATCAAATTTACTCGTCTTTGCGTAGTCCTTTTTATGTAACATTTATCCCGCAGTTAAATCGTCCTAGTTTAGTCAATTCGGTACGACTACGTTTATTCCTACTTTAAAGGTTTCTGAATGAATCACGGTCTACGCATGCTTCGCCGTTTTCCTGAGTTGGTCTTGAATGCAGGCGAAAACTGTAAATTATAGGAATGCAAGAGCTTGTCATAGGATTGAGCAGATTAGGGCAGAAGCTTCTGCAAAAGTAAATGACAGTATACCTCTCCGAGATATATCATGACTTTGGCCAATCCTGTTTCGTAGGGAGAAGTACCGATTAGGTAGACACTGTCCCAAACGGACTCTAACAATTAATCATTGACACTGTATGGCTTCAGAGCCATGCATATTTACACTTCGCATGTATCAGTATCAGTTTATTGAGGGAAAGCGAGGTACACGCCTTTGAGCTCCCTCCATAAAAACCTGCGCGATAACACTGTCAGCTATATCAAGTCACAGCTCCCCTCACCAGTATGTAAATCACAAATGACCAAGCCCAACACCATAAAATACGTGTTTGCAGCCGGACCTCTCATGTGAGAGACTAGAATGATCCTCAGCTCCTTTTCCACGTGCTTTCTGGTGCATATGCAATCCAAGCCTGAGGTTATCATGGTCCGCTAAGCGGCGTGGCGTGGAGGGTTGCCAACTGACAATTGTACTCAAAAATCGCGGTTAGCGAAATTTGTGTGTGTTACCAAAGCGGGAGCCCCCGTGCATTCACGGCAGTCGGCGAAAAGGGCCGCCCGGGGTACGTCATGCCAGACGCCCACGCCTACGTATACGCTGTGAGCCAAGAAAGCCAGACGACCACCCACATAGCATGCGCAGTGGGCGTAGTCAAGATTATTCCAGAATGTCTGGGAGCAGGCCATACGCTAGGAATATTCTGGACAGACCGGAGCCGGAGTTGACAAGCTAAAGGATGACTTGGTAGACCCCGCACGCCACACGGTCTTCGTGTACGGTTGAATAAGGCCATTGCCTATTAGGACCGCACCTTGACTTCTTCTGCGTGTTAGTCGGGTTCGAAGTACTGGGCTATAACAACTGGCGACGTCGAACTAACTGGCCTATAACTGTGTTTGTGTGGAACGGCTGGCTGACTGGTGGAATAAGACAGAGTTGGTTAAGGCAGTTAAACCCTAGCAGCTGCGGTCTTCAGGCCTGGTTCCTTAGGATAAGAAAAGTCATGAGAGGCCAGAGTAGGAGGATCAGTTTATTCTGTACAGAAGGCATGGAGAATAGGTAGGAGAAATTGAACCGTCAGACGGGCGAGTAACCGCTGGCCATAGCGCCGGGTCTGAAGTTAGGTGATCGTGGAAATCGTCCCGGCGTCTGGTGTGGCCTTTGTGTGAGTCGGCTTTGAAAGGTGATTGGTCAGACGGACGGGCGTAGGTGGCCATTGCACGTGTACTCGTTGGCGGCCGTGAGTCTTGGCACACGCTTGCCTGCGCGGAATGAGTCACCACAGTCACCTACGCTCTCTTTCACCTCCGCCTTTCCTGACATCGGACCCAGGTGTGGCAGATGGTGGTCCTCGTTGAATACGATGGTTGAACCGTCAAGATTTCAGGGTCCTACCTATTAACCCAGTAGTTGTCCTCATAGCGCGTACGAAGTTAACAGAGCAGAAGGTCCTACGAGGTAGATAAACCCCACAGGAAATAGGCTTTCGCGATCAGACCCCAGCCTAGGGAGTCGACACACGGTAGTAAACCATGCTGATGCTGTCTTCCGTGAAAAGCACCTCACTGATAACAGCCATTCTACAGTCTGGGGTCGCAGAGCATGGGCGAAGACACTGCGAGATCGCATTTAAACCTGTTTGCAACATCACTGATTAGGCTGATTTCCTGTTGCAACACCTGTCACTTGTTAATTTGAAATAGTTTATCACGTTG
This sequence comes from Ligula intestinalis, assembly GCA_036362985.1. Lineage (NCBI taxonomy): Eukaryota > Metazoa > Platyhelminthes > Cestoda > Diphyllobothriidea > Diphyllobothriidae > Ligula > Ligula intestinalis. The sequence goes on along the minus strand of JAYGXS010000006.1, from coordinate 8,844,141 downwards.
CGGGTTCCTCGGCTCTTGGCACAGCAAAGGCGTATCATGGTCGCATCTCCGGTCTTCGGGACGTTCTCGTCACTCCGAGGTCTCCTACTCGTATGGTCCTTCGGATGTAGATATTACTCGTCATGGACGCCATGGCTGCCGTCAACATTCACAGAAGCATCATGCCCTTATCATTCACATACTTCCCCCACGAGCAACAGTTTTTCTCCTGAAAACCACAAATGACATTCCATTTTGAATTATGAGCCAGCCTTAGGATTTTTTTTTCACTGTCTGCTCTTCTTCCTCAGTTACACTGCTGGCTCGTGTAAATTGAGTGTGAGTGTATTACTTGAAACAAGCGAGTAGTTCTCTGAAATAGTGTCAACGACTTCTTTGGAATGTTCGGCTATGCCGATGCATTTCTTAAATCCTATGTACCAAGAGGGAGTTCAAAGGCGTTTGCCTATATTTCCTTCAATAAATTTGACTTTGACTTGATCTCCTCTCTATCCGAGACTGCCACTAACCTCTTTCCTATGCCTTTTCCCCGTTCCTCGCATGACTATCAACTACTATTTCTCGCTCCCTCTATCCCTCCCCCTACCCAGGTTCATCCTGCCTACACTCTTATCACGCCCTGTCGAAATTGAGTTTAACAGGCTGTTAGTAGATCAATTTGTTAGAGGGACGAATTAATGCACTTTCGCAACTCAACTGTGGGTGTCTCCACCCCCTTAAATTGCGTCCTGTCAAAACTGAATTGGCAAACGATGGTTGGAGCACGTCCTCTGACATCAGTCGACAATCGGCCCAGCCTTAATGCTGCTTGAAAGTATTAATGGCAGAAAAAACGAAAATGCGCACCAGCGATCAGCAACCGTGCGTAGGCGGGACGGGACTGATCACCTATCGCTGGACTTGTGGGCAGAGCGACGTCTCCTCCCATATCGGTGGTCTATATGAACAGGAATTTATTTCATTTCGTTGTCTTTGGCTTGCAGTAAGTCCAGAAATAGTGCAGGCACGAACCAAAACCCAGGCAAGTTTGGGTTTATTGGAGGAACACCTTCCCGTAGTTCTTGCATTCGAAAGGGGACGTCCCCGTCCACCAACCCACCCACCCACCCATCCAACAAGTCGAGGTTACCATGGCGCTGGCGAGTGAAACCTACGCAGTTGGCAGGCAACCTCCGGTGACCTTTTTATGGTTTGCCGGATCGGTTTCCAACCGCGCATGATCGACTGTGACTGCTTGCTCGTCAGACCCGGGTGACTTGCTTATTTTACAGTTTGCCCTCATTAAGCCTTGTCCGATAATGGTGAATGTTCAGACAGGAATGGGCGCGCACACTGATCCGTTGGCTTCCCGAAACATACAAGCCCTGTATGAGTGGCAGGGGTCGCGAACAGGCAACCAACTACCAGGCGGTAACGAAGCACTGCTGAATTTCGGTTCGATGAATTGTGCTTAAGATCCATTTGCTAGACCCAGTGTGTGTGTAGACTATCTGCGCCCTATTCAAACGCATTTTCGTGTTTCCAGTTCCCAGCTGGCTTCGACTCGCACATGTTTGAGACCTGGAGTTGAGTAGGACTGGCTGACGACGACAGAAATGGCCATTCAAGTCTTCCTTGTCCTTATCAGTAGTCGTTCTCTGCCTACAGTACCAGTCGCTGTGCGTCTCTCCTAACCACGACGAAACGAGTAGGTCTTGCTGAACTATTCTCAGCTGACAAAACATACTTCAAGGAATGTCGGTTGATAGACACACACTTTCTCCTTCAAACCGCCTTAGGGTTACTGTTGTGGGTAAAGTCAGAGGTTGCGTCAACTCTTGAGTTAGGGTATGGGATGCGGTTCATTTTTCAGCTTTCCCATTAGTTAATTTTAAGTGGGGGGGGGGGGTGTTTGCGTATTTCTGACCGGGTTGCGCTGATTTATCATAAGTTTCATCTAATTTGATGAAAGAAGAAGTAAAATGTATCATATCTTTTATGACGTTGAACTTCTAACTGTCAGGTCGCGGACCCGGTCCTCTGGGGGTCGCAACACCTGGGAATAGGTATAGATGGCTATTGAAGACTCAGTTCCCATTGTCTTTGTTGGCCACGTTATTCTACTTCAGTAGTTTCCTGGTAGCCAGGGTTATGGTTGGCCAAATGACGACAGAGTAAGCCCGAAACAGATCGTATCAATCTACCCGCGGTTTCTGTCGTCCCTCTTCTCTGTAACTGCATATGATGGTTGGTCTTTGCGTAGTCGGTGGGGTACCTCATATAACACTGATTATTATGTAAGATCTCCGCCGCTCAGTTGTGCGGTCGTCTCTTTAATATCTAAGCAGATAGTATTGCCGGTTGAGGCAAGTGATACTGGAATGACCATTTCTGACTGATTAGCAGTCGTCAGCCAGTCATACCCAATCCCAAGTGGTGCACCACCCGTGAATTGAACTCGCCACCTCTTCGATCGGAGTTCGTGGCTCGGTGGCGAGTGTTCGACTCTGACCTTTCCTATCAACAATAAATCTGCCAAGCTCTTGAGTTCTCACGAGCTCTTAGATTGGTTTTTTTGGTTGGCTGGCAACCGACTAGATGACAGTATCCAGGGCCCATGAAATCCAAGTGACAGTTGTTCCTTGTAAAGACGAAGAAAGTGCGATCTCTGCAACGGCGCTTTTATTCTTCTGAGCTTTCGACTCCACACGAGAAGCCATCGTCAGAGAAAGTGAGAAAACAACAAGCGTTGGCTACGCGTAAATAGGGGTGAGAGTGTGTTGGCACTTGTGATTGGTCAATGCCCACGCCATGTCCATTCTCACGCCATCTTATCGTGTGTCCCCTACGCGCGCCTCTGGAGTTATGTTGTGTGACCTTGACGTGGCAGCCTGCATGTTTGTACGGGAACTAGGCCGTGGTTTCTGGTCGCGAGTACGGATGGCTAGGTAACAGGGCGGTTTATTCACATACCTGTTGATGGAGTTAGGATCTGACATCCAGGCCTCCATCAGTTCTCGGTCCGTCTTATTACTGGCTCGTGCCATTATCCGTGTGCCCGAGAAGTCAAATTCGTGGTCTTTTCCCAGGGTGTGGGTAGCGATCGGGGACAGTAGGTCGCCTCTCCGTACTGCCCGTTTGTGTTCCGTTGTTCGCGAGCTAAGTCGACACTCTTTCTGCCCTGTATAGTGGCAAGAAAAGTCGCGACATGACACCTGATAAACGACACCAGACTGCTCACCTACATCCAGTGCGTCTTTTAAGCTGTTATTCTCCCTCTCAATAATTTAGAGCCTGAATGGGTTAAGTCTGATTCTTGTGGCTTGAAGTACCTGTTTGCACCACGCGCACAACTACTTGCCTTCGTCCGGTGCCTCGGCCGTGACTGCACTCCAAGTGGAACCCGCCTCTTAATCTAAGCGCGCCCACCGCCTTTAATGAGCACAGTTCTTCGTGATTTCTCAGAAATAAAGTCACAAACATAGCACAACAAGCAACCTTATAATGCACAGGCCGCTCACTCCTCCTCTATGCAAGTTGTACAGAAGGCATAGTTCCTTAACTAAGTTATTATTATTATGTAGGACATATTCTCGGCCAAAAACGTCAACCTAGAAATACGACTTTGGGACAGATAAATTGTTTAAGGGCAGTATAGCTGACAACGGAGGACAGTGTAACACAACGAGATAATAGTGAAAACAAGAACGCCTATAGCGTGTTACTACTTTGTTGTTTGTCATTTTGCATGTAAAACAGTTGTGAATTCTGTTGACTTAGAAACTGCCAAATAGTCTGTGGTGGATTGACCTACAAAATTATTCACCACAGAATTCTACTTCTCCTGCTTTTTAAGTTATTTTCTTATCTTTTTTGTCTATCGGATGGAGATCCGGGTAGTTAGCAGGAATGAAAATGTTTCACAGATTGCAGGCGAAGAGGTTGGCTGTAGTTTACAAATTTGGATTATAATCGTAAGCAACATTTGAATCATCGTTTGACTATTGAAGAGAAGCATGCCCATTCGAAGTCGGGGCATGCCTTTGTAGCCGAAGGCCTCTTGCGACATTGATGAACATTTTGCTATTGACGCTCTCATTTGTCGATCGCCATATTAGTGGCTTTCAGAATTTGCTGACCGTTCATATCACCAGGCGATGGCAGTACTTGAAAGTTGCTTTTGGCACAGTGTCTTCTTAGGAGACGTTCTTCCCATATCTGATTACCTGGGCAGACTACGGAGGGTTGTCTAACGTAAGACCTCACTACAGAAAGTAATGCTTTTCCAGGTGGAAGATTGGTAATCAATATACTCCCGAGCAGATAGAGCATCGTTTCTGCTGAGTTTTCTATTTTAAAAAATGGGCAGGGCTTTTCTTGGTAGCGCACGAATGTTCTTATTTATATTTACATGCCTACTCAATAAATTTCAGTTAAAGTGGGATAGTGATATCGTATGTAAAAAGCCCCAAGTTTCTGTCTTACGGGAAGCATTGGAATAGGCATGTAAATATAAATAAGAACATTCGTGCGCTACCAGGGAAACCCCTGCCAAAAAATGCTTTCTTATGGTATTTTGAGGTCGGATTCCTTCATTCTGATTCTTTTAATTGTGTGGAGACAACAAGGGCAGTTGTTCCTTCTGCAGTCTTAAGGAACATCTGATGGTGCTCTACGAATAGCATTGTCGTCCTATTACATGTGGAGCGTTCTGTTCCACCTTGCTTAACTCTTGCCAACTTTCCATTATTAGTAATTCTCCGGAACGTAGCTCTGTTTATATTTAAACAACATTTTGTGACTCACGCATCAGCTCTGAGGCTCAAAGTAGGTGTCCGTCAGGAAGTGCTTTGACATTCTGATCGCACAGCATGACACAGAAAACTGACGGCATACCGCGGGTCCAATTTATGCTTGTTTACGCCTTTCAATTTTAAGCATTGTCAAATGCGTTCGATGACCCAGAACACGCCACGCCCCCCTGTTTATTGCAAACGGTGCGCTTTCTCATACCTGCCTACAGTTCATTTTCACTAGCATAAGATCATATTTTCTGGATATAGAAGAGATTTATTTGGGAAAAAATCTTTCCTGTTTATATTAATTTTTCCTTATGACACAACGCGCACAAACAGGAATTTTTGACCTGTCATCCTATATAACGTAAAAAATTACTCGACTTTGTAGAAGCCTCCGATTTCGCCCAAACCTGGCCTGTCTTCCTTCAATATAACAAATCTGAAATGGATTATTCTTTGTAAAGGCTTCATGTGCCTAAAGATAAACAGAACAACAACGCCAAATGCATTCTGACCTATCCACTTCTATTTAGCTCACAATGTTTCTTGATCGAGATCATATAGTGTTTTTGGAGAGCCTTCTCAATCCTTAATTAGTTGCTGGTTGCGTCTGTTGATTAACACTTCTTCTGACAAATTGCACGAAAATGCAGGTTATAGAAAACTGTTTAGATGGGCGAGCCGTAATCTTTGAAACACGAATTTTATTCTACTACCTTATTGAACGAACGCAAACTTAATACGAGACAGTGTTCGATAGGAATACTATCTGAATTAAGGATTGCAGTATTTGTTGTAGGCGCTTTTCTATGCCATTGCATACGTATCAAAATATTCGGCTGCATTATTTGTCACAAACGGTTGTACTCTGCGTGTAAATTGTCCATAGCTGATTCGTTAATTGTTGCCATTTCATCCCTCCAATTGGTTGTCTCTGTGTCTCCATAACCTTTATCTGATGCTGTCTGTGGTGAGGATCTGAACATTCTGAGGAAAAAACTTTCTTCCGGCGATCATACCTCCTCCTTCTCCTTCTCCTCCTCCCCCTCCTCCTCCCCCCCCCCCTCCTCCTCCTCCTCCTCCCCCTCCTCCTCCTCCTCCTCCTCCCCCTCCTCCTTCCTCTCCTAAAGAGTGCTGCTGTATAGACCTGTGTGTTTCTGTGCTCTTAACCTTACCAGATAGGAACATCTGAATGTACGTAGTGTCTGCTTAAATCAAGTGGGCGCTTATCACGTGCTTGGTGCATGTGTATCGGGGGCGGACTTTCCTGTCAGCCACTATGCCGCTTTTAACTTTCCACGGCACTGACACAATCCCAAAACTATACAATGTTAATCAAGCACTCCTTTCATCGCCCACGGTCTGCTCCGCGGCCAAATCGACCCCGGCAACCAATGCGCGGGGGCAGATATAGACAACTGCCCTTCTTTTTAAATTTCCTGATTGGTTTCTTTTTTCATTCCCTTCCACCCCACCTCCGACCTTCGCTTCTTCACCTCGATCGTCCACACCTGCAGCCAACACAATGTTCTCCTTCATCCGACACTATGCATCCTACCTGGATTCGCGTTCCGCCAGCTACCGAGAAGTGGCCTTTGACCTTTGCAAAATCAAACGAAAGTGAGTTACTAAACCCTCCCCCCCCATGCGCACTCTCACACATCTTCAATGCTAGAGTCAGTTAGTGGCATCTTTCGTGTGGTGTGATGTGCTATGCAGCGGCCTGTGTGTAGCGCCCATAGACAGAGCGTATCAGTGGCCAGCGACTTGTCCCACTGTCATCTTGAACTTACCGTCATTGAAACTATACAACAGTGAGAGGGTTGGCGCTGCGTGGAATCGGTCGTCTCCCTAGGCAACCCTGATAATTTAGAAGAAGGAGATGCGATCACTAGAACATGGAGTTTATTGGCATAACGTCACCTCTTCTCGCTGGGAGCCGTCTTCAAAGACAGTACTAGACGAGGGGACTCGAGAAGTCAGGATATTACACTTCATTTTCGTCTTTTGAACTGTTTCCTGGCACTCGCGTCTTTGCTTCTGTCGACAGTGATGCTCCTTGTCAAAGGCTTTGCCCCGCCACAGACGCAGTACTTTTAGTCCTCTGCTGAACAGTCTAGACGCCCATTACCGCTACCGTGCACATGCGTATAGTCTAAACGATTTCACAATTGGGTTAAGGACGTTGGCCTCTTAGTATACTTGAAAAAAACTTGTCTTGGTCCACAGTCAAACCAGCCCACCTTCATTATTTTGCTTGCGAGGGCCTCACCGACTCACCGACTGGTGCGTGCTTACGTTCGTACGCACTCGCGCTCGCTAGCTGTATGAACTGCGCTCTGAGGGACGCTGTGAAAATCTTTTCTGATTAGTTGAGCGAAATGAGGGGGACACGAGAAAGCTCACGCTCTCAAACGTCTTCCCTCCCTAGGGAACGTTTTTGTCGGTCCTTTTTGTGTGTATGTGTTTACAATTCGCCTGACCTTTGATCACGTTTACACACACAGACACCACGCCGCATCTCTCTAGTTATTGCATTTCGTTCTCACCGGCGTGAACTGCGCGTGTGTGTGATACTTGATCGCACAGCACACTACTCAGAGCTGCTCTTTTTTCGTGTCTGCTTGCTCCCTGCACACGGTTGAGTACGCCTTCGACGGCACCGAGTCCCTCAGGTTCTCTAAATGGGCCGCGCTGTAGATGCGCTGGACCAACACGGGGGCCAGAGCAGGGTACGGCAGACATTTTTTGGGCCCGCGTTATTCGGGTCACTGGCTCATATAGAATGCCGAATATGGGGGGGGGGGGCATGGTAGCACGCACAGGGGCGACTTCGGCCGCGCCAGCCACCTGCGCCTTCTCTCACCTCCGGCCTTTTTGACTTTGTTTTGACACCGGGTTACGTAGGGGGAGGGGGGGGGTCAGACAGTGGGAGTAGGTGCTCCGCAAGCCTGCTCTCACTGTTCCCTTCCTTTCTTTTCCCCTATCGGAAGCCACCGCGTGCTCCAGCTCGTTGAAGCTCGTGATGGATATCGTCGAAATCGATGGCCTAACTATCGATCACGTTTACACATACACCACGCCGCATCTCTCTAGTTATTGCATCTCGTTGGCAACGGTGTGAACTATGTGTGTATTTGATACTTGATCGCAAAACATACTACTCAGAGCTGCTCGTTTTTCGCGTCTGCGTGCTCCCTGCACACGGCTGAGCTCATCCTCAGCTCCTCGACGTCAGTTTCTCTCAGAAAATTATCACCACCCCACTTCACGAAGCTCATCCCTGTCATTAATGCCTTTTTCGTGCCAATTAGGGAAGAGGGAAGAGTAACCTGCCAGCACAAACTGCCCTCGCCACGACTGCCTCCGCAAGTTTTTATTTTCTTCTTGTATAATTTAGGGGTTTTCCGTCTGCCCATGGTATCTAGTCGGAGGTTTAACCGTCTCCAAGGTTGTCCCTACCATGGTCTGTCTTCTGGCGAATCGGTAGCAATCTTCTTTATGTCCTGAAAGGTTGTCAACTCGTGGTATAGGTAAGTCCTTTGAGTTGAGCGCGGGGTCGCAACGAATCACTCGCGCCACCTTTTGGCGTTGGGGTGTTTATGTTCACGAATGAATGAGAAAGTTCGCGTTCTAGGTATTTACACGGATAAGGAAGAACGCTTGTCGAGCACCGGATCAATTTTTTTCTTATCCTGAACTTTCGGACGCTTACAAGAGTCTGTCAAAAAGGGAGGCTTATTATAGTGTGTGTGTGTGTGTACATCGGTCAACAACTCAAGGGTCATCAGGTCGTGAGGGGTAAGACACCGCGATGAAAAAGGACGGGGATGGATGTGGACCATTAAAGAGGTATACGTTGATTAAACGTCAGTGATGTCAGCGTTCATCAGGGCATCAGCAACGAAATTGGGGGCACTTACAGAGGATTTGGGCACAATTAACTGTGACGGACGTCTGGCCGCGACTATACCTGATTGTGCAAGGCTCTGTACGCCGGGGCCAATTCGATGCATCGGCTGATTAAGTCCTCGTCTGTGGACCAGGCTTCAATCAATTCTCTGCTAGTCTTGTTTCCGGTGTTGGCGAGTACCCTGACGGCCGCGAAGATGAACTCATAGCCTGTATTATAGATGTGAGCTGCAACTGTTTATGCAATCTGATGCGTGTTAACTGGAGGGATCAGCGCGTGTACCACGATGCCCAAGATTTCTAGTGTTTATGGACAAACCGACCGATTTCGCGACCTCATGCACCCGTAACACCCTAGACTGTAGATCGCCAAAGCTTGAAGCTAGTAAAGCGATATCGTCGGAATAGTCTCGAGATCAGTCAACCGGTGTCCGGTTGCAGGCTCAATTTCGTCATTTTCCCTTAGGGCCTTCCCGAGAACCCAGCCAATGGCGTAGTTAAAGAGGATGGACGACAGGACACAGCCTTGTTGAACGTCAGACCGGAGTGTTCTGAGATGTTGTTGTGGCCTAGAACTCGCGCAGTGGTGGAGCGGTAGTATGCCTTGATCATGGTGATAATTTATTTATGGCACACCTTCCCTACCTCCGCTGTCGGATAGGAGTCGCCATTTGCGTGCTCTAAGCGCTGCGGGCGATATAAGCACCCCACTCTGGTGGCCACATGTTTCATGATAGGCCTCGGGCCAGGTTGCGTTTTCCAGCTGCTAATTTATGCACTAAAAGTGCCCGTGTGGCGCGCGCGCGAATGTGCGTGAGCACACACACAGATGTGTGTTTATTTTTGTCCCTTCTCAGCTGCTACCGATTTGCATAATGGCATTGTCAATAGCTGATGCCAGGCTTTGGGTCAACAAATGCCATATTGCGCCAACATCTTCCTTCGATTGAACATTTGAGAGGGGACGGGGTGACACAGTCCTTATCCAAAGTTCAAGTAGGCAGCCGCAGACCTTGGTTCAAAGTCAACCGAGTTGCTTTGCGTATACCACACTCTCCGCTCACCTGGGCCAAGAAGACAAGAGGCAGGGTCGGGCGCCCGTAGCCTCATTCATTTCCTGCCGCAGTCTCCAGACCGAGCTGTTATATTATAGCACAATACACATCTCCTATCCCTTTGGAGGTATTTTCGGCCTTCCCGGAGTGTTCCAACCCACATAAGATAAGGCGGTCAGTCCGAAAATATGCATATTTCCGATTTTACAACCTCGGACATCATCCTTCCGCCCCGGCAGGCAGGCAGGCACGGAATTGGTAACACCCCCTCCATCCCCACCTATCCAGTAATGCAATTAGCCTGATGGCGAGTTCCACGAAGCGTAAATATAGCCGTGTCCTAACACTGACCCTAACAGTAGGCAGATAGTATTGTCGGCAAAGACCGGGGGAGACTGGAATGGCCATTTCTGGCTTATAAGCCGTCGCCAGCCAGATCAGAGTCAAAAGCCCTAACTATTGAGGCACGAGGTCGCTGTCTGGTCTGTTTAGGTCAGGGGATATTGACACTCGTTGATGAATTTTCACCTGACTGCTAACGTAACTCACCTGTCCCGATCTGCCTTGAGCCTCGGCAGAGGCCCTGACAGCTGTAACATCTAGTGTTGTCGGCGAAGGCAAGGGCCACTTGAATGACCATTTCTGACTTATAAGCCATATTTAGCCTGCTACAGTTGTCAGAGCCTCTGTCGAGGCCCAAGGCAGATCGGGACAGATGAGTTCTGTTGGTGGCTAGATGGACGTTCATCAAAGACTAACCAAACTCTTAAGCGTAACCCTAATTTTCCGGACATTTAGCGTTAACTCTCAGCGGTTCCTGCTCACATGTATTGCCGAAGGGGTCAGAATAGGGAGCAGAAGGCGCATATACGCACTGTCTACCCTTACTAATGTTTTGCGTTGAAGTTTCGCATGAACAATATTCCCAATGGTGAATTCGAGACGACGGTTTACAGGAAGACGACGAACACAACACAACTCCTAAGTTTTCACAGTAACCATCCAGTTGCTCACAAACGGAACTGTGTAAAAACACTCTTCAAACGGATCCAGACCCACTGCAGTAAACCAGAGGAAAAGGCACGCGAGGCCAGATATCTCCGTGACCAGATCATGCGGAACGGTTATCCAAAAGCATTTACAAACCGATGCCTAAGTGTTCGGCCCCGAAGGACCCAAACAGAAGAACCACCGAAGATATGGCACGCTCTGCCATACATAAAAGACGTCTCAGAAGCGACTGAGCGCATCGCTGCGGGACTAGGTGTTGGAATTGCACAGCAGAGTGATAAAAATAAAAGACCGGCTTACGCAGAATGAACAATCTGGTGTAGTATATCGCATCCCATGCCTAAACTGTCCCTGTAATTATACAGGTCAAATGGAACGCATGCTCGGATCGCGTATACGTGAACACAAGCAGGCCGTGCGACTAGGTGACGAATCATCACAAGTTGCAACTCACACCTACGAAACAGGCCATGAGTTCAACTTCGCTGCCGTCAAGGTACTCGCCCACGCGGGAAACAAGACGAGCAGAGAATTTATCGAAGCCTGGTCCACGGATGAGAATTCGGTCAACAGATGTGTCGAATTGGCGCCAGCGTACAGGGCCTTACGCTTTTGCAAACGATCACATCCAGACGCCCGCCGTAATCAATTGGCCCAAAATCCTCCATATTCATCCCACTTTCGATGCTGACGTGGCCATTTGGCGCCCAAGCCTACATAATCCCTCGCTTCTCATCCTCCTTCCCTTCTCTTATGAATTTTTTTAATTGCCCGCCCCCCTATAACTATTGCTTGTTTTTTTGTCGACGATTCTATTTCTGTAAATATTTCCACCCAACTTGTCGATCTTGCCTACTGGCACAGGCTAGCACAGCCCTCAGTGGCAGGTCGGCAGCACACACAATTATTGATTTTTTGCACGTTCAAAATTTTAGTTATTGTACACATGCCCCAAGTAGCTTCCACACTTGTTGCTGTTTCTCCACCTCTGACGATGGGCTCTTGTAAGAGCTCGAAAGCTCAGGAAAAAATAAATTTTGTTCCAATAATCGACCATACTTCTCCTTTACCAATTCCATCATCTGAGGTAGTCCTGACCTCTGTTACAGCCTAACTGTGACTCTCAGTGCATGTAGAATTTGTTTATAATTTTCTGTACAGTAGTCGCCGGTTATTAAGCCCACGGTTAATAGGCCCAGCCGCGTATTAAGCCCAAATCAGTTTGGGACGGAATTTTACGTAGCAAAATCCACCGGCTATAGTCGCCGGCTACGAAGCCCAGTTTGCCAACAGGATAGAGTGAGATTCTCAACTCTCTGCGGTCTACAGGCATCAGATTTCACAAAATTCGACGATTTTTGGTGCCTGGAGAAGGACATCAAAGAGCACTTGTGAGTGAAGTTTCCTCCAAAACAACTGACACTAGACTGCTTTTTTAAACGTGTCGCAAATCAATTTTGCTTTTGTTATTACGTAAAATACAGACAAACAGCATTCTTTTCTTGTACATAACCAAGCTCTACACATAGTACAGTGCGTATGTAATGTATAATGCCTATCCTGCGTTCGCTAATCAAGAACTAGGACTCTCCGGTTATCGCGCCCGCCGCTTATTAAGCCCAATTTGGTCTGGGTCGAGGTGAGCTTTATAACCGGCGACTACTGCACTGTGTTTACTCGGCCAATCGGATCTACGTTTACTGCTTTAAATGCTACAGGTAAGCTGGACACTAGTTGATAACCGTCTCCTCATTGCCGGCTTAACTCTAAGAGGGAAAGGGAAAGATATGCTTTCTTTTAAAAATATAATTCCAAAATTTTCAGCAAAAGCGTCCTCCATTAAAAAAAGAATCAAAGTTGGCGCAAAACCTCACAGCACCGAGAAACCAAAATCAATCCATAATCGCCAATGACTGCAGTTGTCGACACCGTGGATGAATGTCCTTGGAAAAGTCGCCAGATATAGGCCATAGTAAAGTGCTTTCAAAACAGCGCTAGCGTCGTGATCTCGTGCACTCCTGACCCCATTGTAGTTCAAATAAACAAATAGGGATAAACATCGGTTTATAATGGACTAAGTAGGCCCACCGACTTGTATATATATATAAGACAAATTACATGCGAATGAAGGGAGGAAAAAAAATTGTGGCTCAATTTAAAAAAAACCTTCTTGGGGCCATAAAACAAACTCCTCCCATACGTCTGTCATCACTGTATTGATTGATCAGAGAGACATCAGAAGGCGAATAAAATCAATGCTGATGGCATCCCACGTACACACACACATGATGCGGGGCCATCGCTGCCTTCAGAACATTTTGTCTGCGTCTGCCTGTCTCAACCTCTGTGCAGTCCAGACCGTCGGTTTATCCTACTCCTCGTCTACTCGTAGCGCAGCCAGCCACTAGGAGTTTTTTCCCCTTCCCGCCTGGGTTCTGCCGGTCTCCTGTGCGCGCACTTCATGGTCACGCGCTACCTCGTGCGGGCGGCGGGCGACGACCTATCACAACCCTGCTGCTCAATTGCTCGCGCGTTCTCTCGCTCGGTCGTGCTCGTGTGGACGCGCTTGCAGATTACGTTTCCCTCTGCGCGCGATGGCGACACAGTAACAACTAGCTGCTCTTGCCAAATCCGGGGAAATTAGTCTTAAGGTTAAGCTTAAGGCTCGAGTTGGGGGCTAGGGTTTGGGTTCATGTTAACTATTAGGGTTTAGATTTACAGTAGGACAAGGGTTACAGCTTAATTTTACGTTAGGATTAAGACACGGAAACATTGAACCTTTCCTGACATTTATCGCAGGGCTACCTACTTTAATTCAGCAGGGCGTTCTTATTCCCGTACCCTGTATTTGCCTCACGTTTTGCGAATTTCCTCGAAGTCATCATCGTAGATGTCATCAGATTTGTAGCGGTCTAAATAGTGATTTTTGTACTCGGATCGCTACAATCATCGGGCCAAATCCCAGGTTGAAAGTTAAAAGGCAGAAGACACCGTGTGAGAGAGGCTTATTGTGTACAGAACTCCCGGTTGCTGTCTCAGGTGGCTGGCTGGCTGGCTAGTAGCCCTTGTTGGATCAGGAGCCCCGCCGGGTGGGCCTCAATCCCGGCGGCGAGGAGGAGGAGGAGTCGGAGCAGGGTGGTCGGGAGAGGCTGCTCCGTCATCAAAAACACAGACGGAGAGGAGAGGAGATAGATCAACCGTAAGGAGATTGGTGCACCAGACCTTGGCCGCCGTGAGGACGGGTGGGAACGCGACGAAGACGCGTCTGCTGTGGTTCCCGTCTCAGGTGGCAGTGGCCACCGGCGAAGCAAGGGCTAGTGTTGACTGCGTCCAACCAGACCTGAGAGAGAGAGAGAGAGTGAGAAAATATGGTGGCAGTGGCTTAACTAGGATTTCGGAGCAGGTTCAAGTGTTCTGTTGCAAGGTGTGTTGCAATTGCCCGAGGGGACGTCGCCTGCAAAGGCCCCCTGCTGCGTGTTCGCGGCTTGCTGCGTTCCAGTGGCACTTGCGAAACCACAACTAGCTGGGCATACGTATACATGCGTGTGTGCGCATGCATGTGTGAAACTGAATAGCGGTCGAGTGGTCTTCAGGTCAGCCACCTGCGAAGACACATGACGTAGGGGTGGACAGGCATTATGGCCGTCCGCCACAGATTCGAGTAATGACCTCTCAAAACAGGAATGCAAAAAAGAGTTTTTGACCCAGCGATCGTATCGGCTTCTTCTCCTCGGGGGGGGGAGGGCAACACTCGCTCGACAAGTTCTTCTGACCAAGGTCCCTCTTAATATCAGATAACGGGTCACGTACATTAAAGACATGTTTATGCCATTTCGGTGACAGTCTGCTTTGCAATCTGACAAGCAGCACTTTTCCTAAGCTCTTGTATTCGGGGAGTATAACAAGTGCACTGGGACTCAACGAAGGTCAGTTCAAACAGCAGACCCTATATGCTACTGCTCTCTGCTTATGTCTCTGATGATGAATCCACGGCAGATATCGAAACGTCAGGTTAATAAAAGTATTGTCCCAGCGATCGAGTCGTCTTTTTCTCAAACAGATTTTTCATTACTACCAGTTCACTCTGACATTTTGTCGGATGGTTATTTGGAAACAATGAAAATGGTCATCATTGTACAAAGAAGCAATGGCGAGGCTTTATTTTGAAGTTATTTTACCACGATTTTCAGCAAAACGTCTTCCATTCACCGGGAATAAAATTAGGGCACAAACTCACAACAACCAAAAATCAAAAGCGATTCATAAGCGCCAATGATTGCAGTTGTCGACTTCGTGAAGAAATTTTCTCGAATAAGTCGTAAGATATAGGCCAAATTGAACTGTTTTCAAAGTGGCACTAGCGTCGTTCACTGATGACCTCATTGTGGCACAAATCAACAAAGAGAGATAAACATTGGTTTATATCGGGGGTAGTAAGTCAGCCAATGTACATATTAGGAAATCTACATGCGGATAGAAGAATAAAAAAATTCTTAGCTCAATTTGGAAAGCCCGCGCGAGTGAAAGTACACTATAGTCAAGTAATAGAGTCAAAATGTACCCCGCTCTCCTCTTCGTATTTGCTGACCTGACGCGAGAAGCATTTTTCCCACCACTAATTTGCCTATCCGTCACTCAGTGTGAGCCAGACGTCAAACACCCGAATCTGACATTATTATGAGTTGCCATTTTGGTTACAGTAAGAGTAGACCATTACTTGCTAACCTTCGGTGCCGACGAGCATCAGTTTGCATCCTTTAAAACCACAACTCGTGATGTTGAAATAACCAAAACGCGTTAGTTTAGTTAAACGCCAGGGCGCTACCTTGTGTCTTCTGCCTGTATTTAACCGTTTTTCGCATCATTCTGCCCTTTGCATCGGACCCACGTAGCTTCGATCTGGACCCGGACTGCTGCTTTATATCACTCGTAGGCCTGTGGGTCTCGCGTTCGACTTTTCCCATTGTATTTGTTTGCATTCTTACTTTTGGGTTCCGCCAGTTTTTTCCTTTTTGTCATGATAGTTTCTAGTCTTCGTTGAAGCGGACGCCAGATCAGGGTTCCCCTGTGTGGATTTGTGTAGACCTAGTAACATACCCAGTTCGTTAGCAGGCATTGACGAGGACTAATACTGTTACGGAGAAGGCAATGTTTTGCCTTGTTTGGGAACGTTCTACGTTGAATCTGCAGCATCTGCCTCGCCCTATTTTTTATGTGTCATGACCCAATGGTAGGCCAGGGTCAGCAACTCAGAAGGTGCGCATGAATGCGGTAGGCTAAATCCTATCTAAGCGTGCCACACACACGACATGCACATCTATCTGGCTTCGTTCAAAGGGGATCTCTCAGGTCTCGGATAATTGAAAGTGTCCTCATACAGGCCACACTAAGAGATAACCACTGCAGACTGGCCCTGAGTAGGTAGTTGTATTCGGAACCAAAACTCTTTGTGTCGTGGTAGATTGAAAGCATGTTCAGTTGTTTATAGTGCGGAAACTAAGCTCTCGGGCCCAGCTTCACATGCGTTGCCTTCCCTCTGCTATGTCCTAAAGGCAAAATAATCCCGCGTCATTTCGTAGTCTCCCGTTTTGCGGTTAGTGAAGCGTTTTATTGCCCATCAAAGTCCCAGAGTCTGGGCCCATGTCTTGTGTGTTATGACGGTGACTTCTTGCTGTGTCACCGTCTAGTTACACCCTTTGGAATCCCCAGGGAAGAACACAATAAAAAGGACGTAACTTTGGAATCCACCCAGAGGAGGGTGGATGCTGTACAAAACCCGGAGTTGTTTTCTTGGGTGGCAGTTGCCGCTACTTGATCTCCAGCGCGCTGTTTGTGCCGCCTTGGGGCAAGCCCCGTCTCGGGACTGAACTAGCGGTGTCCTTGCAGTTCTTGCTATACCTCACTGTCTGAGATGGGACAGTGGCTTATAATTGATGGTTAAGCGCGTTCGCTTGTGAGCACGTCACCTGCTTTGGTGAACCTAAGTGGTCCTTTTAGGAACTGTGACCAGTTGGCACTTGCGTGCGTGTGTCTCCGGTTTAAGATCATCGCTCGGGCGCAGCCCAGAAAAGGCATATGACCTTGAAGGCAGCCCTTTGTTGACAAAGGAATTATTGTGGCAGTAGGCAGCAGGCACGATGCCTTAGGAGAGCCTGCAATGTTACTAGCATTTGGTCAAGTTAAACTCCTAACATTGTGAACTTTGACTTGACGCTGCTTATTGGTTGGTCTCAAAGTATGAAAATTTATAGCAGTTTCACTAGCATACAGTGGGGCCTCGTTCGGGCATGAAAGCTGTGTCACAATCATAATACAGCTCTTCAGCTTTTCAAATTACAGTTGACTTCTCTATACGACCAAAATCGATTAACCCCCCTCTTGAGGTCATACCAGTGTCTTTGGGAGTATGCGTCAGCGACCCACGCAAACCTGTCTGTCAGCTGTTAGACAATCGGTTACGACTGGCATAGTACGTTAGCTGGTTTGTGTTACAGTTTCACCTGTTCATAACGAATGCACCGGTTTTATCGTACCATGAAACCGCTAGCGCGAGCAGATGACCAAGGCCAGTAGTGATAAGTACTTGGAAAACGCATCAGCACGATGGAGAATCAACAGTCGGTAGACTAAAACGACCGTCTTGCCTTTCATCGGTATTCTCACTCATGTAAAATCTCAACCGTGACCTGGTGTGTGATACGCGTAGAGGGTCTATTTAGTTTCGTCAGGCATGCCCACGTGCGATTGTCTTGACTAGGTCTTCTCATCAAAACAAGGGATTTGAGGGTTGACAGAGGTTGCGTGAGTGCGCCTCACTCCAAAATAATTTCACGCGCCAATGCCCTCAGGCATCAGTCGCCTTCAAAGGTCCAACTCCTAAATTAGCGGTTTTTCCGCAGTTACAGAAGCCGTGTGCGCATGGTCCTCAATTCAGGGGGGAGCTAGAGCAGTGACTAAACTGTGAGTCGAAAGGCATATCGTTAGACTGGGTCTTACTACCCTCTTTTTGAATGGACGCGTTTGCGATGTGTCGAAATGGAAGCTTGGGCTCCCCGCCAATCCTTGAAGGAAAAATTGCAGCCCTGGCTTCCTCTCATACTCCTCCACACGCTATCGGTGAACCAGAGTCCCACATAACCTCACTTACGCAGATGCCACTCTGTTCACGGATCACATGCAGCGTAAGGACAATCTTCTATGCGTTGTTTCCGTGACCTCTGGTCTTGCCGCATCAGACACACTGCGCTGACCTGAATAAAAGGCGGCTGCCTCTAATATACACTCCGATTGCCCCCACTCGTCTTGTGATTTTAGCCTACGAGAAAAAGGATGCGTTGTTGTTCATCACTAAGGGTAGTAGGAGTGGGGGGGGGTGCTTGGTAGGTGTTGTGTTTTGGTTGTTGGCCCGATTTTTGCCTATTCGCTCTTCTTTAAACTCGGCCTCACTTTCATGTTCTTTCTTCTCCTCATCCTACAGGCGCGATGAAACCAACCTTCGCACCATGCCTCTGCCGAAGGTAGGTTCGCGTTTTTGCCACCCCCCCCACACCGTGTCTTTGTTGGTTCATCATCAGCCATGTGCAGCCTTCACTGCGTGCTACGTCTGGCGCAGTATATCCTATTGCGTAAGGATTACGCACAAGATCGCGGCCTCTGACCCCCCCTCCTGGCGATGGCTGAGGCAGCGCATCACACGCACCTACTGAGTGACGCGTCTCCACGTGCAGAAAGTCACGGTCTCACGCACACTCGCCCGAAGACTCATCACCCCGAGCCACTTTTGACCTTCGGCGTCATCTGCGTGTCTTCTTGCGCTTATTGTCAAACCTGCAGCGCTAGCTATTGTCACGATTCGCCTTCTGTCTCATCGTCCGTCTTTGCATCCAGGGCCTTGTCAGACGGCAACTCGTAAATCGGTGGACAAACTACCTGCCTGTATCGCGAAAGAAAGTCAGGAATACACGTTGAATAGGTCCCTTTGCCAATACAAGCGAACATGCGAGTCCCGCGAAGTAATTGAGAAGCAGAAGACTCCATCGCTGGGACAATACTTTTATTCGCCTGACGTTTCGACATCCGTCGCGGATTCGTCATCAGAGACAGAGTCAGATAACAGTAGCAGATAGGGTAAGCGTACGCACAGGAGTTTGCAGTATTTATAGCATACAGTCATTACTGCAAACATGCAACGACAATTAACGGTAATTGCCTTCTTGCGTGTTATTGGTTTGTTGAACAGCATGCGGCATCTGACCTGCTAAACTTTCATCGCGCGTGGTGGACTCGGACGTGATGATTGCTCGGCCTCTGGTTTTGACGTATGATGAGGCGGTGGCCTGCCAGTTTCTCAAGTGGCGAGTTGCTTTGGCCAAATTGTGTCTCAGTATTGAATATGGATTGGACAAATCGTTGCACTTGTTTATGTATTGGGGGCCAGTAAAGTATGACTCAGGTAGTTCTCGGGTCACCCGACTGTCACCTTTTGCGAGAATTTCGGCCTCGTCAAATTTGAATGTGTGGCCAGGTCTCGTCGAGTCAGCTGTTAACGTGTGTTCGGCAATTCGCGTCTTGAGAAGTCTGTCAGTTTCTCCGACAGAGTTGCTTTGCCCGCAACCCACTCCACGGCAAGAAGCATCTGGAGTCGTCTACAGAATCTGTTGCAGTTGCGGAAAAAACAATTATGTCGGAGAATCTGGCAGATGACGAGTGCGTTAGGGGGCACCCGTGTCCATATGTGCCTTGAGGTTCACTGTCCAGCCCACCAGAGGCTAGCATACTATGACAGTTCCACTATCGTTTCCGACAATGTCCAGCACAAGCTCCAGCAAGGTCAGGCAGACGCGCTGGTTCCCGTGGGAGTATAGTAAAAGTAGACTCGCTGGGCATCTACCCCACACTCTGACCACTCTCGCGCCTGTAACTGATGTCACAGCAAAATAAAGAAGGCCGGTTGTAGCGTAGGACGCAGGAGGTTTGCACGCCACTACAACATCGCCTTGCTAGGGGCTTCCACTTCCGTGGGAGTGCCATAAAAGCCACCTTTAGAAGGAGTCATTGCAACCTGACTCTCAGTCTGCTAGGCAGCCTCTCCACTCAGCAAGATACACACTAGACTGACTGTGCGGGTCGAGTTATCCCGTCAGTTGGCAACCCCCCCCCCAAGCCGCGGCTTTTAGTGCATCGCGATAGCTTCCAGCGCATCGGAGTGATTATGGTGAGGAATGAAGTACGCTGAGGGCCGACCTCACTGTTTCACCCACTACTTGCAACAGGCTACTGCCTGGCTGCTCGATCGCCTGAGTCGGGGTGGGGCTAGCATAGCATACTGTAGACAAAGACAATGGAGACCGGAATGGCCATGTCTGACTCGTTGCTTCCGGTTCTCCTGGCATCACCTGTTCTCCTCTCTCGACGTTCCGCTCTCGGCCACCCTCACGCACACACTAATAGCGGCCGGCTGCCTGGGCGGTCTACAGATGGTGATTTGTACAACAGGCCCTCCAGAGGGAGAGGAGATCTGTAAACTGAGTAGCCTGTCCGGTTACATGCAGTGAAAATACTTTTGGGTGTCGCCCAGACCGGCCAGCCTTCTGCACAGGTCACAAGCCAAAGCCTTATTGCGAATTTTGCCCACCTCGCAAGGCTTCTCTCGCAGGTCGGAAAAATCCTTGTGTGCCTGGCGCCTCCGCTCAACTGCACTGCAAGTCGATCCCCCCCTTTCCTTTCAACGGCTTAATGGAGATGTGAACTGAGTGAAGAGTTATGGTCGCCGTGGACTGCGTGGGAGAAGTATGTTCATGTGTAGATTCTATAATATGATCACTAAGCCTGCAACTTCGAACCGCCACTTCGTCCTGTACACGTGTTTCGCTAATAAAAAGCGTGTTTATATGCGTCTACTGATTGCGCACAGCTAGGCGTCCTTAGCACAGTTTTATTGTGCATCGAAACTTGCCGGCACCATCAAAGATCCCACTGTACAGTCACATACATTTAGTTTTTGTTTGTTGTAAAGAATAAATGCTCAGCTTCTAAAGGGTTTTGCAGCGCTAGCCTCCCCTCCCAGTCCCTCATTGTTTCTTCTGCAAAATTCCCACCATGTACTGAACCCCACCTCTCTCCCCTTCTGACTTGACGTCAACTGCAAACACATGACCATCTTAGCGAAGCACAAGCAGCAGGGTTCGTGCGGTTTGGCGACTGGGACTTGTCGCTACCAGACTGCTTTCTTCTCTCTCCCGTTAAACCCTAGCCGCTCTTGTCCGTACATACGTCCGAGCAGAGTTACCCGGCGCGTGGATATACTGTTTGGGTCCACAGCTATTTTGGCAATAATAATAATTCAGAAGAAACAGAAGAAGATGCGATGGCTGGAACAAGAATTTTATTTTCCTGACGCTTCGGATTCTGTCGAGAATGCCTGATCATAGGTAACCGTAGAATGGTGTGAGACATGCTCAGATTAGGGTGATACATGCGCAGATTGCACGGTGTTTATAGCTCGTGTGTGTGTCGTAGCCCGTAGATGGATCAGGAATCCCCGCCGGAATCCAAACTGGGGGTAGTTGGGAGACGGAGAAAAGCCGCGACCTCGGCCGGCTTGAGCCACAGGTCCGCGGGAGTGAGGTGGGTGCCTGGCCGAGAACTGCAGGTGAACAGATGACGGCAGTCATGCGGCGAGACGCCGCAGTCGGGACAGCAGTCGGGTATGGATGGGTCGAGCCGGTGCTGGTACTGCCGAAGGAGCATACAGTAGCCACTGCGTAGCTGCGCCAGAGTACAGCGAGTAACCCTCGGGAGATGTCGTTCCGAGGCCGCGATCGGAGGCGGATAGCCACCCAAAAGGACCGGGGGACGGTAACCTCGTTTCTCCTCGACAACGACTCTCTGGTGGAGACGCTGGAAGCCTGTCTTGGTGGCAGAGCTATCAACAGGTAGATCCGCGAGAGACGAGGCAACAGCTTCCTTGTGGAGTGCTCGAATAGACGGCCGGACGTTGCGGCAGGGCTCGGGAGCGGTGCAACGGTGATGATTGGGATGGCCGGGTTGCGAACAACTCCACCAGAACTGCTGGCTAAGGAGAGTGTTGTGATGGGCGACCGGTAGAACAGAAGCCTCCGCATGAAGACGATCTATAGGTGACATTTTATAGCAACCCGTGATCGTGCAGAGGGCAGCGTTCTGTGCTGACTGGAGGCGGCGGAGGCTGGAAGAGCTCATCGTAGGAGACCAGATTGATGCCGCATAAGTGAGGTGCGGCTTGGCCAGCGCCCTGAAAGCAGTCGACAAAGTCTCTCGCGCAGCCCCAGGATGTGCCTGCTAGAGCCTTGAGGACCTTGGTGCAGCGGCTTACTTTGCATGCAGCTTACTTTTCTTGCTTGTAGCGGTCATCCGCATGCATACTGTAATTATCATAACCTGGGGTCTTAATTGGTGCGGTGATGGCTTGGCACTTCGCTTTCGACTCATTAATTGGCGCGATTTCATGGTCCGTCTCGGATGCAGGCTTGATACTTGCGCGACAGTCATGGTCACTGACTTCAGAGTTGTTGCTGAGCTCGGCTCTTCCCATTTAACTGATTCTTTAGCTCACGAATGTCTTGCTACGCTGTATGAGAACGGCAAACGGACGCCTGAGAACCACGACTCGAGCACCTCGCGGCTCACGCGATTTTCACCTTTTACGAGGATTTCTACCTCGTTACACTGGAAAATATGGCCGGGTCCCGTCGAGTGAACTGCAACCTGGGGGTTGGCATCTTTCTTCCTCACCGCCGCTGCATGCTCGGCCATTCGCATCTGGAGTAATCTCCTGGTTTCTCTGTGGTAGTTGCCTTCCGCCCTTAATGCGTCAATTCGAATGCTGGCAATTGGCAGGATGGATCGATCCTTCGATTAACCGAGAATCATCATCAGTAATAGCTCTTTCTTACTTTGGTCTTTGTGACACAGAAGACTGCAGTTGCGTTATTATGCCTCCGTGCGGGAATGTGGCTTTGGTTTTTAGATACTAATTGCACACCATTCAATCAACTGTTGATAACCCTCCAGGGCGGTAAGAGCCATTAAAATTTACCACCCATCATAAACACTACATTAAAACGCAGCTATTGCCACCTGAATCATGATATCATATAGGCTCATGTTATTCCGTCAATTAGTAATCCTCCAAACCTCGGCCGTTAACCTGAGTTATGATTTCTATAGCGTACTAGACTGGACTCGAACTTGGCCCACCTCACTGCTTCCTCTTTCTCTCATCCCGGCGGCTTAAGTGGGTAGAGCTGAATGTTGATGGAAGTGAGCCGACTTAGCGCGCGCCACGCACATTGAAAAGGAGGCGTTGCAGTCCTACAACCTGCAACTTTTAATACCTCACACCAAACCCTACTGTTAACTGTGAGCCCGAATTCTCGGCAGTCGATTATCAGAAGCGCCTGTCGTTGATACCTCTGTGCTACTCATTTCCGATGACGTTTACTTCTATCGTTTGCTGCGTCTGTCCGCGCCTCACGGTCTTTAGACGGCGGTTTGGCGTATTTTATCAATGGGTCAATCAGGTGTGGCGAATGACAAGGTCGTATCCTGGTTGGCTAACTACCTTTCCTCCTATCGTCCACCCTCTGCAGCGACTGGATACTCGGCTGTGTTTCACACAGCGATTGTACCTCTACGTTGTACTCTGTCATCACAATCGGGGGAATGTTTAGAAACACTAGCCCACGATTTCGTGTTCTCCCCACCCATAGAGTATATTTAAACCCCTACCCTGACGCACATTCAGATACCCATCATTTTCCGGTTCTTCGCTTAATTCAGTAAGTAATAATTCTTCTGCGTAACGTATATGGACTTCGAGCTTTAATGGTTGGCCTATAAGTTATAATGGGAGGCAGTAATCACTCATCCACCTCCAGGACAACATTTAACCAAGAGGTTAGAAACCTTCGATGCGCAGCTCCAAATTAAAAAAAAACAGATATCAGTTTGCATCAGTTCGATGATAATATAAATGGTTGCACAGTATAAGGCCCAGAGTTTAGGCTAAAAAGGCTTCTACGTGTTTCTTGACTTCTCTGACTCTGTATCCTGTAGTAACGCGTCCGTCAAACCCAACGATAACAACTATAAACATCTATTAAAACGAGGTGCAAACCTGAACAGTGGATACACACAGTCAAGAACAAGTGAAGTCGGTCAAACCGCTTGACTCTGGACAAGGGCACAACACAACTTTAACGACAACGCGACGCAAGGCGGAATCATTCTTGGAAGAGCGTGTGCGTGCCAGTGGGAGAGGAAGCGACCGCTGCTTTCATATGACTTCAGGAGGCAGTTCATGTGGCAACCGATTAGTCTGAAACAGATCAAGGAAAAGGGGAGAGTTTTCTGTACAGTGGCAGTATAAAAGTGTCAGCGGTGGGGGGGGGGGGGGGTTGTTGAAGTGGCTCTTGCCGCTGTCGGTGTTTTATCGCACGCGAAGGGAGGACTGGGTCAAGTATGTTCAAGGCAGCCGGACACGACAGCTATGGCTTTTGTCTACCTTCCTGTGTTTGTACGAGAAAAAAGGGGGGGGGAGGAAGGTGACGTAATTCGAGTGCCACTTTGCTTGGAAAATCTATTGCAATCGAATAAAACGGGTCATCGGGGGAGGGCGACCAGCACTCGAGGGAGAGAGGGCACACGGGCATGCGGCTCAGAGAAAAGGAGACAACTTTCGTAAGAGGCGAACAATAACATGTAGGCCAGACAGGATTCTCGCCGGAGAACGGACCTGGATACTCAGGCTTGTTCAGTCGGGAATAACAAAGTCGATGCGGATAAATTGGACTGCAGCATATTTCCTTTTCTATGCCATAGATCACATGCCGAAGCAACTAAGCGGACCAGTTAGAGGCGCGTTCACACATGCGACTGTGTGTTTGTTCGTTATAGTTGCAGCGAGTGTGGAGTGGAGTGGGTCACAAGCACAACCAATCGATTACTGTCAGACGAGAAATGTCTTCTGCCTCGCGTGCGACACTGGAAGAAGTTTCCTGAGGACTGATCCGCACACTAAGTTCAGCCAATCTAAAAATTTCAGAGTGAGCAAGGGCATATTTACGGGGCTGGTTATCGGCGTATTTTAAAGAGCTACATATTTCGGTTAAGTAAACAAACACTGGGCGCTCACCGATCGCTTACAAAACTCAGTCGTCGCGTTGTTCCTTGGTGTCTTACTCTCGAGCCTCTCCAACAACCGTTCAGTGGCTTTCGTATTAACGGTAACCAATCGGTGAGCGCCTATCTACTACTGTTAATAGTACGGATCCAAGCCAGCAAGGCAACGAGCTCGTGGCATCCTGAGTTAGAGCGTTGTATTTCTAACGAACAGGTCACGGTTGGCTGGCTGGCTGGTAGCCCTTGTTAGATCAGGAGCCCCGCTGGATTGGCCTCAGTCCCGGCGGAGAGGAGTAGGAGTCGGATCAGCGTGGTAGGCAGGAGCTGCTCCGTCATCAAAAACACAGTGAAGAGGAGGGAAGATAGATTCATCGTAGGGAGATGGGTGTAGCAGACATTGGCCGCCGCGAGGGTGGGAACGCAGCGAAGACGCGTGTGCTGTGGTTCCAAACAGGTCGCGGTCTCGACCCTCGGTAGGTGCACCACCTGAGGTTGGGTATGGCTGGCTGATGGTGGTGGTGGTGGTGGTGGCCGATCAAATAATGAATATTGCAATCTGCCTTGCCTTTTTTATCCGCGTATGCAGGGCCTCTGACACAGGACTGGTTACCAGTACCTTTTGGAGAACGCAGTATCTTGGCCAACTAAACAAACACAACCTGAACTAATTTGACTCTCTCTTTCCTTACCAAGTTCTTGAACCATGTGCCATGCTATGCAATATCAGCATCAGTTATGTATCCACCAGCTTCAGTTGTATCATGCACCTAGCCTGTGATAGGCTCCAGACAGACCGACTTTACAGTGCAGACTGCTAACCGACTACACATGCGCATTCAGGCATGTACTTCACCTTCTATGCCCCCATTTACGCACCCCACCCCGTCGGGGCAATGCATCACTTAACACTTAGACGCAAGAAACCTGGACCCATCTCTGCTTATTCTCCCACGCATATATAAGCAGCTGACACCGCAGTCTCGCTCCCACACATGACTTACCACCACCAGTAACACCTATCTTGCCCTCGTCTGCGGTTTCTGTGCATATTGTACATCCTAGACCTCGACCGGCGACACCAATCGCTCCTAAAATCTTTTAGTTGGCTACTAGGCCGGTCAACCTGCTTTATAGGCAAGTGGTACGTTCCCTCAGCGCTAATAAGATCGGCGATATGGGGAATAACATCTAATTTCTTGCCGACCTCGGTTGTCTGTTTAAAAAGGAGCCTGTCAAGGCTACTTTGGTCACTTTTAGGCGACCCAGTTGTCGTCTCTAGGCTAATAATAACTTGGGGAAGAGCGTTTCAGATGGCATATTGACCGCCGTATCAAATGAGGCTCATCGGTGACCTGTGTAAATAGGATTATAGGGCGAACAGACTTTTGATGGACCTACCTCACTAACTCTATTCGGGCCCGGTTTCATGGCCAGGCCAGAAGCACTGGTGACTGGAGAGAGCGCAGTTGGCTTGCGCGGTTAGAGCCGCCCCCCAATCGTGCCGCCACACCAGCCCCGGGTCCTACGGAGTGGGTGTGCCAGAAAATTTGACAATATTTGGATTCCGTCATCGAATGCCGACCTGGTGTTTATCCATGACTTACTGGTAAAGGCAGTTGGGCCAGAAACGACGTAATACGCATCGAACGGGCAAGCTTTCAGTCTTGCAGAAAAAAAGCAGTGGCAGGAATGATGACATAAACGCACGAATGTTGTCGGTAGCATTAATTAGCTATTCAGTCTTCCGTCCCTACAGACGTTGTAACTGCAATGAGGACAGGCAGTGCGCTGGTGTTCAAGCGCTTTTTATGCGCACCTGTCTCAACCTTTTCCGAGCTGTCCTTTATTGAGATCGCCGAGCAGAACCAAGTGTGTTGATCCACTGCAACCCAGAGAGCAGAAACAGTAGCCTAAACTGACCCTCTGACCGACTCTATCTATAAACCAGTTGATTTGCAGGAGGGGTTGTGCGCACATTTTCAACTGCTATGTGTAGCAAAAGAAACAGCATAGACAGTTGTCTGGATGTGACACAATGCGACCAAACGGCCACCACATTCTGCCTCCTTGGCATAAACCTGCGCAGCAGGCTGTTGTGCTCACAAGAATAGTTTATAATCTTGTCAAAGGTCGCTATCGTTTCCTCCAGAATGAAAACATCCAGCTTCAATTTTGAAAATTGGGCATCATCTTTTTTGGCCGGCTACTTGTGGGTGATTCTTACTGCGACTCCTGCCTACATCAACTCCTGCACCTAACTGGTTGAAGAGCACGATCGCAACTCGGTCCATGCCCAAACTGGTTTCTACAAACAGCCTCGTTTTATGCCATCCCTCTCATCGACGCATGCTGGGAAAATATCAATCCAGTATCGTAACGATTTGTTTATTTTTGTGCTTTTTTACATTGCGTAGGGTTCCATTATTATCGGCAACAGTTATGGCCCCTTGCCGTCTCGTCCGCGTAGTTTTAAGGGCAATTGAGGCAGGAGATGCGAAACACTACGCTAGATTACTCACTGGAGTTCAATCGGTCCTTAATTGTTATGACTGTGGCGCATTATAGCTCTATTTCGCTTTGCCGTTCCAATACTTTTTCGCGCAGCAATATGCTTCGTCGTTTCTAAAACTTCTTTAATGTATGGCAGAGCATGTCATACCCTTGGTAGTGTTTCTGTTTGTTTTCTCCGGGGTGCGAACGTGAAAGCATCAGTTTATAATAGCCTTCGACTATCCATACTGCATTCCGTATGGTATCATTACACCTACGCCGCAAGTATGCCATAATCATGTCCTAGCTGGATCTTTATTTCTTCTACAACCACCTCGTCTTGCCTAAACCTGTTATAGCCCTTACGAAGCAACTTGCTCTCATCTGCGTCGTCAGTTGTTATTTGCTCAGTCTGTTCTGACCGGACCAGTAAGCAGACGAAGGCTAGAAAGAGAGTGCAACGGCACTATTAAGCACCACGCAAAGACAGCGGGATTTGGGGGGTCTTTCAAGTTGCCCACTCCGGTGTGTTTATATGGTTCCGGTTTTCCTAGAATATGCTGGAACCTTCCCGACTGCTGTGTGGGCGGGCGTCTCGTTTGCTCGACGCACGGCGTGGGCGGCTTGACCGCGGGCACGATCCGGTTGGCCTGTTCTTTTCGTCGACTGCTGTGAGTGAATGGGGTGTCCCGCCTCCGTAATAAAACCGTTAGATCTTATGTATAACAAATTAACTGTGCCAGCTGCCTGTGTCTGTGTGTTTAGTCTTATCAAAGTTGTCCCTTCGAGACACCCTACTCTTGCCGGTCCGTTACTCGGTTTGTATATAGGTGATCGGGCTTCAATTTCCTATTCTGATGGGTTTCAGTCGCCCAACCTTAATGCTGCGACCACCGGGGCATTCACTTCAAGGCGTAGTGGGTTCCTTCAATTGCCGTCAACGCGTTAACAAAAAGACCTTCTTGCAGTGGAATTCGTCTTGTTGTTTTCTTTTTCTTGCCAGTTTTACTGCCCTTGTCTGCAACACGGTCTTTTTGTGTTTCAGCTTTTAAAGGTTCTTCCACCGCTGGAACGGCAAATTGACGCACTGCTGGCGTTTGACGTAAGTGTCTGTGTTCGTTTGTGGTTATTTTTTCGCTGCTTTGCCTCCCTGTCTCTGTGTAGGGGTTCCATTGTCCTTTTTTCTCCCAGTCTGTGAAATTTACTGACCAAGCAGTTTTTGTAGTCTAGTGCTGGTCCTGGGGATAGGTACCCGCTTTCGTTTGTTTGCTACATTACCGGGCCGCCTTTCAACAACATGCCCACATGTGGCCACAAACGAATTTTGAGTACCGACTGTGCCGACAGAATTAAGTGCTCAGCTCATACCAAACTCACAATTTTGTAAGACCGTCAAACTCCCTGCCCTGGGCATCCCGTCATCTTTCCCCACCCCCTTTACTGTTCCTCGTTATACCAACGAGTTACGCGATGGGTTCGTATGTGATCGGTAGTGGATCATTCTTCAGTAAGAAATGGGCTCTCAGGTTGCTGGACGCTGGTCTGGTGTAGTTGTTATTTATAAAATAAAAAGTAGTGTGCTAGATTGACGTTAAAATGTTAGGCGACATTCGGTGTCATCCCCATTGTTAGGACTGTAGCCTGACCAACGGCTAACATTGCAGGCTCTCCTGAGACGTGCCTGCCGCCGACAGCCACAATCATTCCTTTGTCAACAGAGGACCGCCTTCAAGGTCGTATGCATTCGCGGTGGGAATTCCCACGCGATGACGGTCCACACGCAATGACCTTGAACCGGACACAGGCACGCACGTCAAGGCGCCTGCACCAATGGTTGCAGTCTCTCAAGGGCCAACTTTTCGCGTGACTTTATCCCAGTGCGGCCAATGATGTTACAAACGAACGCGCTTAAAAATCACTTCAACGCCACTGTCACTTCTTAGACAGTTAGTTGAAACACGGACTGCGAGGACACTGCCAGTCCGCTCCCGATTGCTGGGGCTCGCCCCTAAGCGGGGACAAACAGCGTGTTGGGGATGAACCAGCGGCAAACACCACCCGAAAAAGCAACTCCGGCTTTTGTTCTCAATAAACCCCCCTCCGGGTGGATTCCAAAGTTACGCCTTATTGTGTTCTTCCTTGGGGATTCCAGCGGGCGAACTTCGAAGGTGACACACGTCAGATGCCACCGTTCTAACATCCATAGCCTATAGAAGTAAAATATTTGAATATGTGCGTTGTAGGGCATCACCCCTGCACGAGGGCTCCCTGCGCAACCGTGGAGTACGTCTTGGGCATAATGGTGTTTTGATCGATTGAGTGGTCCACCGAGAGCAATTGCGTAGACAAAAAAACGGGAATTGATGTCTTATGATGTCTCGTTTCCTACAGAAATAGTCATCCGTCAAAGAGTTACTTTGGGTGAATTAGAAAGTACCCCGGATAAAAGTTATATTCAGAGGTAGATCTGAATGTAGGACAATACCAGCTGCTGAACAGATGGATGACTTGTATGGCCGCCTAAAAGACACGGTAATAAGAATCGCCCATAAGGCTTGGGTTCGTGATAACTGTAGGGTTTAGATCCGGGGCAGGATTAGACCTACTGTTTACTTTTATGTTAGGTGTGACATTCATCGCGTCAATGTCATCTTCGGATTTCACTGTGTGTTAGGACTCGACCCTTTTTGTTTCCAGTCGAATGCACACTGGTGTTAAAACTAGTCCCCCCGCCCAGTTACAACTTACGTGGTACGGCAGTGTTGCCATAGTAGGTTAGCCTGTGATGAAGTGAGGCATTATCTGAACCGTCTGAATGGCCCCTTAGGCGCTTGTGGGGAAGCCAGCGAATACCTCCTTTCATCTTCTAAGATTTCAATTGATCGGGAAAGTATGTGCGCATCGGTATGTAGCCCTCGTCGTGTGCTATTCGTTTCCGTGTATGACTGGAGCGAAAATGATCTTTACCTAGGCGGCTGCAGAAACGCTTTCCCACGTTTGCCCACGTGGGTTGGGATTGAAGTTGCCCAGGGCAGCAATCACAGGCTTTTAGTGTTGCGAACCTCCCGTAGTCTGCAGTAGTAGCAAGCAAGTCTAGATAGCAACTTAAAAGAAGGCGAAGCTTAAAGCTCTGACCACTTAAGTGGTACTTGAATACTGTTCCTATCCTCCATTCGGCTCCATTGCCCCTTAATCAGCTTTTCCCGCAATGCATCCGCCCCCCTCCCACTGCATCAAAAGACAACTGTTTCAGGAGCTACTTGCTATTACCCCCCCCCCCTCACCTTCTGGTTCAATTACAGCTGTCACAACCACTGACCTCAAACGCTTGCAATTCACTGCCTTTCCCGGCATAGAATTGCCCCTGTTCACGTCCGCCCCGCTGTCTCTGTTCCCTGCCCCGCGTCCTTATTCGCTCCCTCGTTCTTTCGGACTAGTGTGCTTATGCCCTTAAAACAAGCAGCAACTAGTCTGTGTCATTCACGGCTACTCGTCTAAGCACCTCGAATCAACAAACTGAGTTCTCCTGACTGTCTCTTGACATGTAAAGCATATCCGACTGACTGACTCTCATTTGACAGAACTTCTGACCTCGGGTGCGTCTATTCAGGCGACGAAACGTAGCACTGCAATACGATAGCGCCATCGGTATTTACAATTATTTGAGTTATCCGACTGTCCTTCGACATAACTTCTGACCTCAAAAACGCTGCAATACGTGAAACTCTTCTCATCTATTTTAAACAGTTATTCGAGAAGCTCTTCAGCCAGTTGCAACAGTTATTAAGAAATACTGTGTTGTTAACAATTGTTCGAGTTATCTGACTGCCCTTCGATATAACTTCTGACCTCGTAAACACTGCAGTAAGAAAAGGCAGTCAGTACTAACAGTTATTCAAGAAACTCTTCACCCAGTATTAACATTAGGGTTAAGATACAGAAACAATCACCCTTTCCTGAAATTTATAGCAAGGCCACCTACTTTAATTTGGCGGGTCTTTCCTCTGCCCGGGTCCTGTTTAGATGGCCATAGAAATCCTCATTACTGGAGCCACTTTGTGGCCCAGCAACAATGCAGCGTGTACGGCAGTGTTGCCATAGTAGATTAGCCTGTGAGGCATTACCTGAACCGTCCGAATGGTCTCTTGTGGGACAGCCAGCAACAACTTCCGTTTACCTTCCAAGATGTTGAGCTGAGCGGGGAAGAAGTATGCGTGCCTCGGAATGTATCTCCACCTCGTGTGTGTGCTCTTCGTTTCCGCGCCTGACTGGCGCGAAAAGGGTCTTCATCTCGGCGGCGGCGGCGTCAGCAGAAACGTTTTCCCACGTTTGCACACCTAGGTCTGGAAATTATCCCTCCCTCCCTCCCTCCCTCCCTCTCCGTCGTCGTGTGGATTAAAGTTGCCTAGGGCAGCAGTCGCAGGCTTTTAGTGTTGCCGACCTCCCATAGTGCGGTGCGGTAGTTTCAAGCAAGTCTAGACAGTAAATTGAAAAAAAGAGCGAAGCTGTGAAGGCCCTGACAGATTGCTTCGACCCCCACTATCCCTAAGTGCTTCGGGGCTTGTACAGTCTCAGTGACCCGTATCGTGAAATGTTAGGCGACGTTCTACATTTGTCATCGTCGGACAAAATCCCAGGATATATTCCAGAAACTTCCCTTCTAACAGCCCGCCATATGATGACTTCTAACGTAGTACCTAGTCAAAATCGAGTTTCCACGCCCTTATAAATTAAAGTAAATGTTTTTAGACAACATACACAAACGTATTATTATCATCTTCGTTTTTAGGAAAGTTAAAAAAAGCAGAATACATTCCCCTTTAGTACTAAGATAATACTAGATAAGGTCTAATTACAACTCTGTAATGCATAT
>JAYGXS010000006.1:8656734-8804567 GCA_036362985.1 Ligula intestinalis | reverse complement strand
AGGCGTGGCATTTGTAGTTGAACTGGTAGAGCATTGGCTTCGCGTTAAGGCCTTTCCTACCATGCGGTTTCAAATCCCGCCGAATGCCGCGAGTTTTTCACAATTGAGTCACGTAAATTAAGCAAATCTGCCAAACCTAGATCAAAGTGTTAATCCTTGTGTTTACGCCCTGTATTTGTCATACTCATTAGTTTTCAACTTTAACCCACATGTTTTGACCACTCCTCTCAACTCAATTTCACCTGTCGTTTACCTTGTCTTTTTAGGCCTGTGGACCGCTTAATCTGCAGGACGATCATAACAGTCAGTCGCTCATTTTCAAGCCGGTACGTTTTTGCCATTGTTGGTCGTTGTACTGAACAGTTTGATCATTTTAAGTGCCCTTTTTGCGGTCGAGTACATTTGTACTTTTATAAAAAACCGATACTCTGTTGCCGGTCAGAGTGACTGCACTTTTAATTCTCCGTGCGCGAGGAATTATGTGACCACTTCCACTGATTGGCGAGGGTGACCTAACAAAACCTGAAGTTGCCTATCCAAATTCGAAAAAGGTTGCACCTTTGTAACTCATGGAAGTCAATGCCGGTTTGCCCGTCTGGGCGGTGCTTCCGCCTAGAGCCCAGTAGCCGTTGCCACTCAGTGAGCTGTAATCGAACATGGGAAATTTTAAGGGCTCATTGCTCGCTTGAAAGACGCATATAAGTTGGATGAACCCCTGGGGCTTTGCCGACACCAGTAAATCTTTAAAATGTTGGACCGTGTACATGCTCTGTCCCTTTAATCTTTAAACGCCAGCTTTCGGAATCAGATGACCGGTTCTCGCGGTTTGAGCGCATTTCCCGTGCTCAACCTAGCCGGAATCGCAAGACCTATAGTAAATGACCAAATGTATAATTGAAAAAAAAACTAAACCGTCGGACGAGATGAAATCGCCTGTCCAGATTCAAGTAGTTATACCCCCATGGTAGCCAAAAACATCGTTTGTCCAAAACTACACCCTCCCAGCTACCAGAGAAATGTTCCTCTGTTGCCTCGCTGAACCATTCCTATACGTCTGTGAATAATCTGGCCATTTTTCTCAAGTTTTACTTTGGTACCCATCGCTTTTAGCCCAATTGCCGCCATGTCTCCCTTAAGTCTTACGTTTAAGATTAGCGTTCGGGTTTGGGTTAAGCTTTAGGCACGGGTCTCGGGTCAGATGTTGGGCTACTACGAAATCCCGATTTAAAGCTATATTCTTCCAAATTTCTCCTTCACTGTTAGCAGCCATCAAAGGCTGAAGTGAGTTCGCCTGATATATCTAACCAATGCCCTAGGTTTTCATCTTCTCTGCTCATTTACAGTTCCCCCTTCCCGATATTTATAATCCTGCGCTCGTGTGTTTGCTCACTATTGTTGCACTTAAACAAGCCCATAGGGTAAACTTATTTTTTGAAACTGTGGCTTCCCTAAAGCAACTTAATTAAAGTTTCATATACTTCACTAATAATAACCCCCCGCCCCCTGTTCCCGCATCAAAAGGAATTCTGGCTGAGGTCGTGTATCCGATCTTTGCCGCTACTTTCCAATTCAAACCTTGCTGCGAATACAACCGTTAAATGTGCGCCTTACTGTTGGGTCAGTCGATGCTTCCGCCCCGTGTGAGTCTTCTATCACAGTTTGCAATTCACCTGGATTTGTCATGCAGGAATTTGTCGGCAGGGCACAGGCAACTCTTGTTCCAAAACCGTGCCCACAGTCAATCGGGAGCACTGTACGCGTTGGGTGGGTGATTGGAGAAGGAGTCGTCTTTGCAGTGACTTTGTGTCTGACGTGACCTTTTCACCTGGTGCGAAACTTTGTGGTTTTAATGTGCTTTTGGCTTGTAGGATGCAGTTGCCGTCGCGTCACGGTCAGAAAATGTGGACTTGCGACGTTTGAAGTATGTGCGTTTTTGGAGCTGTGACAGTGGACCGAATGACGTGTCCTGTGTGATTGTCAATCAACGGACTGACTAACTTGACCCTTTCCGGGATGCAGTGGTTTTGTTGCCTAGCTTAAATCCCCTCTGTGAAACCGCAGACGGCCTCTCTCTCAAGTTCATTGCTGATATAATTATAAAAACAGCATCTTTGTGCCACGTGTAGAGTCGCCTTGGCTTTGTACGAGGGTCTGAACATGAACGGCCTGGGAAGAAACCCCGGAAATGCCCCACAAGTTGTCATTGTGTACCAATGCCTTTGCAAGTCACCAAAATGCTCTCTATCTCTACTTCCCAATCAGTAACGGTTATCCTCGCTTGCGAAGAGAAAATTGCTGAAGCCTGATGAGCACAAATCTATGTTTCCTGTGCGTATTGACTAGTTCACGTCGGGGTATGGGTGCACCGTGAAGATACATTAGGCTTATATTCCGGTTTGGTTGGTGCTTCGGCCCTGTCTTAGGACTCATTGCAGGATATTTTTGATGCAGAATGTTTTCTTGTCCCTTTTTCTTGCGTTGTTCAATGCTTTTGTGGCAGTTGTGAGCTCGCCAGGCCTTTTCGTGTTTCTTCCCTTCCTAAGGTTCCACCCAGTGTACTTGAAGCCCTTGAACAACATCTGGTGTACCTGGAGGGCCGCAAGATCCCCGATCGGTAAGTACCAGGTCTTTCGTGGTTAACGAATATAGTTAACAGAATATGATGTCCAGTGTTTGATTTGTTGTCACTACAGCAGTTGTCACCACGTTCTCTTGACCCATGTTTTTCATACTTTCGTCTCCTTTTTACGACCGCCGCCAGTTTTTTTGTGCGATTTATCTTCCGGACCGATAAATTGTATTTTTACAACTGACCGGTTTCTGAGCTACTTTCGAGGAATGCTGCAGTCGTGTAAGCTGCCTTGGTCATTGCTCGCCTGTTAGGCTGCATTGAGCGGTCGAACTTCCTGCGTGGTATCGTAACCATCTCCAGTAATCCAGACTTTTATGTTGCCGGGTTCAAAAGTCAGCACCTCGGTTGTCGACCTATGTGCTCTTGTTTGGCCGTTTGTGCCGTGGAACCTCGGTTAACGAATTTAATCTGTTCCGGCTTTGAGCTCGTCTTGTGAAATGTAGCCTATCGCAGTGCATCAGTTCGCTAATTGGCTGCGGGCGATCGAGGACCCACATTCTGGGAGTAAGACTCTCCCCCTCACACACGATAGTTCGACCGTCTGTTTTGACGATATTCATCACGAGCTTCAACGAGTTGAAGTAACGCTGTAGCTGGATTATAGTGAAGACAGACTCACCGGATCAACCTCACTCTCTGACACCACCCGCACCGGAAACCGTTGTCAAGACAGAATCCACAAGACCACAAATGCGGGAGGGCGCAGACGGCTGGCGCGACAAACACTCAACACGCGTACCAAACAGCACGTCTCGCTGAGTAGACTCCCGACAGGGAGTGCCATAAAGGCCACATTAACAGGGAGCCCTTGAATGCGACTCTCTGCCGGCAGACAGCCATACCACACAACAAGGTACACACAGGACCGACTGCGCTGTCCGATTTAACCCGCCAGCTGGCAACACTCCAAGCCACGGCATTTAGTGCACCGCGATAGACTCAAGCGCGTTGGATCTATTATAGTGAGGAAAGAAGCGCGCCAAGGGTCATCCTCACTCTCTCCCCCACCACAACAAAGGTGCCAACGCCTTACTTTCCGCAGCCTGAGTTAGAATTGGCGAAGCGCTGGAAAGGAAATCACGCATACGCGCATGCACTAACAACTTATTAACTGAGTGGAAGCTCGTCGAACGAAACACATTTTCTGTTAGTGGCTTGCATGTTATCTGAAATGCTCGTTTTATGGGGTTTCTCGTCACTCGAGGATCAACTGTTGTCCAATAATTTCATCGTTCCCCCATCTGTTTACTGGTATCAGATGTTGATAAGCAAAAACGCTGACTGGGTTTGTCTTATCCAAGGCTGGCGCTGTTAATGTCGTGAATTAATTTCGTCTCCCCCATCGACCACGTGCTACTGACACACACTTGGTGAGGTGTCTCATGGAATGCTGACCGAACTCGGAAATGCGATTTGGCCTCTTAGGCATCATTCGAGTTTGCTTGTACTATTATCACGCAGCCTAATCCCAGGATATTTTTCAGTCACCCGAGGATGCTGGCAGTTTTCCGACTGCCCGTGGCACTAAAGCAGCATCTTATCTACTGCTTTATTAAGGTTTTTTTATAAATTATGCGATGGGGTGCGTATTTCTTGCAGAATTTTATGCACGCAGTATGACACTGTCCCCATAGCATAGACGATAACTGTGGTTTGCACCCTCTAACCATAAGTGTGACAGCGGCAGGTCGGTTTCAAAATTATTCAGTTATTAAAATCCCCTTTTTCTTATTTCCTATCAACCGAAATTCTCAAACTTGTTTCCGATTCCAACCAATTGCGGATCTGGGACTGTACTGTTGATTATCGCGCTGCTTTATCCCAAGATATTTCAGTCACGTCACGATGCGCAGGTTATGTTATAGTTAAGTTGTAACCTGACTAGTAGGTATAAGAAGGCAAGAGAGCGGTTCTAGTGGCATACAGGGACAGCAGGCTTTGTGGGGTTCTTCGGCTTGTCCACTCCGACGTATATATGTAAGGTACTGATCATTCTAGAACAGCCCTGGTGTATGGTGTGCGAGCGGGCATTCTGGAAACTTCTAGACTGTGGTCACTTCCCACGCTGTGTAGGCGGCCGGCACTTTTACTCGAAGCACGGCGTGGGCGTCTTGGCTGCGGGCCTGACCCAGTTGGCCTGTTCTGTCTCGCCTCCTTCACAATCTATACTTGTAGTATGCATTTTTCTCGCGTTGATTTTGGATGCCATTGCAAATTTCCAAATATTTTATAGAAAACAGATGCAAATATTCTTTCTAGCACTTATTTGGTAGCAATTAACTTCTTCAAATTTTTATTTCCAGAAAAGGACTATTTCGCATTTAAGCTTCTAAGTTTCTAACTATTCATGAATTGTTCATTCATAACACATCGTATGCATCAGTTTATTAATGTTAGCCATAAGGTATATAACCTGATCTACATTTATCGTGCGATTTTGTCAGATCCATGTGACCTCGTGGCAAATAGGGGGTGACAGCGTGATGTTAGAAGAAACTGTGTCGATCACTGGAATCATAGTTTTGTTAGTCTCAACTTTCGAACTCTTGCGGGAGCCCATCGTCAGCGATAAAACCGTCAACGAAAGCAAGCAAAATTTATAGGGGGTAGGGGCCAATTAACTGTCATAAGGGCAGAGGGAGGGATAGGACCAACTAACCACCAGTGCCCTGAGTCTGGAGATACCTGCGCAGGGCAACGTATGCGGGCGGCAGCTGGATACATCGGTTAACTGAGTTGTCATCGGACGCCCAGGCTTCAATCAGTTCTCGGCCCGTCTTGCTACTGGGGTGGGCAATTATCCTCGCAGCCGCGAAATTGAACTCGCGACCCGTCTTGTAGGTGGGGGCGGCCACTTGCGATAATGTTTCACCCCGTCGAACAGCCAGCTCACGTTAGTGTATGCGCGAACCCAACTTGCGTCCAGTCTGTCCCGTGTAATTTATGCAAAAATTTACACATGATATGCGATACACTACGTTGGGCTGCTCACTGTGATTTAATCAATCTTTGGTTCTCATGACCCGGCTGCGCATTGCAGTCTTAGGACTGTGTGCGATTCCAACAGCTAGTCCTGCTGCAATGCGCTCGGCCGCTTTCGACAGATCCTTGATATATAGCAGCGCGTGCCAAATCGTAGGAGTTGGTTCTGTTTGGGTCCTCTGAGGGCGGGCACGTTAGCATCGGCTTTTGAAGGCCTTAGGATAGCCATTCTGCATAAACTGGTCACGCGGATGTCGGGCCTCACGTGATGTTAATCTACATACTTCCCCACCTCGAGACACCCTCGCCACCTCCGTTACACACGAAAATGTGCCACACTCCAGCACAAAATACAGGGCTTTCGGGACGGCTTAGCTGCGCCCTGTAGCCTCTATCAATAAAACGCTCTAGGATGCGCATAAGAACAGTCATTGGGTGACGCCTCGTTGTCCAGAAACTCAAGATGCGCCTCATTACAACATTTCATCAGTTGTTTCTCTTCGCGTAGACCTTCAATTAGACTGCACGACATCTTACCGAAGGCAGAAGTGGATTGAAGAATAAAATGGGGAGCAAATGGGCCAACGAAAATCATCCAAGTACCGGAGTTGCTGCACCCTTGGCCGTTTGTACAATAGACTGCCATAATTATGTCCTAGTTTTTTTATTGTGCATCCGTGAGAAAGAGCACAGTGGTGTTTAGATAACATGGACAGACTTCCTGGTTTTTTGCATTGAGATATTATCCATGCAAAAACATAAACAGTAAGACGCTTAGGAGGGCAGGGTACCACTTTCGTTACGGTCTGATAACCCACCTACTGCATTTCTTTCAAATCAGTTGTCCCCAGAATGGAAATGTATGGTACTAGCTACCATACTATCTGACGGGCAAATGTTCAGGGTAACTTTAGACAATAGAAACGGCATATTGTACGTGATCACCTGCCGAACCTTAATCGCCGACTTCCCATTTTGTTTTCACCATCACTTCCGATGAAAAGCCCTTCGATTTTTCAATTTCAGGCACGTGGGATTCTGTGCTCTGTCAGTTTCGTTCCTACCCCACCTTCATTTACTGCTATCTCTCTCTCTGTCTCTCTCTCTCTCCAAGTGTGGTTTCTGCAAGTCGCCGAAAATAGGTGCAATCAATAGGCACCATCCTGGAGTGCCTGAAATATTTTAGGATTATGTTGCAAGGCAATGAACTCGGTCTTGTCTACAGCTCGGTCGTATCTGCTTTACGGTCTTGTCTGCAGTTCAGTAGTGTCTGTCAGCAGCGTGTGTTCTGTCGTCGTTCTCATCTTTGTCAACAGCAGGTACCTCGTCAAGGGCGACAGAGTCACGGGTCGCTAGCACCAGAATCTTGTGTCCCCAGCAGCAGAGTGCCACTTCGTGTCGGTGGCAGCGTATTTAAGGACGAACGGCCTTTGTTCCCTATTGATCCCTCTGCTAGTGGCCCATACGAGCACCGATCGTGTGGTGTTCTCTGTGTGATACTGGCGCGCGCGTGCTTTGCCCTTGGCCAGGCGTGACCTCAAAACCCGACAGGCGGCTGTCCTCGCACGGCGGTCCTTTAAAGGTCGCTTTTTTATCCCGTTCTGCCTGCCTGCGCCGGCATGTGAGCTTCCTTTGACATGGCCCAAGTGATGACTCTCGTGCTGGCCGTCCTTACACCATGTTTCTTCCCCGGCAGCCTGTTTTAAGCAGTATTTAATGCTGATAATTATTATCTTTTTTCCACCCCCTTTGCTTCTGTCTTAGAACTCCACCCACGACTGCTGCCTCAGCCTCGGGTGCAGTTTCCTCGAAGCCAGCCGCCACTGCCAGTCTGGACCTCTTTAATCCAAACGGACCGAGCCAAGCCGGCCAGCTGCGTCTGCCGGCACTGCAGTTCACCAGCGAGCAACAGCAGCGCATCATTGAGGAGGAGCGCGAGCGCTTGGAGGCCTATGTGCAGCAGGCAAAGGATCGGCCAATGAGCGCCGCGGCCATGAGCATCGGCGGTGGCGGTGGTCTACGTGACGGCGACAGAGCCAACAGCGACAGTGACCTCATTGAGGTCTTTGCCTCCCTCGATGCTGCCTCGCAACCGGTTAACTTCGCTGGCGCTGCTCCCGCCACCTCTTCGGATGCCTTCAGCAGTGGCGGACTACTAGACGACTTTTGGGCTCCAGCACAGAATCCTGCTCCGGTCAAAAGTGTGTGGCCGCAGGCTGGACGTGAGTTCTGTTCGCTTATCGTGACTTCCTGCCTATGCTTATGTTATAGACCTGAGTGTGCCGGCGTTGACACGCGTTATATCCACCCTGGTTACGTGTTAGGAAGAGAAGGGAGACAGGATAGCAGATAACAATGTTTACTGTCACTGTTTTTGTTGGTACATCAGCTCAATCTTCTGTGTGTCCGGCAGCTTGTCCTGTGGCTGTCAGCAGCATGTGTTCTGTCCTCGGTCTCGTTTCGGTAGTAGTCTCTCGTCTAGGGCAGCAGAGTGCCGCCTCCAGTGGTGGCAGCATATTTAATGACCAACAAACTTGGTTCCCTATTGGCCCCTCTGCAGACAGTCATCATGGAGTGTCCTCAGGATGACACGTCGTGCCCTCAGTGACGCGCGCATTTGCATGCGCCCTTTCGTGACCCCTTGCCATACGTAACCTCAGAACCCGGCCGGCGGCCGTCCTTGCGTTCTCGCGTGTTGGCCCTTGAAGTTCGCGCGTCTTGGCCCGTTCTACATGC
The DNA here is from genome assembly GCA_036362985.1 of Ligula intestinalis. Classification (NCBI taxonomy): domain Eukaryota; kingdom Metazoa; phylum Platyhelminthes; class Cestoda; order Diphyllobothriidea; family Diphyllobothriidae; genus Ligula; species Ligula intestinalis. Next base: position 8,796,217 of record JAYGXS010000006.1, on the reverse strand, counting down.
CTCCGCTAGCCCGTGACTTCCTTTTTTCCCTTACCCTCAGGACGGCCAGAGTGATGAATCGCGTGCTGGGCCATCCTAACAGCTTATGTCTTTCTTGATTTTTGTCTGGTGTAGAGATTTTATTTTACTTATTCTTGCTCTCTCTCTCTCGGGCTTTTAAATGACCGTGTATGACTGCTGGCTAGAAGACGTAGCGAACTTTCAGTGCTTCTGTAGCCAAGGGGACCAAGGTTAATCATTCTCTCCCTCCCACCTAGGGTGTGGTTCCAATGGCCCAAAGAGGCATTTGGGCTTATTGAAGTATCGTTAGGTGTGCCCACATAAAATAAGGACACAGGAGGTTTCCGTCTCTGGCTTATTAGCCGTCATCAACCAGTTACATCTGAAACCCAACCCTTTCGCGTCCGAGGTTTGAATTCGGAATTAATGGGCCACTTCTCTTTGACTGACCGCTCTTGACTACGCGACAGTCTGATTGACCTCTAAAACTAAATCTCCTGGGCAAAATGTTACTGTCCGGCATACTGGATAGATTGGTGAACAGCGTTTCCATGGAAATTAGTCCGCTCAGTCCTTCTAAGTTTTGTAGGCAGAAGGCGAAGAAACAATGGGAGCGTTTCACCACTACCGCTGCCTGAAAATCCTTCTGGGAGCAAGTTCACAGGGTCTCTGCGCTTGCGTGGGCCCTGTTTGCCGAAGAAGGGGCCAACTTGAAACCTGGCTCGCTACAATTCGCTAAGACTTGTTAATGGTTCTTGCAGCTTCCGTATTCAGTCTTGTGTTGTTGAGGGAGAATCAGTCGAACGCTCTAGAACTGCTACCGCATATGAGGAGTTGCAGTTCGCGAGATCACGAAGATCGACTGCATCTGGCATATTCTCACAGCTGTCCTAAGTACAAATAATCGAAATATCTTAAGCGTCACAAAGCTCTGTTCTGAGGGTTTTATTGTCGTCCGCGTTGTGACTGGCTGTGCTGTCTATAAACCCCTTCGTACGCTGTAGCAGGTATTGGCGCCAACTGTTTTGGCCAGCCATTCTGAGAAAATGCCGAGTGTTTCTTCGCCTATGAATAGTCTGCAGGGTATATTCACTATGGTCACTCCGTCGTTAACGTAAATGTACCTGCCTCACCTCTAGTTAAAGGTCATAAGCTTCGTGAATGTCGCTGGGTAGCCCACAACTTATCTGGTTTTGCATGACTTGTTTATAGTATTTCATATCGACCGCGAATAGTTTGATCTGGCGTGCACGTGCAACTAACTTATTGGGTTAGCCAAACTAGGAGCGGAGCTGCTCCCGTAATACCTACTATCGCGTCCTAACCCTAACCTTTATCCTCTGAAATTTAGCGTAAGGTCACTAGCATTACACTTATTCCTATGAACTTGTTTTGCATCCTCCCTATGTTGCGTACTATGTCTTTAGTATGATTTACCCACGTTGCCATTGTAGTCTTCCTACTCTGTGTTTACTGATCGTTTGAATCAAATTTTTCCTAATTATGGGCTGTATTTTCCCAAAATGACGACTGAAATGTCCTAGACACCATGATCGACGCTTCTAGTTGAGCGTCAAGTTAGCTTGCCATCGCTGACAGCGATGTGGTATGTAGTCGGGATAAGCAGCAGCAGATTACCTGTGAAACGTGTCTTCTGGGATTAATGACATGCGGACGGGGCCTTCGGACGCAGTCCACGGACCCAAAGAAAGAATTTAGCCGAATAACTCCTACTTAAATAAATGTAGTAGTACATCTTGCACGTAATAAACTCATACCGTATTCATACGCTGACGTTTTCTATCGGTTGCGCCTTTTTGTATCAAGCCGCATTATTTGCAGGACTTTCACCTCCTTCTGACGCGCTTTGTTTCTTCCGTTTTTTCTGTGTAATTATATCACCTGTTTTCTGCAACCACAGAGTTGCCCTCTTCGGCCAGTCACTTTGCCATTGCCTCCTCGTCCGCGGCCCAACCTCGACCCCTGTCGCAGTTTCTCTCTCAGCAGCCCCTCTCGGCTGCAGCGCCTCTGCGACCAGGCCCCTCGCCAGCAGCACCAGCAGCCTCTTCCACGAACCCCTTCCTCCTGCCTCAACCGGCTGTCTCCAACGCCTGGATGCCCACCAGCACCAGCCCCAACGCCTTCGATGTCAACCTGACCTCTGCCCCCTCCACGACCTCTTCACCTCCCATCCAAGACCGTACGTCCCCCCGCATACCCGATGTATACATTTTTTACAAATTAGTAAAACAAAGGGCGCTTATTACTGCGCCATAGGTAGACAGTTGTGCAAAGGAAACAAGGGCGTGGGGTTCTCTGTAATGATTTGTTATCCTTATCTGTCCTCATGAGGGATTTGCGGTCAGTGTGTAGTCTGCCTTTATCACGTCCGATTTTGTATGTGACGTATTCTCCTACCCACTCTCAGTGATTGACGTTCATGTCGCGGGGGATTCGATCAGTCATAGAATACGTCTTTTAGACTAGCGTCTACCCGCAGGTGTACCCACTGGAAGGTCTTGGAAGAATGATAATGATATCAACCGGTCCATATAATGGTGAACGACCCTGTATTTGGGCATTGTCGGGAATCGTGAGTCGCCCACAGGCCCCGACCTGCCCCTACGCGGACATATAATGTGTTCAAGGGACCCCGTTGCTTACGTCGTCTGTCATTTACTGACTTCATTGTAACTATGCGAACAAGATGACTCTGTCGTGGAAATTGATTAAAAGCGCTAAAGTGGAGGACATGCGCGAGCCCCGACTGACTTGAGTAGGTTGGACCTCAAGCCACAGTTGCTAACCCATTACATCTTACATGGCACACAATTTCATTTTGTCTGCCGTCACTAGACCCGTGCCCGTCCCACTGCAGCTTACTCAACCGTTGCATTGACCTGCTTTTGGTCTCTGGGACTTTGAGTCTCCAACTGAGAAAAACGAGTCCCATGAAGAAATCAGACAGGGTGTCTGGCTGTTTGACCAGCCACCGGTTTAACACAGCAGTATACTATAGGTAACTACTTAGTTTAGTTTAGATGTCATTTTATTTAGTTTAGATTATGTTAGGTTGGTTTGGTTTAAGTTTAATCTAGTTTTTAATTTATTATTTAGTTTTGTACGTTTTAGTTTACTCGATTTTTAGGCTTGTTAACGACATGCGGAAGTACTATTTACGAAATCATTAAGCATGAAAAAACCACCATCACGAGTACATGTGACTTAAATTGCTTCTTTACTAGCATATTGCCTGAAGTGGGTACAGGCGGTATGCCTGGGACATTGGATTCTTTTACTTAAATGCCATGAATTAATTTTTGATAGACAATATGCATATGTGCGTATAAGAGGCTTGTGTTCAATTGCCGTCCACCTGTTCTGTCTCTAGTGGCACCTCCCCAACCCTCAACCAATGGCAATGGCCCAACGTCCTCAGCCTCTGACCTAGACAACAGATTGGCCGAACTGGCAGGCAGTCTTACAATAGGCGGTTGGAACTCTGGAAGTGCTGCCATCACCTCCGTGAACTGGTCCACGGGACGTCGACCGGTAACTGTTCAGGCCCCGACGGCAACTGCCAATGAAATGCGGCCCCCAGCACAATTGATGTCATCTGCCCCTCTTGCTCCAATCCCCGCACCAACCAATCCCTGGCCCAGCACCGCCTTGGTTAGTAGCAGCAGCAGTAGCAGGAGTACTACTGAGCATCATTAGTAGTAACAAAACTAATTGTTGTCGTTGTAGACACCTTGAGGGGGAACTGTGCCAGTGTTGTTCTACACTGATGGGAGCATTAGTTGTTGCACTGTGTCGGTTTTTCGCGTAGCATGGGTAAGCAGCGCATACCACGCTAGCCGCCGCATCCAACCGCCAACATCGCGCGCCTAGCAGGCGCGAAGAGACAGAGAGCAAGGCCCTAGTAGTAAGTTTTTTAGGTGTGCAGGAGTTATTTCCGAGGGCTGAATTGTCCTCTCCGTAGGTGATCGTCCATTTTAGGTATTTTGGGGGTTTTTATAGCTGAAGTGTTGGCAAGATGTACTTTCGGGGACGAGAGAGGAGTGAGTGCTCGTGGGCTCCGCCTATTTGCCTCTTACGTTGGTGGCATGTTCAGGTCAGGCCGGCCGAAAGCATGCTCAGTTTTGGCCGTCAAAGCGGCCTCAGTATCTATTTCAACACAGTAGTGCCGCCCTTTCTGAGGAGCCAGTTTGTCACAAAGTCGGTATGAAAGACGGTATTGCGGCATATAGTTGATGGCCTTTTACCCATGTCTGACTCTTCAGTATACTCCTCCCCCTCGTTCGTGAGGGTTCTTATTCCCCATCGCAACGATTGGCCAACTTTTTCAGACATTCCCATGTTTGCCTTTGGAAGTTTATTTGGCAAATGTATGTTTTCAGCTACTCATCACCAGGCCAGGTGATTGCAGGGATAATAAAAATCGTATTTGGACAAGGTTATAAAGGGTTCTTTGATTACAACTCATCGTTTTCACGCCCCCTTCATTGCGAGTTTGGCGTGTAGAGGTCCCTGGGGTGAGGAGAGGTGAGGAACTTAGAACAGGTTGTGAGAATTGATCTTGGCTCAAGTACATGGAATGATAATAACTGTCATCTGCACGGTGTGAACGACTGTCACTAGGAGAAATTGGGAGGATTGATATGCGATCGCCACCTGGCGTCGGTCACGGATGTGAATGTGCTTGTGTTAGCGTCTTCGGACAGCACGACACTGGATTCGCTATACCCATAACCGCTGCCTTGGCTTATGCTAGCACCCGTTGGCGAAGGCCCTTGGAGAAGTTGGTTGGTGTCCGACAGACAACCTGAAAGGCTTCATTACTATCCACTCGGGAATTCGTATGGACAAGGTGTTCGATTGGCCATTTGAGTTTAACACTTTGACGTTTCGTATTCCCTCTCTTGTAGGTCCCAACTCAACCTATGCGGCCGCAGGCGCCGCCGTCCTTCGCGCCGCCCCTCTTCGGTGCAGCACCGGTCGCTCAGTTCCCTCTGACCGGCACCGGTTCTACGGTCCCCTCCAACCCCCACAATCCCTTCCTCTGAATGACCGGCTCTCTTCTTAGGCTGGAACCTATTAGCTCAGAGATCGTTACAGACACACACACACGATTCTCTGCACACACACAGTCGCTAGCTGAATTTGCCGCCATGCTTCCAAGATATATTTTCAGTTGCACGAAACCGGACCACACTCTCTGTCTATCTTCCTGCCTAGATATACACACTGTTAGTTTCTGTTTCCGCTTTCTGTGCCTCTTCCACCATATCTCCACAGGTAGTCAAGCGGACGGAGCGGTTTAGGAGGTATCGCCGGCCCTTTCTCCTTCTCGAGTTTGTGCTTATCAGTTTGCGGTGCCTCTAAGCATGTGTTCTGTTGCCCTTCTCCCCGCATGCGTCTCTACTTCCCTGCTCTTTCATTCTTCATGTTATTTTATTCCTCTCCTTCCGTCCCTTCACCTGATGTTTACCCCCTCTCCCCACTGATGTCTCTACTACGCATATTATCAATTTGTAAGTAATTTCCTTGTCTGTTTGTTGTTCAATTTTTGCTGGGCATGTCTGTAGGCCTAGTACCGACCGGGGGTACCCCTAAAAGATAGTCGGGCAGGTACTTGGCGCAAGGTGGACGGCAGTCTAATTTCCGTCCAACTCGAGTCGACTCTTGTATCTCTGAAAAATTACGTTCCATGCTGGCTCACCTTTGTGTTATAACCTTGGGTGTGCCTGCATCGACACTGGTTAAATCCCCAAGTTGCGTGTTAGGAAGAGAAGGCGAAAAGTGTAGTAGATAATAGTTCACTGTTAATGCTTGTACATCCGGCAGCTTGTCCTGCGTCCGTCAGCAGCATGTATTCTCTCGTCGTTCTCGTCTCGGGCAACAGGGTCTCGTGCCCTCAGCAGTAGAGTGCCGCCTTCAGTGATGGCAGCGTATTTAAGGACCAACGGCCTTTGTTCCCTATTGGCCCCTCTGCAGGCAGCTATCCTGGGGTGTCCTCGACATGGCAGTTCGTGCCCTCAGTGACGCGCGCATGTGCATGCGTCCTTTTGGAGCCCCTCGTTATGCGTGACCGCAGAACACGGTCGGTGGTTGTCTTTGCGTATCAGCCCTTTGAAGGTCGCCTTCTTGTCCCGTTCTGCCTGCCTCCGCTTTGTGTGTTCTCTTGCCTATCACTTTGTGAGCTTAAATTTTTTAACTGTGGGCCTGTTACTGGGCAGGAAGTGTCGACTTTGCTCCTTCAACCAACTGTCATCAGTATGACCTGCTAGTGGTTAAGCACTTGTCTAGGGGGTAGCATGTGTAAGCTGGGTCTTGTCAACTACTTTGCATGTTCGCCCCTGTTTTGACTTTATTTTTTTATATTGCGAGATGATGGATGCGGCTGAAAGCAGTGAAGTAGATACGGCACAAGTCTCCCTCGCTTTAAACAGTCTATCCCACAGTACATCACTGCGGGCGGTAAGAGCCTGGCTTTTCAGTTATCAGTCCCCTTACGTCAAACGCAAGGGACTGGGTAGAAATGCATTACTAATAACGACAACTGTGGATGGCACACCATTTTGGTTTCGATAGATCAGGGCAGTTGCTACTCTCTCCCAAGTATTGATGTAATGCCTATTGTGGTCCATATCCGCATGCAACGCCCAACCTCTTGCGACTGATAGCACAAGTGACTGTCGATCTCTTTCCGGTCTGGCCAATCAGCCTTCGTAGGCTGCCCCACGAATAGCCTTGCTGGGAGCGCTGTGATCACTTCCGCGCTCTCACACTCCGGCTTACGACCCTTGCAGCCGTCCAGTCATCGCCACTAAATCTTTTCATCTTATTTTGCAAGAAGATTATGCCCAACCAGGAAGTTCTCTAGGCATTTACGGGGTATACTGCAGATCAGTAAGGCTACCAAAGAGTTTTCAAGAGAACCTTCCCACACAGTCCCAGTTTAGTATAATTCAGTGTACATAAGAAAGAAGGGCAGATTTTTGAACACCCTATCTACAGATAGATTCTGGAAGATCCTGCATGTATTGCAGAACAGTATGTGTACATTATATCTATCGTTAATGTCTTATTGATATATGACCCTTAAGTAACCTTTTATCGTGTCTTCTTTTAAATTTCTCAATGCTTTCAGCAAAAAGCTGAAGTTGTATGGGTTGATGCTTTGGTCGACGTCAGATCGGTTACCAGTTCTTATGAATACTTCATCCCCTAGTTATATCTTAAATAGGTCAATTAAGCCTTTGTGATATCTGTGTGGTAGACAGTAATTTATTCTAAAGCAAAATTATGACTTTCGGTACGAAAACAGGGGCCACATCGACAAGGACGATGATAAGCACTGCCTGAAGGCTCCGGTCGATGAGCACATGAGAGGTCGTGTAACTTGCCGTCACCATCGAACCGCGATTACTAAAATGTTTGCCATGTGATTATCAGACGGGTAATGTCTCAGTAACTAGCTTAAAACTGTCATGTGGAGTAAAAATCAACCTTTAATGGCGAAAGCTAGTGTGTCTGTAAAGGGTCATTAACATGGCTCCAATAATTGGCCTACTGTTGCGTGTGGCTCTGGGTCCTGGTGGACAGTCTGAAACACCTGCAAGCAGTTGCATAGCGACGGCTGGTACACGCAGATAATGGGTTTCCGAAAAATTCTTCGGAGAGGGTGATGGCTATATCAGTCTAATTAGCCGCCATCAGCCAGCCATAAAAAATCTCAGGTTTGCAGAAACTGAGTTTTGAACCGGGTTTCCGTTAAAATGATCGTAAAGTAGTCCAGCGCTTTACTATCGAGGCACCTTCTTGTTGGTCTGTCGGACTTTGTCTTCTTTCTTTTAAAAGTCGGAAACAACGTCTGTGGAAAGTAAAGCATAATCACGGAATTATTCCTATAGAACAGGCCTTTTAAGGCTCGATTTGAAATTTGATCCGTATAGTTGACCCGGAATCCAGTAGTTACTGTGGTATAACTGCACAATATTCAGAAGCGATAGATTTTTGATCGATTATACTAAGTCAAGTATATTATTGGAAATATAGGCAAAAGCCTTTTAACCTTTTGAGTTTTTGCCTCTGGCGACGGCATGTGATTAAGGTAATGCACCCTCCGGTGCGCAGTGCTGGTCCTGCCGAAGTGCATCATGTGGCATTTGGCCACATCGAATAGCAGGAGCAAGTGGTTTGACCATTTTCCGAGTCTATGCAAACATTCCTGTAGATTAACTTCATCAGCTTCGTTGTGTACGGTCTACTGCAAAAGGCTGCCCTTAACGCCTATCTGGCTGACCTTGTAGAAGAGACTTTGGTGACGCACAGAGTCAAATGGCGGTTTGAATTCTAAGAAGGCTGTTTGCACCGTATTTTATTCGTCGCGCGCTTGGGTCCACCGTTCTAAACAAACGAGCATAGCTGTCAAGCAGGACCTTCCTCTGTGGAATCCGTGCTGCCTGCCAGAGAGAAGTTTATGGTGCTCCAAAAACTGCATCAGCTAATCTTTGACTATTCACTCCATGAGCTTGCAAGATATTGAATTGAGGCTGACCGGTCTGTAGTTGTCTGCGGACACCCAACTCCCACTTGTATTAATGAGAGAAATCTAGTGTCTTCTAATCGAATGGCGATTGGCCTGTATTAAGGGAATCTCAGAAAAGTAATAACAGGGGTTCTGCCAGCTCTACGGCTAGCTCTTTTAACAACTTTGCAGATGATCCATCCAGACATGACGACTTTGTTTCTTGGAATTTTAGGAGTTCTAACAGAAAAGTAACTGCTGCGAGGGCAACTGTTTCAATGTTCGAAATCGCATCCACACTGAAGTTGACGGTGGTTGGCTCGGCCTCTCTCGTAAAAACCGACTGAAAGAAACGGGATAGATGTTCAGTCTTTTCCTTGTTCTCGCAAATTTTTACATCGTCATCTGTTTTTAACAGAGGGATGGGGTCTCTATTTAGAGTATTATGTTGTTATAGAAAAGCTTTGGGTTTCCTACTACACGTTTCATTAGGGCTTTTGCACTTTTTTACAGGGCTCTATCCCATTTTTCTGCACCTTTAAAGTAGATGTCAAAAGACAAACTCAGAACAATACCACGGGCTGTGTCATCCGCTCTAGTTTAACTCCTCCCTTAGGACGGGGACACTTGCTGTCCACAACACCATCCAAAATCTTCCTTATCTTCTATGTAAAGGTGATATAATTCTTGCTTTCTTTTGCTAACTTCCCGTTCGAACTTTCATCCCAAGATTGTTTGATGAATTGGTACGATAGAAAACGGCATAGTGATATTGCATATTCCTGTCTGTGATTGGTCAATTTTGCTGCCAGAAAAGGCAACTCGCGTTGACAACAGTGGATTTCAACGCAAACTGCCCATTTGTCGCGCCAATCTATAAGCCCTACTTGACGCGGGGGCAGTCTGGGCAACAAAGTTATTTAAACCATGTAATTTTGGCACTACGTGTTCAGTAAAATCGGCTTATTTTAAGCGCATCTAACTGTTTGCGAGAATCTATCAAACGTACGGATGACTAAACCGTAGATTTCGAGGATGCCCTAGCGTGTTCCATGGCAGACCAGTAGTAAATGTGCTGACTCCCCTGTGAACAAGGTTATAGTGATAGCAGACGTGCGCTTCATCTAGCGCACTCCATCCTGTTCTTCCCCCTGTGTCCGACATTATTACCACGCCAATAGGAACGAAAGTAGAGGAGAACACCGGTGGCTGACGGTACATAAATCCGTAACTAAGCGTACCAGCACACCACACCGACCATAACAAGCAACTGATCAGGATTTTACCACAACAACACGATGATGTGAACGATGGCAGGAATTCCAGTTCTCACATTTTTATTCTATGAGCCACTGCACCCCATCATACATCCCTTGGTCATAGTCTATACTTGACCAGGATTTCAACACAACAAGATGGCAGGGTAAGTGACTCGGATGCCTGCTCTCAAAACCTCGGTCCGTGTGCCACTACAACCCCATTAGACCCCACCTGGTCACAACCTCTTCTTGGTTGACATTTTAAGTTACTTAACATACGTGGCTACCGTAACACCTGGTCAGGCAGCTCCAGAACTCGGAATGATGGTAGGGTGTCCAATCTGGACAGGGGAATCAACATTTCAGTTGAAATTGTACCGGAATTTTACCAACATGCAGTTTCGCCTTCACTATATCAGATCCTTACATAGAAGATAACCAGTGCATTTGAAAAAATAGGCTTGTGCATTTGAAAATCCTATTTTTCTAGTGAAAATATTAACAATCAGAATTAACATAACGAAGGTACAGTGAAATGAATGTAAAGAGATTCACATTGTGCGATGTTTTTAAAGGTTGATTAGTCACATAGTCCATGTTCTGTTGTATTTTATGGATATTATGTCGATGTTTGAATGGATCCACAGATTGGGATATAAAAAGTGCATTGTGTGGGTTAAGTCACTTTATTTAAGTCACTGTATTAAGGGAAGAAGGCTTTCGCCCTTGAGCTCCCTATTCATAACCGAAATCGCATAATAGGTCCACCGTAACAATAGTACATAATACAAATGTACAAATGTAGGCTTAACATCAGCGATAAGTGTGAGCCAGTTGCAAGGTGCTGCTACTGACACTTTTTTCATTATATCTGCCACAGTTTCTCAGCAAATGAGAATCAAGTTTGTGTTTAAAAATTTTAACAGAATCTGAGAGGACCACATCTTCCGGGAGTCCGTTCCACGCTCCAATGACCCTCTGAGAGAAGGCGTTTCGTCGAACGCCGATACGGGCCGGTTTCCTCTGTAGTTTAAAAGGATGACCTCGCAGATGGTCAGTCCGAGCCAATTCGAAGAAATCATCTAATTCTAGGGCGCAGTCTTGGCCCCTAACAATTCGGTAGGTTTGTATGAGGTCCCCGCGGAGTTGCCTATAATTGAGAAGGAAAAGATCAAGTTCGGTCAGTCTGTCTTGATAAGGCAGATGACCAAGATTCTTGACCATCTTCGTAGCCCTCGCCTGCACTCGTTCCAGGTGCAGGGAATCCTTCTTGAATCACGGACGCCAGGCCTGGATAGCATACTCCAAGTGGGACTGAACAAACGCTCCGTAGGTTTTCCTGAAGAGCTCCTTGTCAATGTTGACGAATCCCCGCCTAATCGCAAACAGCACCTGTGTCGCGCGTTTAGCTGCCTTTACATACTGAGTAGATGGTTCAAGTGAGGAATTGATTAGAACACCGAGATCCTTTTGTTCGTTCACATTTGAAAGCAGGTGCCCATCGAGGAGGTATTGGAAGGAATCGTTCTCCTCATCAGTCCTTCTAGTACGGAGTCTTAAAACCACACACTTTCTAATGTTAAAGTTTAAAAGCCAACGAGCAGACCTGCAGCTAACTCGATTGAGACTCTCTTGAAGCGCTTTCCTATCGGCGTCAGACATGATGGCTCTCCAGAGTTTGACGTCGTCGGCAAACATGATAGCGCTGCAACCCAGGTCGTTGACACAGTCGTTGATATAGATAAGGAAGAGCAGTGGCCCTAAGACAGAGCCTTGGGGGACGCCACTCAGAACAGATGCAGGGTTTGACTTTGAGTCACCGATGCACACAGTTTGCGATCGCCCTGTGAGAAAATCTGTGATCCATGCCAGCAGGTTTCCTCTTATGCCAATTTCTGACAATTTATGCATAAGACGCTTATGTGGGACGCTGTCGAATGCCTTCTTGAAGTCCGTATAGATGACGTCAACCTAACCATCTTCATCTAGTGCGCGAGTCCACTGGTCAGTGGAGAGTAGAAGGCTGGAAAGGCAAGAATGGTTCTTTCTGAAGCCGTGTTGGAGCCCTGACAGTAGGTTGTTCTCCTCCAAGAACTCCATTGTCGCCTTCTTCATTATCGTTTCCATCACCTTACAGCAAATGCAAGTGAGGCTGACGGGCCGGTAATTGTTAACCTTCGTTCGGGCTCCGCCCTTGTACATCGGATAAATATTTGCCATTTTCCATTCAGATGGCAGTTTTCCTAGTTCAAATGAAGAACGAAAGATATGTGCTAGGGGCTCTGAGAGTTCGCTTGCCAATTCTTGCAAGAACTTGGCTGTTATATTGTATGGACCGGATGACTTTGCTTCTTTGAGGCTCTGCAGCTCCCTCTCAACTACAGATGTTGGAAATAGTAGAGAATGAAGTGCTGGACCGGCATTTTCAACAGCACTTTTGGCATTATCAAAATGAAGCTCGGTTTCCCTAGTGAATACCGAGGCAAAGAACCGGCTACAGTACTCGGCTTTCTCGTCATTCTCAACGACTTCTCCGCCATCATCATTCTTAAGTACTGCGACAGGATCCTTGTTTTTTAATCTACTGTTAATATAGTGGAATAGAATTTTGGGCTTTTCTTCGGCCTGTTGGAGGATTCTTGATTCATAGTTTTTCCTGGCCTGGCGAATAGATTTTTTACTGCATTTCTTTGGCGTCGGAATTCCTCGAGGTGTACTGGTGACCCAGTTTTCCTGAATAACTTCCATTTCCTATTCTTCTTCTTCAGTTGCCTGTTAAGGTCTCTCGTCAACCAGGCAGGACGACTCGTCGTCTTGTGTACATTGACCGGACAAAAGCGCTTAAGCAGATCTATTCCATGGTTCAAAGACATGCTAAGAAAAAACACGCCTTCCTAGATGCAATCATTTTGCGGTATACGCGGTTTGAAGTGATGCCACCTGGGATGATTTAGAGGGGTGAATTAGAAAAGTCGTAACACAGAGGGGATACGGATACGAAAGGTGTTCATCAAGTCTGTGCGTAACTGCCTATAATTCACAGGATAAATATTGAGATTGTTTAGGCGAATCTTATATGTCATTGCTCGTTGGTTCTTCCATAGTTTCTTCATTAGCAATCTCATGCTCATGTGTTTGCATTTTTCCCCACATAAATTGCATCACAAATAAGGCATAACATGTTGTGGACCACCGCTGAATTTTTTATTATTTATAGCAGGTCTTTAGCATTCTAGGAATTGCAGTCAGATTATGCTCTCTGATTTAGGATCCTCCACTTTAAAGTCGTTACTAATTCTTATATACATAGTGTAGTTGACTCCAATAATTTGAGGAAAATCGAATAGGTAGAGGACCCATATGGCTATATAGACTGCCAGTCAGTATCCAGGACTTGGTAATAATAAGGTTTATTGGTAATGTTATGAAGAACGTCGTATGTTCAAGCGAACTAGCACCCGCTTTCTGCACTCAAAACAACTTGCTTGATTTTAATTTGCCGATTTCACCGAATTCCTCTGCCGTGATGATGGAATTCATGGTCATTTATTTTTGGGCCGGCACTTATATTGAGGAACATGATGCTGACTCAACCCGTCGACTAAAATTCTTCCGTCCACAGTGAGGAACCCTGCACCTGTGCACCGTTACCTGCTACATAAAAAGAAAGCCGAAAATACTCGCGAACTATATCCTGTTCTGAACTCTTGTCACTCTACCGACTACAGTTCTTGTTCTTCTGAAGAATCCGAGTCAGCCAACATTCTTGACGCTATTATTTAAATTTGCCTCTTAACTCTCAGAAATTATAATAATTATTATTATTACAACCGAGGCATGATCTCGGTGGACGAAGGTGGAATCAATCTAGATTGGCGAGGACAGCTAAATTAAAGTGGAGGAGTTATCTATGGGATAACGGACGTTTGCCATACAACCTTTTACATTTAAAGTCATAAAAAGACGGGAAGATAAAAACAATATCAATTGACCATTTAGACCTGAGAATTATAAAACAGGACGCTATTAGGTGGATAGTAGTATCAAATTGTCCGAACAAAACACTTAAGGCAAAATCAAAGTGATGTTAAATGCAAAACAAGTTGCGTCTGACAACGGAATAAAATATAAAAATAGTGAAAGTAAGCTAAAGAATGTTTACAAAGACGGTTTCTTTAGTACCTGCACAACGTTCTTTTGCAATATTTTGCATGATATGCAGCCGAAAAGTTAGTAAATTATAGGGACATGGGGAGAATCAGATAACGGCTGCTACCGCGTCTTCCAAACAGTTGCAGTTACTTCTGAATTTTTTTACTACCAGGTCAATGAGCTGGCTGAACGATGCTGAACGTCAATATTTCCCCTCGCTCCTCCTAGGACAATTCTACATCGATATCCCCCATCAATTACGATCTAGGAAATTGTGGCTGCAACCGTTCGTAAACAATTTTTTTCTGCACCGCTGGAATTATTTTTCTTGCGAGGACGATCTTTTGAAGTCGGGATTTAAGAAGATTTTGTTTTCCAACCAATTCTACCGACACGCAACCTCTTTAAACCGAACACAACCTCTTCAAACCAGCGAATTCGCGGCCTAGTAAAAGAAATCGTGAAGATCAGAATATTCTCGAGTCCTTCAAAGGCTGAGTCGTTTCCCAATATTGAATACACTTTTTCGAATAAATTTAAAGTGCTTATTAAAAAATTAGCTACAGTATTTGTTAAGTTCCCTCTGATTATTTGTCGTAAGTCATAATCTGAAAATCATATCAACTGTTTTTTTTTCTGAACGTAATAACTAATACAGTTTGTTAAGCAATTTTAAGAGATTTTTACAACCAGCTGCGGTAAAATCATAAAGGATGAATTTTTTATAAATCATCTTACATTTAAAGCAGATTTTTATCAAAATTATGAGAACGAAAATTATAGCTCATCGTAAGATGTCTGCTCCAGACCCAAGCGGTGCTTGACGACGCCTATTAGTCAATGCCTTGATATCAACATACAGCCCATTGTCAAGGCTAAGCAAATTGATTTATCTGCATTACAGAACTGTAATGACTTCATGATGAAGTTTGGTTCTGTTTTGTCAATACTAGGCAATCTGTTTGATGGTAAATTATCAGATGTGCCCTCACAAGATTGTAAAAGTTAGACTCCCTCGTCCATCTTATAACCACGGAAGCTTTTGATAGAAAAAAGCAAAGTTTTAACTTTATACGAAAATATGCCTCCATATTAAGTCACCCTTTGGATATTGCAAAAGATTTTCTATGTTCGGGTGGTTTCAACTACAAAATTGCAGGAGCCAAACGCCTCCAATCGCGTAGCGAAACCCGCCCATCCTAGTTAAATTGTTTTCACCGATCAAGGTGGACTCAATCTTTGCTCAACGAGGTCGCATTTCCCGATATTTAGAAATGACTAAAAGTTTCCTCTGTCGAGATCTTACACCAATGGAGCGAAGAAATGCGGCTCTTCAGTCCAATAGACCAATGACTTCTCAGCCTACTATTCCTAAATCTGTTCGTAGTCCCGATAGGGTAAATGCACTCGCTAATCCTCCCCCCCCGCATACCTGGCCATACACCCAATAACGTCAGTGCACCCGTTATCCCTGCCTTTATTCATAGACAAGTATGATTTCTATCGTCACGATCGCATTAATAAGCGTGGTGGTGGTTGTTTTCTCTATATAAGAACGTCATTTAGGCACTTTTCGTTTTATCTAAATAACAAGTCCCTATCTGGAAATTACTGTTTCGCTTCTATTATCCTGTCGCCCCAGCAAAAGGCAATTATCGGATGTGTATATAATCCTCCTAACTATTCATCTTAGGAAGATGCAAATTTGTGTGAAATATTCAAGTTTATTTCAAATCCACTTTTGAAGTTAAAATTATTGCTGGAGATTTTAATTTTCCTGAAATCGACTGGCATTCAAACTATTGTCCAGCTAGATTTCAGCCTTTCCTAGATACCATTAATTTTTCAAACTGGTCTCAACTGGTTAGTTCTCCAACAAGACAGAATCATATCCTAGATCTGATTTTCACAAATGGTATTGCCCCTCTCTTCGTTGATTTTAAGCAGGACATCTTCCAAAGTGATCACACATTAATTCACTGATGCCTCCCGCTTCCTTCTACGGAAAAGGCTAGTGCAGGTCGTACCTATCATGCGTATGACCTCGCAGATATTAGCTCAATCAACAATTTTCTTGACTCATTGGATTTGCAGAGCCTCTCCTCCATTAACGACGCTGCATATCTTTCTGAACTCATGTCGGTCGTTTCTAATGAAATGCTGGAATTTGTGCCCACTAAAATTGCGAAACCCTACACACCACAATCGACCGTCCCTCATTTTCTTTTGCCCAGACTAAAGAAATTGAGGAGGCAGCTGAAAGATAGATCTACTAGTTCGCTGTCTGTGCATCTTAGGATCGCATAGATCTTCGAATTAGCGTCAAAGGTTCGTCTTGCGCGTGACCAGCACAGGGAATCTTGCGCCCTGAGTGAGTCAAACTCTGCAAAATCGGTTGCACAACTGTTTCGTCGTAGGTCATCCGCAAAACGAGGAATCGAAATACCCCCATTGCTTACTGAAAATAAAACTAGATGAGTCTGATAAGGCTGAATTATTCAATGCTTTCTTTGCGAAGCATTTTACGACAGAATCCGAACCGGTCCTATCGTTTCAACCATATTCAGACAATACTTTCGGAAACATTGATTTCTCCATAGAATTAATTCGTTAGCAGATAATTTGTCTAAAAAACTCGCACTCTTCGGGAACTGATGATATCCCCAATTCATTTATCAAAAGAGAGTCGACCTTTCCCAAATTACTTAGCCATATATTTTCAGTCTATCTCTTAAATGGTTAGTTTCCTGACACTAAGAAGACATCCATTATTCTTCCAGTATTTAAATCAGGATCTCGTTCAGACATAAATAACTACCGCGGTGTTCATAAACCCCGGCCCTAGCTAAACTTCTGGAGAAGATAATTTTTAATCAAATACTCGATTTTTGCCCAAAAAGTAAGCTTTTAAGTGACTCGCAGCATGGTTTTCTACCCGGGAGATCATGCGAGACGTGTCACTTAGCTTTTCTTAACCACGTCACTTCCCTCCGTAACGAGCAGCAATCCGTGGTTGTTATCTACTTTGACCTGAGCAAAGCCTTCGACAAGGTACCGCGCAGACGGCTTCTGGTAAAATTGGAAGCCATTGGCATCCGTCCCCCTCTCCTCGACTTCATCGGTTCCTACTTGTCTGACCACAGCCAGAAGGTCCTAGTAGTTAATAGTTACTCCACTTCTCAGCTGATCACGAGTGGCGTTTTTCAAGGCACTGTCTTGGGTCCTTTACTCTTCATTCTATACATAAACGAAATTTCGACTGTTCTAAAAAATTCACACAATCTCATTTATGCAGACGACCTCAAATGCATATACTCATTTTCTAAGGACACGGCAAGTACATGCGTTGATAAAATAAATGCGGACCTACTTACACTCTCACGTTGGAGTGCTACTTGGCAGATGAAATTCTCTCCATCCAAGTGCAGTTTCATGTGTTTTGATCCCGCCAAGCTTCCTCGTCCCCCAGTCTTTCAATATACTCCACTTTTAGAACGATCCACTATAAAAGACTTAGGTCTAAGCTACACAAATAAACTAGCATTGTCGCTTCATGCGGATCGAATATCTGCGAAGGCTGCACAGATATGTGGTTTTATATCACACAATTTCTTCCTGCTGGAAATAAACTTAAAACTTTATCGCATGTATATTCTACCCATCCTAGAATACTGCTGTCCCCTCTTTGGTCTAATTAATGCTTCGGACCGCAGTAAGATTGAAAATTTTTAGAGGGTATTTACTCGCAAAATATTCGCTTTTCCTCGATCCACTCCTTCTTATACGGAGAGATGTCAGTTAGCGAACATGACATTTCTTTGGGTCAGAAGACTCGAAGCGGGCCTCTGTTTCCTCTTTTGCGTTAACTCTACCCCTTACTTTCCACGAATCAACGCTCTCATTCCCGCGGATAGATCTTATGCCACTCGTAATTCCTTCATGATTATTGCACCCCCCTTAAGCTCCACTTCGAACCATTCTCACTTCTTTGCCTCCAAATATGTCTTCCTCTGGAATAATATTCCCCTCGAAATTAGGCTGTCATCGAACTTAGCAGTTCTTAAATTCAAATTACGTAAAAACTTAACTTCGAAATATATAAAGTCCTTGTTATCCGTCTCCTTCCCAAACACACAACTTTTGGACTTTGAAAAGGGTCCCCTGGTATCTCAGGTGGTTATGTTTATATCAATTTTTTTCCGTACATGTCTTTTACTTCCTCCTTTGAGTGATATTTGCAACGATGTTTCGTCCACTTCTCTGCCCAGTCACCATTGCCGTTTTCTCCATTCTCCGTTTTACAACCCTGACGATAGGCTTCATGGTCTTTATTCATGCTCGTGGCGGTTCTGCTACTTTCGCCAGCACGTTGCTTAACTCTGCAATCTACAAGGGCACATCTCCGGCGTTTCGTTGATGATCAGGCGACCTCTGCCGTTCCCTTATCTTCCTGACTCTGTTTTCCGCGATGGCCTCCTCCGGTCTTATCTCCCTGATGGTTGATCATGAAGCCAATCGGGCGGTGTAACAATGGTGAATGACAGCCTCTGCTGTTGTATGATTTCTCCAATTATAAGAAGCGTTCTCATCAACAGTCCTGTCTCATTTGCACTACAATCAATCCTCTCAACCAACCCCCTTAATTTTTTTGAAGCAGTTTTTTTCTCCTACGTTTTTTTAAGCGGGGGTTCGCTGACCTCCGCCCCAGCTTAAATGGTAGGAGTTTCTTTTCACTGCTTCCTCCTTAGTTCACCATGCGTTGACTACTATTTTAAAACGACGATATGTTGGTGAATATTAATTAATATACCAACACTTCTAAACGCTCCCGTTATCTATGTGGTTGTTTCATGGAGAGCAGCATTTATCAACTTTGTATTTATTTTTCCACAGCACTAAGCTTGCAATGACGAGGCCTTCCGGGCCTAAAATATAAAATCAATTTGTTTATTTTATTTTATTTCTTCATCATGTCATTTCATACGAGATTGTCTGATGACGGCTCCCGCGCTTATGTAAATGAGCAAGTGCTGTGTTATTATACCCCTAGGTGGACTGGTTACCTTTTAGCGCTGGTGCCAAGCCCGCCAAGTGCACGTGACTTTGCTTCTCTTCTTCCTTCTGGGCCAGCCAATCACAAGTGCCGTAGACTTCTATTGGCCAAGAAGTCCAGTGACTCAATCTCGCATGACGTTTATTCACTTACGCACACAGAAGTGCCGCGCGTCTGGGATCTAGACCACCATTGAGTTCCTGTACGCAATAAACAACTCCTACTGGTCTTACCACTCTTCTTCCAGTGAGGAACTGGTCGTGATAATTTTAGAGTTCTGAGCCCACTCACGGCTTTGACTCCTACAACTTCACAATCTCGTGGTAGAAGAAAGATCGCAAGACCTGGCCGCATACGCCATGTTTCCCGGTTATTCATCCACCTCCACCCATAGAAGTCACCTTAAGCCTTTGACTCATG
The DNA here is from genome assembly GCA_036362985.1 of Ligula intestinalis. Lineage (NCBI taxonomy): Eukaryota > Metazoa > Platyhelminthes > Cestoda > Diphyllobothriidea > Diphyllobothriidae > Ligula > Ligula intestinalis. The sequence goes on along the minus strand of JAYGXS010000006.1, from coordinate 8,776,800 downwards.
TTTGTGAAGTCTGGTCTGCTTCATTTCTCTGACCGTCAACAGTCTATCGTCCTCTTAACCTCACAAGTTTAGTTTGTCTATTTATGTAGAAAAAATAAGTCAGTGTGTGAAAACTTTATGTAATGGCTCGAAATATATCTAGGCTTCAGGATTTTTTCTCCGCTCGACCCACTTGGTATCTACATTTTCAAATTGCATACAAACTGACTTTAAATTCCATTATTACTGTCGTCGGATAAGGGATATTCATGGATCCACTACGGTTTGGATACTCCGGTGTCAAAATTTTCTAGGTGGGATCGAGCGAGATCCCAATTACAATAATAAGGGTGATCCGTTTACATGGATTGTGTATATTCCTCACTGCATAGGCCCTATGACGTATTTGTGGTTGATAACAGCTGTTTCACTCTGGCTCGTTGCAACCCTAACGGTTCATGAACGTGTCGTTTTCATCATCTCTCGAAGAAGAAGAATGATCTCGAGTTTATGGATTAAATGTTATTTCTATTGACATCTCGGAAACTTTTTCGCTTCCATCATTAGGGTATTGTGGCCTTGAATCAGTAACTAATACCGATCGCTTCGAATTATAACTTTCGTTTAACCTTTTGCTCTGTGGAAGAAACATCGAGGTAGTTTTCGGTGTTAGTCGCGTAACCTTCTGAACCTCGGTATCAGCTCGACGTGACTGGTTGGTCTATTGGTCCTATCTGAACCGATCATAAGCTTGAAAAAGTGCCCACTACGTGGGTTGCAAATCTGCAGCTTGGTTGACTGTGGCTGTCAAGAACTACCGGTCGAGCAATAGTCTTGTCCGCCATCCTCACTTTCTCAAAAGCGAAACCATATTCCAGCTGTTATAAGTGACCATGGACCTACGAAAGTTTTTCTTTGCAGCTGAGTGCAATTTTTGTCCGTTTAATCTTATGCTTATGCGTTTTAGTGTTTCAAAACCTACCTCGCTTCAGAAAATTGGCACGGTATGCCGTGGAACACTACTGACTTTTTATTATTTATAGCACGTATTTGGGGTTTCATGACTTTCTATCCGATTATGTTCTCTGATTTATGAGCCACGACGATTTCAAACGGTCCAAAACAGGTTCTGGCACAACTAAGATTGTAAAAAACAGGATGACAGTTACGGAAGCACAATCATCCACAGGACGGCAATCCAAGCCACACATTATATGCAAATGTTGTATCAGGTCTCTGCCTAAGTGTTTATAATTCAGAGGATATAGATTCAGTTTGTGTATACGAATTTTATATAACAGTGCTCCTTGGCACTTCCGTGGGCTCGTCACTACCCTAATGGCAATGTTCCGAAACCAAAGGAGAGAGTGGTTCCAGTGGAACAATGGTCCCACTTTCGTTCCACTTTGGTTCCACTTTCGTCCCACTGCGCCGTGATTGCGTATATGGGCGGTATTCCGTGCACTGGCCGGGGTAGTCTACAAGCCATCATCAAAATCGATGGTCGACTACCCACACACAAGCTCCTACATCCACTTAAGAAAAACCCTACGTGCGCGCACGCCTCCTGCATTTGCTACCTCCCCCCTCTCCAAATGCGGCGCCTGGATCGATGCCTTGATCTGTCAAATTTTGCCGGCATATGCCTAGGGCGAAATAACCGTGTTCAGGGCACACGCGTTCAAATAGGGGGAGGGGTGTCTGGGGTAGCGGTGAAGGGGCGACTTTGGTCTCAGGTGGACGTGGGAGCTTGTGTGTGGGTAGTCGACCATCGATTTTGATGATAGCTTGTAGACTACCCCGGTCAGTGCACGGAATACCGCCCATATACGCAATCACGACGCAGTGGGACGAAAGTGGAACCAAAGTGAAACGAAAGTGGGACCATTGTTCCACTAAAACCACTCTCTCCTTTGGTTCCGGAACATTGCCATTAGGGTAAGTGGAATGAAGACAGTCTCTCTGGTGAAAACTGACCAAAAGAACTCAGAAAATCGCTCTGCATTGCTTGTTCTGTTGCATATTTCGAAAGTTTCGTCATTCCTTATAGCAGGAATATGTTACCCTTACCCGTTCTCTTTTGCAAGAAGTTGTAGAGCAAGACCTATTCATTCTAAAACCCCTGTTAAATTCTTGTCCTGTGAAACAGTAAAAATCTACAGGTTCTCCTATATATTTTCAAGTAATTACTGATTTGCATATACCTGTTCTTCTCGGCCGAAATAATTCCAGGACAACTAAATAAACCGGGAGACCATTCAACTATAAAGAGTTCAATCAGAATCCAGGAGGTGCTAATGTTACAAACTATATCGTTTTTTCGTGCTAATAAGCACTCGTTTTCAGGATTCAAGACAACTTGTTCAGATGATAGGTGCCGAATCTGCCGACTTTCTCTGCCGTAACAATGGCATTTACGGTCACTTATTCCTCAACCGGTAGTCCTCCTGAAGAAATTCGCGCTGACTTTACCCATTGGGTAAATTTTTTAAGTTGACAATACGCACCTCTTCTCCCATGCGCCCTTAGATGCTACATAAAAAGCAAACGAGGCCAACAAAATGCGCTGCACTAGCGCCAACTATTTCCCTTTCGTAACTGTTATCAATTAAACTATTTACGTCGCGTTCATGGAATTTCAAAAGAATTTCCGTAGAGTGCACTGGCGCCCATCCTGCTGATATATATATATATATATATATATAGACACCACTGATAGACACCAGTGGTGGACCAACTGCGCCGTCTGTGAGTGCGTTTGTTTGTGTTGTCCGACCAGCTGGTGTTCAGGGTTATGTTTGGCTGATGAAGGCTAATAAGCCCGAAACAGTTCTGTATCAAGTTACCCCCAGATGCTGTCATACCCCACTTACTGATATATATACAATAACTTTGGAGATTTCGACTGGAACACAGCTGTGGTTGTCGATGACATTATACAAATTATGACAATTATGACATTATGACAAATATACAAATTATTATTATTAAAATCTGGACTGCAATCCGGGGCCTACAGAGGAGGATACAATGAAAATCAATTTATATCAGTTTGAAGCCTGGTCGATCCGTTGGCTTCCGTGGTTTAACGTCGATAACTGTATAAAATTATGCACAGGCAATCCAGTCCAATCCCACAACAGTAGAAGCTTGTTTCTCAGTAGCGCAAATACGGAACTTATGGAGACCTAAATGGACCTCAGTGTGCTGACAACGAAATGTCGAAAGCCGTCCTCTCATTACTCAAGATCAGCAAAGCATGCAATGGCCACGTTACATGCAATCAGAAGACGCTTTTAAAAAATCGAGGAAGATCGCTTACCTGAGATTTTCGGGACTTTCGTGAGGCTGCATTTAGAGTATGCTTTACAAGTCTGGAGACCCTTACTCGTCCAAAATGAGAACAGCCCCGAAGAAGTTAAAAGAACATTTAGCAAAATGGCTGATAGTCACAGCTTCTTCTTACATGTAAATCCCTTAAGAAACTATTATTTGTTTCTACCTGCACCTGGAACGAGTGCAGGCGAGGGCTACGAAGATGGTCAAGAATCTTGGTCATCTGCCTTATCAAGACAGACTGACCGAACTTGATCTTTTCCCTCTCAATTATAGGCAACTCCGCGGGGACCTCATACAAACCTACCGAATTGTTAGGGGCCAAGACTGCGCCCTAGAATTAGATGATTTCTTCGAATTGGCTCGGACTGACCATCTGCGAGGTCATCCTTTTAAACTACAGAGGAAACCGGCCCGTATCGGCGTTCGACGAAACGCCTTCTCTCAGAGGGTCATTGGAGCGTGGAACGGACTCCCGGAAGATGTGGTCCTCTCAGATTCTGTTAAAAATTTTAAACACAAACTTGATTCTCATTTGCTGAGAAACTGTGGCAGATATAATGAAAAAAGTGTCAGTAGCAGCACCTTGCAACTGGCTCACACTTATCGCTGATGTTAAGCCTACATTTGTACATTTGTATTATGTACTATTGTTACGGTGGACCTAAGATGCGATTTTGGTTATGAATAGGGAGCTCAAGGGCGAAAGCCTTCTTCCCTTAATAAAGTGACTTAAAGTGACTTACTGAGTTATATGCAAGTTCGTGGGGATCTCTTACAGTGGTAACGCACTGCAAGGGAATTTATCTTCACGTTTGAAACTATCATTCCAAATGTCATAATTTAACGTCCACTTTTGAACTCTTGGGACCCTTGTGTTTTCTTAGAACACTGCGATGTACACTGCGTTGTCAATAAAGTACGCAAAAGCTCATCCATATTTCTCTCAAACATCCAAATTGGACTGAAAATTAGGGGCCCTTGCTCTCCAAACAACGCGTAAAGTTTTACGTCAAAAGTGCGGTTAGTGCAATTGCGAGCCCTCAGCTTAAGATCTCATAGTAAACGTGATGCATTGTCTGAAGACCTTCTTCACCTTCGAAGGGCTAAAATATGAGGAAGAAGTGGCGCGCAGACTCCCGTTCTCGAAACTTGTCATCGGTAAAATGACGACGATTAACCGACAATAAATCGCAGGTATAGGGTAAAAACAGCAACAACCTTCATTGAGAATGATTGGCACAAATCTTAGACGCCAAATTCTTCGCCCGGGTGAATACGTCCTCTCGGATTCCCCTGTCGGCTGATATATTTAGGAGGAGGAGAAGTGCTGACTCTGCAGCCTGCAACCCAACGACTAAATGTGGCAGTCAACACTGAGCAACGCTTCGCCACCGCACCCTGACCTACGGCATACAATGCAAACGATACCGACTACATCCGCTGCAATAGTGTATGCCGCCCATAGTGTCGGGTAATCGGGACACAAGCTCGCATCAAGCGTGCTTGCTAACGTAACTAAAATTTATAATGGTTAGGAGACTGGAAGCAGGTTTCTATCCTTGGTAGCTTTCTTTGGAATAACTCTCCAATTGAAATAAAGTCGTCAACTGGTGTATCCATATTCAAGCAAAGGCTTCACCTTTAGCTAAACACTGATTCTGTAAACCTTTTATTTTCCTCATTTTCCCCAGCAGCTTCCTCCATGACACCGAGGAAGGACAATTGGGAATTAAAGAGAACTTCTTAAAATTATTTTCCTCTGCCGTGTGCTCCAAAGGACCATGATGCCTCATACCACCAGTCATTCAAACAATAGAAGTCATATAGACGTACCAAGTCAAAACGGCTTGCGTTTCGTTAGCTACAAACAATCCCCAGAATTCCATTTTGACTCCTGATATGTGGAGACCCTACCTCAACTGACGCTTTTTCGCGAGATTTCGTTTCATGCTCATCAGCGATCACAAGCGAACTATATGTTGGTTTCAGAATCTCATTCTAAACTGCCATGATAGTATTGGCCTTTGCTACCACTTTACATAATTTTCCTTAGCTGTTTTTTTCTCCTACACTGTTTCTGAAAATGGCGGCCCGTTTAACGCTGCTTCCATCTCCGGCGTAGTTTATCGACTGCCTATGTCTTAGTTCACAAATAATTTCAAAACACGGCTAACTGCTGCCCTTTTAGAACAATTTCTGGTTATGTTCTTACGAATTTGTACATTTTACCTGCGCATATGGTCATAATTTTACTCCGATACTAAGTTTTTGAGACAGTATCTTCCTGGCACAAACAAATATAAATTCTCAAAAATGGTCAAGGACGCGTGTTGGTCCTTTCTTATTCTGACTGACCGCCCTTAAGCCTATAAAATTTGTCCCACACCATATGCCCATCTGGAATGAAATTACTCCTGCCTACAGACAGTATTCTGTTTTGAGTAAATTATATTGGCGACACAGTTTAACGAGCAGAGCTTTATTATTACCGGTAAAGACTGGAAATACTGGAATGGCTATGTCTGGCTTATTAGCTATCGTCAGCCAGCCATACCTAGCCTTAAGTTTTGCACCACTCGAGACGCAAACTCACGACCATTTTTATCAAACTTTAAGGCGCTTAACACTGAGCCACGAGCTCGTTGTCTTGTTGGTTTCCGTCGGGAGATATTGACACTTGTTGAGGAACGTTCACTGACCGCTAATGGAACTCACATGTTCCACTCCGCTTTTGACTTGGGCCTCATAACTTGGACCCTGAGAGCAGCTGTAACAGCCAGGGATATAATCATGGCTTCATTATTACTCACACTATTACCTTTCTGGCCAAAAGGCGCCTTGAAACCCTCAAATGAGTCCTGGTTACTAGTGAGGACGATATTGAGTTAATTCTGATTTTATCGCCCATGAATACACTAGACCTTATTCCTCATTTGGGACTCCACGGGACCCATCTTGAAAGCGCGAGCATTGTTTCTTCGACGAATAAAGTTAAAAGAAGATGGCGATTTCCAACTGGCATTTATGTACCAAGCTCGAAGCAATGTAGGACGGAATAGAAAATATTTCATTGGGTTCAAAAATTTGGCTAATTAATAAAGCCTCTCCTAGACGCCTTCCAAAACCTCGGAGACAGGAAAAAAGCTTAAACAAAACTCTCAATTTTGCAGACATTATTGGTTTTGTTTAAGTTTGTGCTTGATCAGTAGTGGACGATACAGGGAGTTTGTTTCAAGTGCAAAAACTTGTTTTCAAGGATACGATGCTTACGAAGCATATGCACAGTTATAGATTGGGTTAAAAATTTAGCAGAAAAGAAACATGTAGCTCGTTGAGTGACTTTAGTTCGGGATGGGCAAAGTTGGCACAGGAACACAGTGTTCTCAGTCTTCCGTGCGTGCAATGGTTTCGAGATTCCGCGCCAGCGGAATTTTTGTCAGCAAACGGTTGCTCGCTGTCGGCTAAAGAATTAGCCCACTAGGGGCCACAGATTAAGCACCATTATCCTCAGCATGAGGCCCTGCAGAGTTCAAAGTCCTTTAACGCCATCAAAGTGAAAGGGAGATTCCACCGAATCAGCACCCAAGATTCGTGAAAGTTGTCCTGCATGTAAAAGTCTAGTGATATCTCTCTTAAACAAAGGGTAGCTTTGCTGAGTTTTGATACTTGTGGGCAGCTCATTTTAGATTGCTATGACATTTACTGAAAAAGGTTACGGTATGTAACTGGGCGTTCCACAAAAAGAAGTAAAAACACTTCTCGATGACTGGCGCGCCGAGAGTGGTCGAGCTACCTTATTACCGGGGGAATAAAGGTAGGGCTGTTTAAAATATATATTCCCTCCGCCCAAGTACCTATCATATCTTGTGGTAAAACATTTCATTCTTGGCTAGTAAGTGTAAATGAATATTTAATTGTGGCGTTCAAAAGATATTCAATTAAATTGGATTGTGTATTTTTTAATATATTAAAACAGAATAAAATTCCATAACCGTTCTATTCTATTTAGTATATTGAAGCAAATATAATCTTTTTCAATCGAATATTTTTTTGATTCTCTATGTCACATATACATATTTATTTACGCTCGCAAAAAAGGTTACACAATTGGGCGGGGGAATAGAAATTTACAGGGCACTACAAGTCCGTTTCACCTGTATGACCTAATAATGTTCGACCTAGCTGCATGAAAGTTCCTCTCCTTCATCAAAATGCTGAAAGCTTGGAGTGCTCTGCCTGTGAATGTTGTTACGTTCACTTCCGTTGATGTCTTTAAGAAGAAGCTGCACTGGTGTAACGGTGCCCACTATACAACCAAACGAATTCTGTTATCTTGATGCATGAGTAAACAAACCGCACCACTTGCTATATTTTAGTGACAGGTATGCATGGAATAATTTACTGCCTCGAATTCCTCACATAAAAATACGGATTTCTCATATGCTGACCTTGCTTGGACACAAATATGGAATAAGAAGGGGTTTACCTCCACCCCACGAAATGAAGTGGACTTGTTTTCTTGTTCCCTCGAAACATTTTGCAGCTGACAAGGTTTTTCTCACATTGCATCCAATGTGATGCTGTAACTAGGTTGCTCAAATGTTTGAGCCTATTTCCTGCAGTCTACTACACAGAACTGCAGTAGACTAAAAACTACGCTGACCGGTACTGCTCTGAACGAATTCCTACAGTTCACCCTTTTTATTTGCCTTCTTGCTAATTTCGTACAGCAAAATGTGCACACGTCAAAGTTCCCTCGCCAACACAAGTGAATATCCCGGATAATTAAAATTGGTCAATTATTAAAACATGTGTAACGTCTATACTTTTTATTGAGGGAATAATTCCAATGCGTAATTGGAGATTGTGCAGCTTAATCAAATAACATTACTATTCAGGCGTGTTGGAACCTGAGTCTTCTAAAAGTTGCACGTTTCACGTATATAAAATCAGGTAGGCGAGACGATTTACATTTATGATGCGCATTTGGCCGTGGATATGTGTCAGTCAGTCAGTCAGTCAGTATATTTGAGGGAAAAATAGGCTTGCGCCTTTGAACTCCCTATTTGTCACATCAAAATCTCAAGAATTATAAACAATGTTAACAAGTTTTCAGTCAGGAAAATATAGACAGTCACATGGCGCAGTGGTGTTTCAAGGTTAATTTGTCACATAGTTCACGTTGTGTTGTAGCATGTGTATATCAAGTCGGTGTTTGAATGTCTCCACAGATTGGGACATAACAATGGCCTCGGGAAGGTTATTCCACGGGTCCACGACACGATTAGAGAAAAAATTCTTCCGTACACCCAATCGTCCTTGGGGCACATAGAGTTTGAAGGGATGCCCCCGGAGATTAGTTGTAGTGGCGAGTTGGAAGAAGTCGTCACACATGAGAGCGCAGTCAAAGCCACGCACGATACGGAAGGTTTGTATCAAATCTCCGCGTAACTGCCTATAACTCAAAGGATAGAGATTAAGGTTATTTAGGCGGATCTCATATGGTAGTGAACCTTGGCCTCTTACTAATTTTGTTGCTCGCCGCTGCACCCTCTCAAGTACGTTATAATCCTGCCGCATCCACGGTCTCCAGGCTTGAATCGCGTATTCAAGATGTGGCCTTATGAAGGTACCGAAGATTTTCGAGAAACAGTCTTCATCAAAAACCATGAATGCCCGCTTGATGGCGTACAACATTGAAGTTGCAGTTTAAGCCGCCTTACAACATTGTGTAGAAGGTTTGAGATTGTCTGTCATCAAGATGCCGAGACCCCTCTGTATTTCTGTTTCTTGCAGAGGGATTCCGTTCAGATGGTAGGGTCGCGCATAAGGCACCGCATTTCGATTCCCCAGGCGCAGCAGAGTGCATTTGTTAGAATTGAAGGACAGCAGCCATCTATGCGACCACTCGTTTAATCGACAAAGATTTTCCTGGAAGTTATCTTCATCGGCAGCACACCTGATGACCCTCCATATTTTTACATCATCTGCAAACATGGCGCACTCGCAGTCCAATTCCTGTACACAATCATTAACGCACAAGAGAAAGAGGGTGGGTCCGAGTACTGAACCTTGAGGGACTCCACTCTCGATGACTGTCGGCCTTGATTGTTGTCGTCCTACACACACCGTTTTGGAACGACCAGATAGGAAATTCTCAATCCACGTAAGAAGTCTGCCTCCGATACCCATCAGTCTCAACTTATGCAGGAGACGTTGGTGTGGAACACTGTCAAAGGCCTTCTGGAAATCATGTAGGCTGCATGTACAGTTTCTTTTGCATCAATTGCCCTTGTCCAGCTTTGCATCGTATAAAGCAAGTTTGTTACACATGACCCTCCCCTACGGAATCCAAATTGCGCATTCGAAAATATATTGTGAGTTTCACAATACATCATCAACTGCTTCTTGATGATCTTCTCCATTACTTTGCAGCATATGGAGGTCAGACTCACGGGTCTGTAGTTATTCGCAGATGCACGACCACCGCTTTTGTAAAGCGGTGTAATATGCGCTTATTTCCAGTCCGGAGGAAGTATTCCAGTATCAAACGATTTCTGGCACACTAGTGAAAGGGGTTTAGCTAGCTCTCTAGCAAGTTCCTTGAGCAATTTGGCAGGAATTTCATCAGGACCCGGAGATTTACATTCCTTCAAGCTTTTTAGTTATTGAAAAATCGCCTCTTCTTCAAACAAAATATTCCCAATATTTGGTGCTTCCACGACCTCGCCAACAGTTGCGACGAAGGGAGGTTCTATGGTGAAGACAGACTGAAAGAACTCAGCAAAATGTTCTGCTTTGTTTTTACAGTCGGAGATTTCGTGACCATCATCAGTTTGCATAACAGGAATCGGGTTCCTGTTACGTGTGCTTTTCCGTAAATAACTGTATAGCAACTTTGGATTATTGACAGCTCGACGCAGTAGATCGCTCTAAAAGTCCCGTCGTGCTTTGAAAGCCATTTTTTTACCTTGTTCCGCTGGATTTTGTACTGTTCAAAATCTTCGTTGCAGCTTGTGTTGCAAAACTTCTTCCAAAGCTTTCTTTTTTTATTGATCTCTCTTTTGATAGCTCTGTTCAGCTATGGAGGTCGGCTAGATACCTTGGGCACTGAAAGTGGACAATGGCTGCGTATTAGCTGCAACAACCACTCCTTAAATGTATTCCAGTCCTCAGTGACATCCCCAGAGAAAAAAAGACCCCAGTCTATTTGTGATGCCTCTACTCTCATCTGTGAGAAGTCACCTCGCCATATATTCGACCTTGGTTCGTCTACTGTAGGGGGTACCGAGTAAAGACCATAATCTCATAAAAGTACGGCATGATCACTTCGACCTAGTGGAGGTAGGCAGCATACCTCGTCTATAGTGTCGGGATGCTTCGTGAAGACTAGATCTAAACAACTTGCTTGTTGCCCTCCACGTGCTCTAGTTGAAACTAGGACGTGTTGTGTGAAAAGGGCCTCAAGTGTTGTTTTTAGCAGATGGTGACCAAAGGTGTTTTTAGAACAATTGGCCCGCAAATTGTTCTAACATATGCTGGGCGCATTGAAGTCACCCATGAGTACAACATCAGGTCGACTTCCTATCTCCTTTATGCACACCAGTAAACGCGCATCTGCATCACTGTTTGTCCGCGGTGGTCGGTAGACAGTCACGGCTTCCAGGGGCTGCGACCCCCGTGCCTTGATTGTCAGCCAAATAGCCTCTATACCACGGGTAATCCTTTCAGGCTTCTCGCACACACTTAATTCGTTCTTTACATACAAAGCAACTCCTCCACCCTGGCGTTCAACTCAGTCTCGTCTAAATAGTTGGTATCCGCATAGCGCTACTTCTGAATCACTGATGCTTTGTGACAGCCAGGTTTCTGTAATTGCTATAACATCAGGGGACCCGTCGGCTACCTGTATTTGAAGTTCATCAAACTTCGAGAATAAACTCTGGGCGTTAGTATATAGAAATTTCAGCCGGTGAGACTCTGCAGTGTCCAATGCGTTTGGGCGCGAGTTTGCCAGTACTACTGGACCGCAGCCGTCATCAGGATTGACTGCTTCCACAGCACTATGGTAGTTTTCTGTATAATTTGGTCCCTGAAAATGGCCAGATTGCTCTCTCCAGCTCTTTCTCTCCCCCGTAGTTCCGCCACCAATTCTCGGCGTTTCAGACGTTCTGCTGGAGAGTAGTCCGGCTGAAAAAACACCGTCTTATGTGAGTGGCGGAGAGCTGTCTTCCGGGACAGAACCAAGTTCACCTGTTCTTTTTTATCCAAGACTATCCGGAGAGGTCGAGGTCGGACAGTTTCCGACTGTTCAGTTACCTGTTTGCCTATCCTGAAAGCTCCACAAACTCCTACTGTCTCTCGCTGTCTGAGAATGTCTTTTAGCAGGTCCCGAAACTTTTCGACGTCCGCATCCGTCCTTTCCTTCGGAGTAGTTCCGTCTGATTCAGGTAGGCCTTGAACGACTATGCAGTTTCGGCGGTCAAGGAAGACCCTTGATATATTTCCAGCCCTAATGCCATCGGAAGACCCCGAAGTATCGATAGGAATGGCTTGTGACTTTGGGTTTTCCTTACCATCACCAGAGATAGGCTTCTTTTGGAAGCCGGGATGGCTTTGTTCAGAGCTGTCTTCGTGCTGCCCCCCTTCCACATTTGTGGTTTTTTTCAGTGATCTGTATGCAGCCTTAGCATACCCACTATCTTTTTTATGCTGGCTTTCTGTGCCCGAACCGACTTCACAAGAAAGTGGAGTTGTACAATCTCCTTCTCCGATTGAAGCGTGTTGTTTGGTGGGTGTTTTGTTTCGCGCAGTATCGAGAGGATTTGAGGTGGAAGCTACCAATTTCACCGCTTGGTTTGCCGGTGTCTGTTCATCTTTCTCAGTGGATGCTCCGCCCCGAGATTCTGCAAATACTCTTCTCTGCTGGCTATTCTTAACTTCAGGTACGATAATGTTGTCCTTTTTAAGGAGGAAGCGAAGAGATTTCTATAATTCCTCCATCTCCATTTTCAGATCATGGAGCTCATTATCGTGGTCTGCAAATTTGTGCAGAAGCGTAAGACAGGATGTGCAAGCCTCATCTTTATAAGTTGCACCTCTTAAACTTCTGAGACTTTTCGTCCGTTTGCCGGGAGGACCTTTCAGTAAACTTCGAGACCGCTCTTTTGTAGTTGATAATCTAATTTGATCCTCACTACTGTACTCTTCTATAGCCCCATCGTCTAGCCGTTCTACTCCCACCCGAGGCGTCAGCGGTTGGATTCCTGGCCCCGTTGACAGTTTAGTAGAATTATTGAAGGTAATATTTGCTACTTCCATTTGCAAACGAAACGAAGAAATTTAAAATGCGACTATGACGTAGTGTGTTGACTGGTATTCAAAATAACGAAAATCTTCTGATGGTGTGTAAAGTATTGCAAATATTTCTAGCAGACTGAGTAAAAAATACGCTTAATTACTTAGAAGCACTTTCAAATGTGTATAAATAATATGCAGGATATTCAGGAACAACTCAGCCATTTGTAGATCTTCGAGGTCCTGAATAACTGCTGATCTTGTCACTGGTGGTTTTTTCAGGCTGTTTTCACTTGCTTTGGTTGTAGGCTGCAAATCCAGTTCAATGACGTGAAGAACAAATTCCAATTTGATTCCGTTTTCTGATGAAGTACGACACAATAACAAATTTCAAGAGTTGCAGAAAGTACTTTTGCACATACAATTGAAGCGATAATATCCAAAACAGTACCGGCGAAATGGTATCAGAATCCACATAGTCTACGTTTGAGAGCAGAAATAAAGGTTGTGTCCAGTCGGGCTCAAGGTCAAGGTAAAATATGTGTGTAGAATATGAATGGCGATCTGATACAAGCACTGTGCCCTGATAGTCTCGAAAGCACGCCGAACCACCGGATATATCCTTAGAAATTTTAAGACTATCAAGGTTAAAACTAGCCTTCATAATATGTACGTGAGACCCAGGCTTGAATACTGCTCGCCCCTATTCAGTCTTCTGTGCACTAGTGAACGGAAGAAAATAGAGTCGGTGCAGCACTTCTTCACTAGAAGAGTTTTCACTACAGAACACCGAAACTTAACCTACCAACAAAGGTGCGAACTTATAAAGCTGGATCCCCTATGGCTTCGTCGATTGCAGAAGGGTCTTTTTTTACTGTTTAAACTTTTGAATGGTCAAACCTTTAATCCCCTTAATATAATAAGGCAGCTTGAGCACTCTCGACACGCCAGTCATCGAGACGTATTTTCATTTCTTCCTATGACACGTACAGTTAAGTACCGGCAATTCTTTTCAGTAAATGCCATATCAATCTGGAATAAGCTGCCCAAAAGTATTTAAACCCAGCAAAACTACCGTATGTTTAAGAGAGCAATAACTAGTTTTCTACATTCAGGGCAACTTTCACGAATTTTGGGTGCTGACTCGGTGGAATCTCTCTTTCACTCTGATGGCGTTCGTGGACTTTGAACCCCGCCAGGCTTCATGCTGAAGATAATGCTGCTGAAGCAGCAGCCCACAGTCTGCTAACCCTTCAGCCGATAGCGCGCAACTTTTGCCGACAACCATTGAAGGAAGACTGAGAACACTGTGTTCTTGTGCCAACTCTCTCCATCTGGAACTAATGTTTTTAAACGATATGAAACAGTTCTCCTGCTGATGAGTCAACTCAGCTTACAACTGTACATTTATTCCGTTTGTATCATACCTTTGAAGGCAGTTTTTTTTCACTTGAAACAAACTTCCTATCTCGCCCAGTATTGACAAAACAAAAAACCTGAAACAAAACTAATACTGGCCGCAACATAGGGAGTTTGTTTTAGGTTTTTTCCGGTCTTCGATGTGTTGGAAGGCGCCCAAGAGGCGCATTACCAACTCTTTACAATTGTCTGTAAACTGGCATAATAAACATATTATTATTTCAGATAATGTGCGGGCAGGAATGTTGTCTTCTACCTGACGACTTTTTCGAGTAAGCACCAACGATGAACTCGAGAGGACATCTCCTCAAACTACGCGTAACCGGGGCCAGACTAAACACACGCAAGTTCTTCTTCGGTAAAAGAGTAGTTGAAGCTTGGAATGCTCTGCACGAGGATATTGTTATGTCCCCATCTGTGGATGCATTCAAGAGAAAGCTAGATGTGCAAAGCCAAAAACTTCCTCTAAAATTAGCGTTGTTGAGCATTGTTGTTGTGGTTGCAGGCTACGCAGCTCGTAAAGCTCTTCCTAATTCGCATTATAAAAACATACTTCTCGCTACTTTTTATTACCATGTTTGTTTAGAAAACTACCGACTTCCTCTTTTTCATTAGTTAGTTGGCAGTTTCGTTAACCAGCAAGGATGCACGATGGGCGCGTCTCCGACACTCGGTGCCAACACTCGGTGACATTCGCGTGACCTCCGCAATCTTCTCTTCGTGGGACCCTTGTTATAATGGCGAAAACCGCGATGGACTCCCCCTGACATGCTTCAAACACTTTTAGCACTGGCCATCCGATTCGAATATACGTTGCACCCCCCTGCACCCCAACCCCCACGGACAATAATTTTTCTCCTTAAATCTTTCAAATGGCATTCAAAACCCCAGACTTCTGAACAAAGGCGCGCAACTTATCTTTCAAAGCTACGTAACATAGATATTTTTATCAGATTTCCTCGTTACTTGCTGAATTTACTAGCTTAATTGTTGTTATTTATTTGTATATCTAACACTTTAGCAACTGCACATATTGGTAGTTGTCTTTTTTACCGATAGGTCAAAATATACATTTTTATACTGTTTCACCGACATAGCCTCATTCTAGTTCCGGTAGATTCACGTAAAAAGGCAACTAATCTATTGCATAAATACTGAATAATATCTAAAAAATTGTTGCTCTATCAATTTCCAGCAAGAAATAGTTTGTATTACTCGATATAATATTCAAGATATTTGTCACCCTGCGTAGCCTCTTCGGTAATTCAAATTTTCTATCGCAATTTTGTGCATAACTTTGCTTATAACATATCCTTTCACTCACTTTCTATTCAATATGATACCCAAGCCACAACTGAGACGTAAATTAACCCGGAATACCGATTCTCCTAACGATAAACCCATCTTAAGCATGAAGAAACTTGATCTTGATGCTTTAGACAACTTTAGTAAGCTTTATAACAAATATGTTTGCCTGTTTACGGTCCTTGGGGCCATCTTTGATGGAAAGGTATCCACGCTCACTTCTCAGCAATGTGAGAAACTAGAGCCTTTCGTCAATATGGTGTCAACTGAGACCCGTGATCGGCAAAAAGGAATTTAAATTTTCTTTTGAAAAATGCTTCGAAAGATAAACAACCTATATATGTTGCTGTTCAGTTTCTTTACTCTTGTGGCTTTAATTTTAAAGTTGCAGAAGCTAAAAGACTCTCATTCCGAAGTAAAAACCCGTCGATTCTCGTAAAACTTTTTTCGGCGATAGAAGTAGACCTTATATTCTCTCAACATATGCGGTCAGCCAACTATTTAAAGGAAAATAAACTTTACATATGCAGGGATAAAACGCCAATGGAGCGTCGGGTTTTATCTAAAGTAGCAAATGAGAACACTGGCTCCGGTTCCACAAAACCAAAAGTTGTCGCTGAGGCCGGCCCTCCCGCTCAGGTAAGCCCACATCCCTCTGGGTCAATGTCAGTTTCCCCTGATACTTCTCCCATTCACCTTACTCGTGATTCAAGTGAGATTGTAGCCTTGTCAAGTCGTTCTCCTTCTAAGCCAACCACGTCTGTGATAGCTTTAAATTCCAATACACCTATGAACGCCCATAGTAAATCTACGTCAGTTTTCAAATTCGGCAATATGATTACCGATAATAACTCAGTATCTAACAAAGACCCAACTGCTCAAGCTAGCGCTTTTCCTATCCCCAAATCTCATCAACATCCCCAAATAATTCAGCCAGCTTATAAAATTAACCGTTTTTCAAAACCAGTCATGCAATTTTCGAAGGCCAATATTCCGTCAAATTTTGATATAATGCCTCAAAACCCTATATTTATGCCCCCTCCTGGTTTTCCCATGCCACACTTCAGCCGCCCTTTCTATGGAGCCCCCTCTAATATGCCTTTCTACAATATGCACAGTTCATTTGATAATAATTACTTGACAAACTGTAGACCAGGGCCAATTTGCTTTCCGCCTTTTGTTACTCCCATGCCGCTTCCCTTTCCGCCACCAAGTTTTCCTTTTTTATAAATACTGACGAGCGTAACCTGCATCTGAAGGATACGCTCAGTATAGTCTCACTCAATGCGAGATCAGTTGTTAATAAGATGACAGAACTTAAAACAGTAGTATTTGAGCTTGATCCAGATGTGCTCTGTGTCACTGAATATTGGACACACTCTATTATTTCTGACTCGACACTCGCCATAGATAATTATAGTTTGTACCGACAAGACTTCATTGAAAAGCGTGGCGGTGGTTGCCTTCTTTATATTAAATCATCCTTTGTACATTTCCCATATCACCTGAGCATTTCGTCATTTTCTGGAAATTTTTGTCTTATTTCAGTCATCCTGCCACAAAATAAAAAAGTGATAATTGGGTGTGTCTACAATGCTCCCAGTAACTCAAGTAATGTCATGCAGCTGTGTGAAATGCTTGAAAAAGTTGCAGAGACTCAATTCGATGTCAGAATAATTAGAGGTGATTTTAATCTGCCAGACATTGACTGGCATGCAAAAAACCTGTTCACCAAGATTTCAGAAATCGGTTGAAACTATTAACTTTTAAAACATGTCACAACTGGTCAGTTCAGTGACCAGAAATGACAACATATTAGATTTAATTTTTACAAATGATGTCCACCCTCTTTTTATGAATTTTCATCGTGATATTTTCAGTAGTGACCATGCCTTAATTCACTGTTGTTTTCCAGTCTCTCTTTCTAAAAAGCCCGATGTAAAATGCAATAACCTCGACTTTGGTAACGTGAACCATGAATTAGTAAATGATTTCGTAAGAACCCTAGATTGGCAAAGCATATTTTCAACTAACGATCCCTACTTCTTCCAGGAGCTATTGCAAAACCTTACAGAAAATATTCAGGCTCTTACCCCACTTAAGATTTTTAAATCAAATTCAGCTTCTTCAACTGTGCCACATTTTCTCCAAAATAGACTTAAGAAATTACAAAAACAACTTAAGGATAAGTCTAATAGCTCTTTATCAGTTCACTTAAGAATAGCGCAAATATTTGAATTAGCGCTTAAAATAAGGCTAGCACGAGATAGGCGTAGAGAGGCCACAGCATTAAGTGATGTGAATTCTTCCAGATCAGTTGCTCAAGTCTTCCGTCTTCGGTCGGCTAAGCTTCAGAAAGTCATTCCACCCTTACTCAATGGCAACAATCATTTTATTACAGAAGATTTGGAGAAAGCAGCATTGCTAAATTCATTTTTCGCCGAGTTCTTTACCATCGAAACTAGCCCCACTCCTGTAATACCCCTGCTGTGTGATTCAAATCTCAGTACCCTTAATTTATCACCCGCTTGTATTCAAAAAGAAATAAGTCATCTTAAAAATTCACATTCGGTAGGAACTGATAACATTCCAAACTCACTCATCAAACAATTAAGAGATTTTCCACCCTTACTGAGTAAGTTATTTTCAGTGTTTCTTGAGAATGGCTTTTTCCCGGACTACTGGAAAACTTCTATTATAATTCCCGTATTTAAATCTGGTTCCTGATCAGATATTCACAATTATCGCGGTGTTCATAAAACGCCCTCCCTGGCTAAACTCTTTGAAAAATTAATTGCCAAAAAAATTACAGATTTCTGCATAAATAATAACATTCTCAGCTCCTCACAGCATGGCTTTTTACCGGACCGATCTTGTGAAACTTGCCACGTGTCTTTTCTAAATCTACTTACTTCTCTTCGTTATGATCATAGATCTGTGGTAGGTATCTATTTTGACCTTAGTAAAGCATTTGATAAAGTTCCTCACAGGAGGCTCCTAGCCAAACTAGAGGCTATGGGATTTCGTAGTCCACTTACTGACTTCATCAGATCTTATCTTTCAAATCGACAACAAAAGGTTTTAGTAGGATCCTCATACTCTACTCCTTCCGCAATTTTGAGTGGTGTCCTTCAAGGTACCGTGCTAGGTCCTCTGCCCTTTTTGCTTTACATAAATGATATCTCATTGAGTGTTAAACACTCCCAATCTTATATTTAAGCAGATGATCTCAAGTGTGTTTACTCCTTCTCTAACTCTACGGCCGCGAGATGCTTAGAACAAATTCATTCTGATCTGCACGCTCTTTCGACGTGGAGCTCAACGTGACAGATGGAGTTCTCACCTTCTAAGTGCCGATATATGTGCTTTGGGCCTAAAAGGCTGCCACAACCTGGTATTTTTCAAGGTTACCCAATGACTGAATGTTCCAGTATCAAGGACCTAGGATTAAGCTACTACAATAAATTAGACCTTTCTCCTCACGCCGATAGAATTACAGCCAAAGCCGCCCAGATTTGCGGCTTTATCTCTTATAATTTCTATCTTCCTGAAATGAAATTAAGACTTTATCGTATGTTCGTTCTCCCCATCTTAGAATACTGTTGCCCCTTTTTCGGTCTCATGAATGAAGGTAGCCGTTCAAAAATTGAACAAATTCAAAAAAATTTCACACGAAAACTGCTTTATCCGACAGCTTCTAATACTTCCTACTCAAATCGGTGTCAATTAATGAAACTAAGGTTCCTTTGGGTCAGGAGATTGGAAGCAGGCTTTTGTCTCCTTTTTCGGCTTAATAATTGCACAAATTTACCCAGGACTTCTGTAATTACCCCCGTCAGCCGTCCCTACAACCTAAGAAACTCGGCACTTGTTATACCCCCTCCTGCATCTTCCTCATGTAAACGCTCTTTGTTTTTTGCTTCCAGATATAGCTTTCTTTGGAATAACTTGCCAATGGAAATTAGGTCGTTAACTAGATTGTCTGCTTTCAAACAGAGACTGCACATTTATCTTAACACTGACTCTATTAACCTTCTATTCTCCTCATCTTTTCCGAGCAGCTTTCTCCATGATCCCGAGAAAGGACCATTGGGAATTAAGAAGATCCGCTTGAAACTATTCTCTCTGCCTCGTGTCCCCCGAGAACCCAGATGTTTCCATTAACCACCGCTGAATTAAACGAGGCCACGTGGAAGTACTCAGTCTAAAATGCTCTAGTTTCGTTGAAACTCACCTTAATCAGACCACCCACACCTATTTTAGCTCTACTACTATCTTTTTAAGCAGTTTTTTCTCTTGCAAACTCTTTGAACATGTAGGCCCGTTGAACACTGTCTCCATTTTCACTCTTTCTCAATGACCCCGAGAAAGGACCATCGGGAATTTAGGAGATCCGCTTGAAACTATTCTCTCTGCCTCGTGTCCCCCGAGAACCTAGATGTTTCCATTAACCACCGCTGAATCACACGAAGCCACGTGGAAGTACTCAGTCTAAAATGCGGAAGTTTTGTTGAATACTCGCCTTCATCAGACCACATACACCTATTTCTGCTCTATTACTATCATCCTAAGCAGTTTTTTTCTCTTGCACACTTTTTGAACATGGAGGCCCGTTGAGTCTCCATTTTCACTGAAAGAGTTTTTTTTAACTGCCATAATTTTTCGTTTTTAGTTCAAAATTACCTGCAAAACATTGCTAATATTGCCCCAAAAGGACAATTTCTGCTGACATTATTACGACTTTCTACGTCTACTTGCACATATTGCCAAATTATTTTTTGAATTTTTTTTTCGAAATTAACTTTGCATAGATAGTGCAAAGATAGTGCATAGATAGTGAAAAATATAAATTCCAAAAAATTCCAAAATGTCTAAGGAGGTTTTTCACTGTCGGCCGTCTCTTACCCAAATTCAAATTACTGGCAACGCCACTGTTCTGAAATGTTCTGCAGATGAAATGCATTGAAAAAACTGTCCTGTACCAATAGGGAGTTCAAAGGTATTCACCTATATTTCCCTCAATAAAACCTGACCTTACCTGTCTTGGCCTTCGCATATAATATGTGCATGGTATTTAAACCCACTGGATATAAGCCGCGAACTTCGTAGGCCCCCCGGTCCGCACAAGTCATGGTAAAGTCCCTCGCAGATCAAAAAATCATACCTCATAAGAAGACCAAGGAAACTCCAGAAAATGAAACTACAGATGAGTTCTATATCTGCTCCAAACCGCAAGCTAAGCCTAAGATAAAGCGATCGAAGGCAGACGATTCTACATCTGTCGCCAGTCCGACAGGAGTACATTCCAAAAAGGCTTCACGAAAGCGTACGAAGACGGAACTAGCAAATCCAGACCAACACTTCCATAAAAAGCAGCAGCTCATAACATCCAACCAGAGGACGCCTGATGTGTGTGAGGGCCGTACTCTTTTCATAAGGTATGTGCAGGCCGTTTCTACAGTGATAATCAAAGACGTCTAGGAATGTTTCTTTCGATGCGGACGAACACCGTCTTCAGGAGTTCTTTTCAGCCTTTGGTCAGCTTGAGTTTGTCAAAATTGTGAAAGATAAAGTAACACAACATCCTCGTGGGACTGCTTTTGCCAAATTTGTGCGAAAGGAGGATGCCGACCGCGTTTTGCTTGATAGTTCAAAGATGGAGGTACGTTATAATTTTGTAATGCTTGGTTATTGCCGGCTTATTATAACCCTTTTTGGACCCCAAATGCATTGACTAGAATCGAAATCTTTCTTGCTGTCTATATTGTGTGGTCCCCCGCAACTACTCAAAAACATGCGTGTAAACAAAGATTTACCGATACGCCCACAAATGTAGTAAGGGAATGATGACAAGTTGTTTTGTCTTCTGCTTCTGCCCTTCTTGCTTTACAGTGGTCAATCGGCGGGCATTGTCTACTTAATCGATATAAAGCTGTATAAGGCACGATATTCACGTATCAAAATTACTGGTAAACTGTTTCATAGGTTTAGATTTAGCCACTGACCTTTTGGTTGCACATTTAATATATGTTGTTCTTTTAAAGGACCTAATAATAGAATTACCGAAATCCTTTATGACATTTTCTGTCTGTGTCACGCCCACTGGACCATTTTCATCTACGCATGTAATAAAAAACAAAGGTTACTCGTGGACTTTAATGTGATTACTCATCATTGCTTCGGACCGTTTTCCTTTGAAGCGCTTGACCACCAAAATGTAGGCAACGTAGAATACAATCTATTGGCCAACTGGTCCAGGCGTCTCATTGAATCGGCAAACCACTTGATCAGTTTGACGTATAACTTTTGTTGACACAACATTCGTTCATTCAGCTACGCATTCGGCAGCCAAGATCCCAAGATCCTGTATTTGGCCTGTTATTTTTGGCATCTTCAGTATGCGGCAAATTCGATGTTTTAATTGCTCTCGATCATCCTACTAGCAACCTGTTTATTTCTTCAGCTTAGTTTGATTGACTTGTCAACTTGACGTATCATGTTAAGCCACATTTTCCGTGTCAGAGCCCACCACTCTAGAGCAACTAACAGTGCTCACTTACAACTCTGGTTTAAGTAGGTGGTCAGATCTCAAAATTTGTGATATCTCCTAATTTTTTAATCATTTCCTCTACTTGGGTTGGAAATAGAAAGTTCTATCAACAAAAAAACATTTATGGTCTAGATTTACTGTTTTGCGACCATCCCTGTTAATTATTATTTAAAAAAATAATAGCGGTATCATAGATGGGTTTTATTCCGATTCTCATCTGGCTTAGACTATCTTCGTAATAGACGATATTATTAAAGTCCGAACCCTCTTGTTTCACTTTTTTCCGAACACAATTGTGTCCCAGAAAATTTACGAGCCTTTTCGCCCACAGTTGTTTCAGTGTCACCATTTCGGGCGTAGTTGTAGCACACTCCCTGCATTATTTTCCACACAGTCGCACCTTTGCACACCCGCGGCGGAAAATCCGTCTGCATCGGTCAGAATAGTAAGATATATTTATTATCGTAAGCTTTTTTAATCAGATCCTTACCGCATCAGAATGACAATTTAGAACATTCCTGCTGTGTTGATCGCACCGAATAAAACCCAAGTACGTGTAACTGCTTATTAATTTCAGAATTTCACAAGGTTCACTTTCGCCGGTCGCAGGTTGGTCATATCCCTCGCAGTACCTCCCGGCGATGTCAAGAAACTCCAGGAAGCGCGTGCTGGCGGTCAGACAGTAGAACCCGAAGGCGCTGTCAGTGGCGGACGAAACCTTCATTTAGCGCGAATTGGAAGTGAGTTTTATTGTGAATTGACTGTTTTGTTTTACAGACTTAGTCAGACTTAAACCGTCTTACAAAGAGCGAAACAATACTTCAGGGAACGTTTTATTGATAGGCCACAGGCACTCAGTTTTGTTTAGGATGTAGCTCTCCAACGGGGACTGTCCCGTTTTGTCTCTTTACTTTATATAAATGGTGTTTTGCTTGTAATCCGTAAGAAACCTGCATTTCAAACTTGCTCATGACCGGTTTGCCTACTTTCTGCTTTCTGCTTTCTTTTCGTATCCCAGTGATTCGTGCCGGCACAGCTGCTGCAGAGGGCTTGACGCCACAAGAAGTGGCCATGCGAGAGTCCCTTATGCGAGCGAAGCAAGCCAAACTTAGAGATCCCACCATATTCATCAGTCCTCTGCGTCTCTGCTTGCGCAACATACCAACCACTGTGGACGACAAAACCCTCAAGAAGGCCTGCCTGCGACTAGCTGGTCCGGCGGCTCGCGTCACCGAGGTGATAAATTCGCTAATCTTTATAATTCATTTAATTTTCAACTGGTGCATTCTCTGTGAACCTATATGTAAATAAAGGCCGATGGATTGACGTGCGTAGCTCTAAAGTAAAGAGCTTTAAGGTAAATTTCGCGTTCTGCGGTTGAGTGACTCCAAATTGGATTACGACTGCGCTAGTTGCGAGCCTAATTGTTTTATTGAACTAAAAACGTAGGTGCAAAGGTAGCGGAAAGGAGAAAAAGGTCAATAAGACTGTAAAAATAATTCCTATCGGTTGGCATAGGAAGCGGTCAAACCAGGAAAACAATAAGAAAAACTCATATTGGCTAACAAAGGAAACCTATAGACCAAGAAAACCAGTATAGCAACTCTTGTTAGCATTACCCGGCCCAATTATCAATCTCTGCTCAAAACACAAATAAACCAATGCACACACCTCTTCGACCATTCGTTTCTACGAGGTCTCTTGTGTGCTCCACAATGTGGTGGTGCTGGGACAGTGACTTGTGCGTGTTTTAAGTTATAATGGTAGCGGACTTTCGCTGCGCTGCGCGTACCGCATTCGCTCTACCTCTTCCCCCATCTAGGCTCGGTGTTATGACCAAGTCAACGATACCGTAAGTGGGAGAGGACAAAGACAGCCCTCTAAGCTTGCCACCACACACATCTTCCTGAGTGAGAGGCCACATTAGGCAGGATCCAGTACAGTACCGGTTGGTAGACCGCAGTGGCTGCGAGTTTCGAGATATTCCACCAATTTATAGCCATCCATGACACGCCTCTTATCACACTATGCTAGTCTGAGGTGCGCCAGATTCTTTATAGTGAGGAATATGTGCTGAAAGTCGAATTCCTTCACTCTGGCCTTTGCCATGCACAACTCCATTTTCTGATCCGGTCAATCAACTGACACTGAGATCAGGAGAGACATCTGAAAGAATTAAAAACAACCCTGGTCACACACACGCACACATAGGACTTGGCTCCGCAAACGCAGCACGTAAGGACTTGACACAGAAGATTTGACCTCTTCGGATGACACATGCAACACAGGAGCCACAGAACCGAAGAGCTCACCGCTCATTTACGCGCTGCCAGTGGTCATGCTGTTGAGAAGAGGCGTTGTGTTGTAGTAAAGTCGCGGTGTCTTGCCGCAAGTCATAACGGAATATGCATATGCAGCGATGGAATTGCAGTGAGCAGTTGAAGAGGGCGTGGTGGATTTACCTGGTACTGGTTTGCAAACGGCATTGAACAGGGTAAGGGGGAGGGCATTGTTATATGTCCCCCACAAATGAATCGACCGACGGACCAGGCTGAAAAATAATGTGCAGTGCGGTGGTAATAAGGGCCTAGGACAAGTCAGAGACTAGATTAGAGCTTGAAGCTACTAGTTTTGGTCGCGCTGGCGTTTGGGAAGGGCTTAGAGCGAAGAATTGCCGCTAAATCAGGGCGTGTTTGTATGCCCTTATTGCAGTGGCTTCCGCTTCCGTGGATGCACATGCGACCGAATAGGCCTATTAGCTGCGTGAGTGAATGTGCGTTGGCAGTGCGGGCTGTGGTAAAGGATGCAGCGCATGTATGTCGGGGCTCCGGGCGCTGGTGTGTTGGTCACTGTGCAATGCATTCGCAAGTGACCGACCTACCTGATGCGTGCGGTTAATGTGTGTCTGCAACGAGAGCGAGGTGGAATCGAGGCCCCAGAGTTGCTGATGGGGGCTTCGGAAATGGCCGCAGAGGAGGTCGGAGTGGTGATCGTCGCATGAAGTACGCGGAGGTTGTGGCAGGGAGGGATGACGTCGGCCACGAAGGTCGGCGGGACCTCATTCGCTTGCTTAACAGTGGTGGTAGATTTCAACGTCATGGGTGTTGAATCAGGTCTGATGGTAGATGCGTTCGTAGATATTGAAGTTAGTGTTGTCGGATTAGGTAGGGAACTATAGAAGTGTGCTTGGAAGGTCACAATGTACAATAACTGCTTACTTACACATCGTAAGTAGGGTGAATTTTCCACACCCATTCTGTCCCCTCAAACAAGGTGCCCTTGTAAGAGTGGAGCGCCCATCGCGCACACAGTGAGGACCCCACGATAGTTCCTTACCTCGGATTGTTGCTCTCAGTGTGTGATGTTAGGCGCGGTCATGTGTACCGTAGACTTTACATGAGAAAGAAGGTGTGTTTATTAAACCTCACTGATTTCCAACTGCACTCGTCCCGTTCTGCCGGTGATTTTCATCTACGAGCCGCCGTGTGGGTGCTAGCAGGACTTGAGAGTGAGTCCCAAATCAGGACGGGATGACTGACTTCCGTTAGCGATGGGTGAGCGCTTAGAAACCCAAAATAAACGAATTTGAGTAAAAAAGGATTTCAATGTGTAGGAAAATGAGATTTGAGGAAAATTCACACGAGTAAAAAGACACAGGCGAGAGTACTTTCGATTAGTAAGTAGGAGACCACCTCACCAGAACCTATCCCTACTGTTGTCATTGGGACGCGATGGGCGTGAACCGTGAAAGTGAGGTAAGTACCTTCTAATTCGCCCCTAGGTGGTGTTTGCGGTCGTGGCCTAGGATAATCTTGTGTCTTCAGTGGTCGCAATTTAATCCCTTTTTCCTTCCGTTCTTTCACACACACCCAGTGTCGTATTATGCGGGACCTGAAGAGTGGAAAACTGAACCCCAAATCCCTAGGCTATGCCTTCGTTGCCTTTGACGAACACAAGGACGCCTTAAAGGTTCTTCAAGTCCTCAACAACAACAGTGCCATCCTCGGCGGCAGTCGGGTAAGTTTCCCTCCTTCCTGATTTCTCATTGTCCAGTTTCATCTGTCGATATCCATTTTACTTGCCTCCTTATCGATATTCATGGAGGCCTTATTTCGCAAGCAGTTTTTTGGTTAGTAGCCCTTGTTGGATCAGGAGTCCCCGCCAGAGTCTAAACTGGGTGCAATTTGGAGATGGAGAAAAGCCGTGACTTCAGCCGGCTTGAGCCAAAGATCCATGGGGGTGATTTGAGTGCCTGGCCGGAAACTGCAGGCGAACATATGCTGATAGTCATGCGGAGAAACGCTGCAGTCGAGGCGGCGGTCAGGTTGGCCCGGTGTTGGCACTGGCGAAGGACCATTAAGTAGCCACTGCGTAGTTGAGCCAGAGTACAGCGAGTGACCCTCGGAAGTCGTTGTTCTGAGGCCGTAATTGGAGGTAGATAGCCGCCCAAAAGAACCGGGGTATGGTAACCTCGTTTTTCCTCGACACTCTCTGGTGAAGATGCTGTAAGCCTGTCTTGGTGGCAAAATCATCCACGGGTAGATCAGAGAGAGACGAGGCGACAGATTCCTTGTGGAGAGTTTGAATAGACGGCCGAACTCAGGAGTGTGCCAGAGATGGGGATTAGGATGGCCGGGTTGCGAAAAGGCCCACCAGAACCGCTAGCCTAGGAGTGTGCTGTGAGGGGCATGAAGGTGATCGATAGGCGACCTTCTAAAGCAGCCAGTAATCGTGCGGAGGGCAGCGCTCTGTGTTGACTGAAGGCGGCGGAGGCTGCCTTCATGATTATGTTTGCGCTTTTGGTTATTGTCCCGAATCGTTGATGTAGTCAAAGAAAATATGGTAAAAACCTTTTTACTCCGTTTCTTGACAACGCATTTCAAACATTGACAAACATAATTTTAAAAAGTGAAATCGTTTCTTTTGTCCGAAAACAATGGGATTCCTTAAACTCAACTTTTTATCAACTTTAGACTAGACTTTCCTGTCCTCGAAGGGCTATGTTTTATACTTTCCTTATGTCAGGTTTTACCCATAACCTAACGCATATAAATAAAATGTTTGGTACTTAACAGCCTAGGAAATTTCCTCGATGTCAGGCAGCCTCAAATTTCGCCAAAAGGCTTTCTCAGACTTAAATCCACCCATGAGATTAAAATAACTTGCCGAAATCTATACTCAACTACGAAGCACCGTTTTGTCACGACTTTTGCATGAAACCACCACAGCAAGGATAACTGTCAGGCTGCTGTGGTCAACCGCTCCCAGTTATCGCTCATGTTCAACATGCACAATGCAGCATTCACAATCGCCTAGGAGGATGGATTCGCAGTACACGTAGATCTTCTGATCCGATTACCATACGGGAAAAGCGAACCCAGTGTTCTCTTGAAGACACCAAGTTTGTACTGCAATCTGAGTGACGTATGAGAGGATGTTTTTGTCACCAAAATAACCTTGTTAGCGGTGTGGGAAGAGAAGGAGAGTATTAGGAGAACATTATCTCATTCACACGATTGTCAGGTGTTGCTGCAGTAACTTAGTTGGAAGAGCGCTCAGTTAAAAAAAGTACTTTTTCGTCGTAGTATGCAATGAGACATATTTCAAGTTGTTATGTAGTGACATCTCAAAATACTACAGTAGTCACCGTTTATTAAGCCCAAATCGGGCCCAGACCAAATTGGGCTTAATAAGCGGCTGGGCTCATTAACCGAGAGCTCAATAGCCGGCGACTATTTACTAGCTTCTCGCTTTTTGGTAAATTGGCTGCTGCTGCCAATTTTGCCTATGTGCTATCCGCCTTGACTTTTCGTTTTCAAACTAGATAGTACGAACCCCTACCAGCTATTCTCAAAATAGTTACCTCAAATTGTTGTTTATCTTTTCTTCAGCGTCCTATTGTGGAATTCTCCCTGGAAAATTCTCGAGCCCTTGAGAAAAAGCGCCGACGGGCAGAGAAGAGCAAGGTTTGTTTGTTGTTTTAAAATTAAACAGTCACACCTACTTAATACTGAGAAGTAGCAATTAATGTTAATTTTTTGTTCACTAGGTGGCCCAGGACGTTGAACAGGCCGGTCCATCTGCCGCGAAAAAGTCCAAGTTGCTTCTTCCGCGAGCGAAAAAAGTAAAGGGTTTAGCTAAAAGCAAGCCTCGAATTCTTCCAAAGAAGTTGGGTGCAAAGATAAGACATAATCGCCCAAAAGCGATTGGCAAGAAGAAGAGCAAACCTGCGGGCCATAGTCGATCTGCCAAACGTCAGGCCAAAGCCAGACGCTCGTAATAGACTTATCTTTGTACATTCTTTTCTGTAACATGACCTGTGTACAGCTATGTTGTTTATTTTACAGACACAAACCCCTCTGTTCCGCCCCTTGGCGTTTTTGCTGAGCTTGTTAAAACAGGTGGCTGCGAAGATTACTATTCCGTTCACAGTTTAGAAGAACAGTTGGCGAACTTTCGCTAAATTCCCATCCGGCAGTTACGTTGCTATGGGAACAAGGTCAATGGCAAACATGCGGTCAGTTATGTTGTTGCAGACAAGTCCCCGGTGGGGGGGGGGGGGGGGGGGGGGGAGTTGAGATGGCTGGTTACACGGCCGTTAAGGTTTGTTAGAGCCGGTCGAGGGGCAGGAGCAAAATAGAGAGCAGGGAAAAGTGCATACAGTTAGGTGACCGTTGGCCATGCCAAGCGCGCAGCTTGTAAGAAGTTCTTTTGCGCGCACAAGACCGGCTGTTGCTAGCAGACGCTTACCCACGGACTGAAGGCAGTGTGCTGGCACTTTATAAATCTCTCAGAGGCTTTCGTTTGGGTCCATACGATACCCAGAATCAACCGTGTGAGCGAGAATGGCACTGTTTATGCTTCTGACTTCACCTTTTATCAATATTGCTGAGAGGTGTTCCCTTATTCATTTGAATGAGCTTCGAGTCGCGCGGCCAATATAAAATGCTCCACAGGTGCAAGTAAAAAAGTAGATGCAAATGCAGGTGGTCTGAGTTCCTAACTTATGCTTACCTTCCTACCAATGTAAGACCGGATTGGTTGAGAACTCTCGGTGCTGGGTAGGTTCGTGACACGGCTTGGCCAATACGTCTTTAAGGAATTCCTCCTGGGTACGTTTTAGGTGGGGGGTCAGATTAAGATACTTTGTTAGTTGAAGACCTTATTTTCCTATGAGCGAATGCGCAAAAGCCAAATGAACAGCGTTAAAACTTGAAGGAAATATACAAATGACTATAGGTATATTAAGGAATACCAATTTTTTTTAAAGAATCTCCATCTCCGACAACTGGAAAAATTGTTCTTCTTGTTTAGGGGTCTAAGTAGTGGGTGTACTCGGATCACCACAATCATCAAGTCGAAGTCCCCAGGTTGAAGGTAAAAGGAAAGAGTCACCAGAATGCGGGGTTTATTGTATACAGAACTCCCAGTTGCAGTGTTATGTTATTGGTGTGTTGCAAGTGCCTGAGGGGATGTTGCCAGTCAAGAACCCCTGCTGCGTAGCCACGGCTTGTCGTCTTCGAGTGGTTCGTAGGCAGGCGTGTTTATTTGGACACGCGTGTATGCGCGACACGTGTGAGTGAGTGAGTATCGGTCAAGCGGTCTTCAGGTCAGCAAGTAAAACAGCCGCCTGCAAAAACACATGACGTTAACGGCCGCGGGCATGAGATCAATAAATGGATCAATAAATGGAAATAGAACTGGGGAGAGAAAGATGGCATCGCTGGGACAGGAACATCCCTCGTCTGACGTTTCATACTCAATCATGGATCCATTCTCGGAGACAATAGCAGCAATGTGTAATTCTTACACAGGGAATTGCAGTGCAGTAGATGCCGGTTATTAAGCCCACGGTTAATAGGCCCAGCCGCATATTAAGCCCAAATCAGCTTGGGACGGAATTTTACATAGCAAAATCCGCCAGCTAATAAGCCCAGCCGCCGGCTACAAAGCCCAGTTTTCCAACAGGAAAGAGTGAGCTTCTCATCTCTCTGCGTGCGCAACGCGGTCTACAAGCATCAGATTCCACAAAATTCGACGATTTCTGGTGCCTGGAGAAGGACATCAAACAGCACTTGCGAGTGAAGTTTCCTCGAAAACAACTGACACTAGACTGCTTTTTTTAAACGTGTCGCAAATCAAGTTTGCTTTTGCTATCACGTAAAATACAGACAAACAGCATTCTTTTCTTGTACATAACCAAGCTCTACACGTAAGCCCAATTCGGTCTGGGACCGAGGTGGGCTAAATTGCCGGCGACTACTGTATTCATAAGATACAGTCGTTATGCTACTGCGTACCTATGACGATTAAGGGCTCCATTTCATCGAGGCTAGTTGACCACTTGCGCACTATTTGCTTGATGGCCGGCACGCAGCCGGTGGCCTGCTGAACCCTCATCAACAGTGCTGGGTTCGGGCGTGATGATTGTTCAGCCATTCGGTTATTCCGTAGCCCGGGCACTAGACAACGAGTTCGCCTGTGCGTCCCCCGAGTGGCGAACCAATTTGGTCACACTAGGTACCAGTATCGTATTTTGGTTGGGTTGGAGTTTTTCAAGGCTTCTGTTATTACTTCAAAGTTACTGACTGATATTAACAGAGCGATTTAGCGGGTTGTTTGAATGTATCATCCGATTGTAATTTAATAACTTAAGTCACAAACTGTGACACGAGTTCTCAAATTTTCGACATTGCCACTTTTCCTAAGAAAACTGTCATTTCTACTTCACTAAAAGGAAGTTTAATCCATTATCTCTCGCTGATCGCATATGAGATTACTTAATTTTTAAACGCATACTTAACCTTCATGCTATATCTATTCGGTATATTTTTCTGATATACACATGAGATTTTTGAGCAAATTCGCTCTAAATTAATTTATATAAAAGTGTGAAAAAGTCATAGGCATCCAAGTTCCATAACAAAAATCAAAGTGGTTTAAATTATGGGAGGTAATAGGTTGAAACATATTGAGCCTTTTAGTTCAACTTCAGGTCATCCATTATAAGTTCTTCACTTAAGTAGATGCGGCTCCACGGGTTTCAGATAAATTAAGGATTTTTTCGATAATTGACACTTATCTGACGTGTTAATGCACTTTTAGCATTTAGCAAAGCCAGAGAGAATTAAACGAGATCGAAGCCGTGTAAAACAAGGAATTATATGATACGACCTAGCTCTTTTTAAGACAAAATAAAGCTAAAGTGAATTACATTTTTACTCAATAAATAGCTGCGCTCTATGAAGGCGAACTTTTAAATCAATTTTAACTGCGAGCAGTGGAGCACGGAGTGCAGCGTACGGTGATAAAAGGAACGACGATGTAAAAAACATCGAGTATTTATCTTAATCTTACGTTCTGTAAATTAAAAAATAGTTTAGGAATTAACAGGGAAACCCTATCAACTTTTCAGAAACCGGAAATGTTACCCAATATGATCGTCGAAACACCATGCAAAAGGCATTTTTCTGATCAGTGTCATTGTGTTGAATTATTCCAACGCATAATGTTGTCTGTAAAATCGAACAGGCGTGTCCCAGGACGTAATTGCGAAGAAAAGGATGTGATGGCTGTGACAGGACATTTTTCCCGTCTGACGTTTCGAAGTCCGTCGCGGATTCTTCATCAGAACATTAGCATAAAGATAAGTGGAAACGGGTAATTCATGCACAGGAACTTGCAGTCACTTTGATACTGCACACTTACGACAATTAACGATTCCCATATCGAGGATGATTACCTGCTTGTACGCCTATTGGTTCATAGTCGGCTTGCGAGGCGTGAACTTCATCACACGTGGTCAAATTGTATCTGGTGATTGCTCAGCCATCTAGTTCCCTGGCGTTGGCCTGTGCGTTCCCCGAGTGGTAACTTGTCTTGGCTAAACTGAGTCTCAACACCAAAGTGCAACGACTTGCGAAATCCATATTCGGTCCTGAGGCTCCATTTGGCGAAAGTAAGTCGCCACTTGATGCTGATGACGCTGATGATAATGATGACTACGATGGTTATGGGCTTCACGTGACGCAAACCATTTAAACATACGGAGGATTATTTTCAGAGCCTTATGGACAACCTATCCCCAGGGGACAATGAGGACCGATTTGGACCGTTACAACAGAGACTTCCTTTGCCTGATGACTGATATTCGATTAGAGATCTGTTAAGGCGGCCAGGAGGCGGGTTATCACTCGGTCAATCCTAAGGGTACCAGAACAAAGGGACCTTAATAGCGACCAGTTCATGCAGCTAAAAGTGACCGTCGACGGGTGGACATTAGGCCAGGACAAAAGAGGCCCGCGCAAGCGAGACTGCCCCTTGGTCGGGTTGTTGCTATCGGGAGGTCACGCTGAGGACACGATGTCAGGAGGCACGACGGCTTTCCGAAGAGACCACTCGCGGAGAGCCAATAGGAAACAATGAGTACTGGCCCTTAAATATGCTGCCACCGCTGAGGGCGGCATTCTGTTACTGGAGACGCGCTACCGACGACCTGCGATTCTACTGCTAGCGACGAGGGACATGGAACACTGTTGGCCGAGACGACGACAGAACACAAGCTGCTGGAAACAGACAACAGAGCTGATGTACTAGAAGAAGTGACAGTTAAGTACTATCTGCTATCCTGTTCTGCCTTCTCTTCCTAACACGTAACTGGGGTACATAGCAAGTGTTGACACAGGAACACACAAGGCATTAACAGGATCCAACCTCAAAGACAACAGCAGAATCGGATAATTCGTACAAAGGGAATCGCAGTATTCATGGGATACAGTCGCTATGCTACTATATACATATGAAAATTAACGATTTCCCCTATCGAGGACAGTTGACCACTTGTGCGCTAGTTATTTGAGGGTTGTCATGCAGGCCTTGACCTACTGAACCCTCGTCACCAGTACTGGGTTCGGGCGTGATGACTGTTCGGCCATCTGGCTCTCTAGCGCAGGCACTAGACAACGCGTTCACCTATGCGTTACCCGAGTGGCGAAATTCGCTGACCGAACGAGCCCCCAGCGACGAGCATGGGTTGTGTTGTTGTCTTCAAAAACCGGTT
This sequence comes from Ligula intestinalis, assembly GCA_036362985.1. Lineage (NCBI taxonomy): Eukaryota > Metazoa > Platyhelminthes > Cestoda > Diphyllobothriidea > Diphyllobothriidae > Ligula > Ligula intestinalis. The sequence continues at coordinate 8,743,852 of JAYGXS010000006.1, read as the reverse complement.
ATAATTTCACTTTATTGCTTTCCCTAAGTATTTGCATATGTATCAAGCCAATTTACCGAAATTCCTCGCTGGACTGAAACGCAAGTTATGTGAACAGTGAGTACAGTGGAATACCTATGCAGGCAAAAATAGTAAAAAAATTTACTAATTTAATTACTTATATCATTTTTGCCACCAACTCCCTTCACCAAAAAGAGCTAAAGCCGTCAAATATACTTTTATTATGAAAATTTTTGAAGGTTAAAAACAAAACTTTACTTTAAAAGTGAAATTCTTCAAAGAATGGCCATTTTCGGTGAGTCAACTCAAGGCGAATCAACGGAAGCACTTCCGACAAGGAAAAATTTGGTTAGCATAGCAAACAAGGCAAAGTCAATTTAATTAACCGTGCATGAAAGACAACATACAGCTATGAGTTACTAACTTCGAAAACATGCGTACTTTATTTTAGCCGCAACTTTTCAAATGAGAAAAGGCTTCAAAACCGAGTATTATATAAATTCGTGGCTTCGTAAATGGACTTACTGACTACCGTCCATACATGTAGTGGGCATGTCGCATGAGCACTCTCAGTTCACAAATATGTTTAAAAACATTGGGGATGCAAAAAGGCCTTTTTTACAATGCTTTCTGGATGTAAAAAGCAGACACCCATCCGTAGAATTGGGACGTAGGCTTGAAGTGGTTAGATGCTGACATCGAGCACCGTGCAGGAAAGCATCTAAATGTGGATAGAATCACACAAGGTTACAGAAGCGGGTGATTGCAGAGGGGATTACTACCTTTTTAGGGAGGATGACATTTCTGCATGTTACTCCAGAGTCGGCTAATGCATTATTAGTTGATAATTTGTGATGAATCGCTGCGCTGTGCACACAGGTTTTCTTAGCAAACTTGTAGGTCCTTAGGAGCTTTTACCCCGGCCAGTGTGGATGCGGCGAGCCTCAAGAATTCCTCGTGCCTGCCTGACTGTTTCGATCAATCTAATATCTTCCCGACAGATTCAGCCAGCAGGTGGCTTATCTAATAAGATCATTCCGCGGCTAAATAGTGCCCACACACGTAGATTTGTTTTCTAACGTGTTGCATGTGACCCATTTCTACGTTATTAAAGGTCCAAAAGTAAGCCTGCCAATCGTGAGACCTGCACAATTTCCTGCAAAATTTGAGTTAAATCTGCCTACGAGGCGGGTTTAAAGACTGCAAAACGGTGGAATTTACGAAAAGTTGATACTCCGTTGCAAATGGGCTTTAACGTTTGCACAAACACTAAAATAACCACTGAAAAGCCTTAGCAGATTTAAAATTAAAAAGGGCCAGCTGCTTGTTTCGAAAAACTAACATCTTAAAGAAGCCTTAAGTTCCAAAAATGTGAAAAATTGTTGTTAACTTGACCAATAAATTTAAGAATGATCATCAAGTAAATCGTAACCAAACCAGTTTCTTTAAATACAGAGAACGTCCCTTGCGTTAAATTTATTTTTTCTTTAGATATTTTAGATAATAGATTATAAATAGTTTCAGATGGTCCTATAAATTCTGGCAAATTTTCCAGGATCTTCGGTTTTACAAACTTTATTCCATAACTGTGCATATCGAAAGTAGGTGCAATGTGAGGGGTAGAGGAGGGGGCAATTGATTATCAAAGCAAGGCTGTTCAGGCAACAGTGAAAGCCAATAAAGTGTAAGTAATTACACTTTAATTACACATTACAGGCTTTCACTGTTGCCTGAACCGCCTTGCTGTGATAATTACCTGCCCCCTCGTCTACCCCTCAGTATGCACATTTTTGACTTACGTGTTCCACTCTAGATACCTATTAAGCTTCACGCTTCTAATTGGACAGTTAATTAACTATATTAACAGGCAATGACCGTTTAGAGACGAATAAGAGGTCGCGAAATTGTATGACGTCAATACACCCTGCTCAATTTGTGATATTCACCTTGTTCAAATTTCTCTCAGGAAAACAATGATAGAAGTATAATTGTCAGGTAAAAAGCACTTAAATTAGATATTTGGCTATGAATGTCACCTTCGTCTAAGATAAAGTTAAGAAGAAAATTGAAAATTTGGACCAGTTTTCAAATTTGTCTGAGGGTGGATAATACGTTTTTGGTCGACTACTTTCCATGAATGTATTAAGCATATGGCCTTCACAATCTCAGTGCACAATATCTTTTGAAGAGACTGGAGTTGCAACAGGGCCATTTTAAGATTGCCTTTTGGCTTAAAAAATGGACAGTCATCCGTATTATTGGGGCATAGGTGTAAATTAATTAGGCACTGACACCGAGCCCCGTTGATAAAAGAATCGAAATGCACAAGATGGGGTTGTATGCCTTAAGATTGATCAAGGTGTGGAAGACTGCAGAGTGGTTTAATTCATTGGAAGAGGGGATGGTATTTCCGTATAACTCCACATATCTACTAATGCATTAGCAATTGATGATTTTTGATAAACGTGGTGGGTCGCTGCGCTGTGCGCGTAGGCCGTCCTAGCGAGCCTCGTGCCTGATCGACCACTTCGATCAATTTCACAGCGTTTAGACAGAGATACACCGTGAAGGTGGCTCAAATAACAGGAATTTGCCCCTCAGTATGACGGAATCATGAGTGCCCGCACACGTAGGTTTGTTTTTTGTCGTGTAGCCTCAGTCCAATTCCTAGGTTATTAATTTTCAAAAAGGCAAACCTAAATATCTGTAAACGTCCCAAATCAACTGCAAAATCTTTAGTTTCAGATGCATGTAGGAATAAGGAGAGGACTAATGCAGTACCTTAACAAGTTGTTTGACCTTCTGACAAAACATCTGCCAAACGAAAAGTTGGTGAGCATACGTTTGCTTCTTATATATTCTCTCCAATCCTGTATATTTATGGAATCATTTAATAAATATATTATGCTGGTTGGTAGCCGAAACGGAAAATAAACATATGCTCATCCTATACAGAGAGATAAAAGACAAATTGCGAGCCGCAACCACCTCTGGTAGTTGCCCATCACAGCTGGGTTAATGTTTTTAAACCGCAATTGTTTTAAGAATGGTCATTTTTGGCAGAGTAACTGAAAGTCAAATCAACGGCAGCACTATATTAACAGGCAATGACCGTTTACAGATGAATTTGAGGTCACGAAATTGTACGATGTCGATAAACCCTGCTCAATTTCTGATTTTCATGTTGTTCATGCTTCTATCAATTGGTCAAATTAAAAGCTATTTTTCACATTTTCGGAAAATGGGGCTTCTATGACATGTTGATATTTGTAAACAGGCAATTGATGCTTTTTATAAACTTCTTAAGTATTGAATCCACTAAGGGTTGTTACCCATAATTTAAAGTTTTTGTGCCATTGTTAACGCCCGTTCGCGAATTATTGTTAATCGTTCGCAAATTTTAGCATTTTGGCTGAGTTCAAGCCAATACTCTATGCACACTTAATCCACATTTTCGCAGTAAATTTTGTACCTTTCAGAATTTGCGGGTCTGTTTTGAGAAAATTAATTATGTTGAAATTGGGTCAAAGCAACAGGCTAAAAAAACAAATCTACGAGTGTGCGCTCTTTAAATCCCGCTGCGCTGTTAGTCGAATTACCTCCATGCTGAATCTCTGTCGAGACGATTCCATATTGACCGAAATGGCCTGACAGGCATGAAGATTTTTGCGGACCCACCGCTTCGACATTGGCGGAGGAAAAAATCCTGTCAACTTGCAGGTTCATTAGGAAAGCCTGCGTGCACAGCGCCGGGATCCACCCCGTCCATCACAAATCATCAACCGCTAATGCATTAGTAAAGGTCTGGAGTAACATGGAAATGCCATCCTCCTTACCAATGTATTAAGCCCCTTTGCAATGTCCTGTACCTGGAAACCTGTGCGATCCTATCCACATTTAGATTCTTACCTTAAAGGAGTCAGTGTCAGTGCTTAACTCATTTACGCCGATGCGCCTATCATACGGATGGCTGTCCGCTTTTTACAAAAAGGCTTTTTGCAACTTCAGTTTTTTGCACTCATTTGGCTGCCGCAATATGCATAATGCCTTCACAAAAATTAATCAACGCATGCAGGTACTTACATACTAACTTTTTGTGAACAGTTTACTCGTTTGAAATAATATTTTTTTAATTTTTTAATTTGTAAATACCTGTGTTTTCGGAGTATGTAACAAATAGCTGTTCATTTTTCATGCATGGTTAATATAATTTTTTATGTCCCCTTGTTAAACTTACCAAATATTTCATAGACAGAATTGCCTACGTGGATTTGGCTTTAAGTTGCCTTACCAGAAATTATAATTCTTTAAAAATTGCAGTTTTTCACAAAAACTTTTTCCCCGGCTGCGGATGGCAATCACAAATTAATTTCCCTAAGTTCAGGCATTTTATTGGTGCAAATGTAAAAGAGCATTCTGCCATTTTTGCATATCATTGCCTCTGAAGTAATTGGGAAGTATAAAGGTATCAGTACTTAAATTAGTACGTTTTTCTGTTCTCGGCCTGCCTATTGTTTTCACCATTTGCAGGAATTTGGCAGTACAAACATTTTAATAACTAACATTTTAAAAACTAGTGAGTTTTCATATTGCTGTTTTGCCCGGGTTTGTACCGGTTTCACCCCAAAAACACTTACGATTCCACCTTTTGAGGCAAATTTGGAAATTGGCTTGATGTGTACGTAAATGCTTGGGAGATTTATAAAGTAGCTTGACAGCTAAACTTTTTCCTATAACATTACACGCTGGGATAAATAAATGCCATGGGCTTGGTAAGTTATGCCACATAATCGTTCACTACGGTAGTACGAGCGAATGGAATCAGGTACCTTTGAAACGTTGGCAGAAGTGCTGCTTGTCTACTGCTGTTAGTGTGCCAAGATATCCCCCGAGATCTGAATCTGAGCAGAGCAATAATTAATTCGACGGTCTACAAGGATTGAGTCCCTGCTTTTTCTCTTGCTGCCAACAATAGCAGTCTCCTCGGACTCCCAAGAAAAAAGAGGCTTTGCTCACTTAGCAGATATGAAAAGAAAATTTGTATCTGCAAGGTGCTTTATTGCGTTATTTTTATTTTCTTCAAGTAAAAACTTGTCTTAATCTCTTGGGAGAATCCTTCTATGCTAATTTTTTTTTAGTGCCTGATTGTGACACAGTGAGCAATGGCTATTGTCTACTATGATGAACGGTACTTCGGTACAAATCGCTTAATCTGGCCATAAAAAATCATCAACACTTAATGCATTAGCAGACGGGTGAAAATAACCTGGCAATGTCAACCCCTCTCCCCTACTATTAAGCCGTTCTGCAAAGTTCCATACGTGCAATCTTGAGCGATACTGTCCTACCTTCCACTTTCTACTGCTTAGCTAGTTCTCGTTTACGCCCCTTTGCAACTCCTGTTTTTCCGAAAATATTTTGTGCATTCAGGTTGATCAGGCAACATGCATAATATATTAACGAATGTTAGTCGGCGCATACAGTAAGGACACCGCAAACTTATGTAGCAATTGTTTGTGAACGGTTTTCTTATTTTGAAAGTTGGTTCGATCATTAATTTGTGCGTACCTAGTTTGCGCAGCTCCTAATTCATGGATGTACATTTTTGATGCAGGGTTGCTTTAATCAATGGTGCTCTGCTAAGCAGAGCCTGAAGTGCAGCCACTGACTTGGCTCTCAGTTTCCTTGCCAGAAAAGACCATTCCTTAAGACATTGTGGTTTAACAAACACATTAACCCAGCCGTAATTTACAACCGTAGGCTTATCTTCCAAATTTTAAAATTCTAATGCCGCAAATACATCAGAGATTCCGGTTCTATTTTGTTTATCGTTGCCTTTGAAGTAATTCAGCCGCATACCCGTGTCAGTAATTAAATCAGTATGTTTTTACTGATATGTCCTGCCAATTGTTTTTCACTTTTTCAAGTAATTTGGAAATGCAACTATTTCAATAATAAGTGTTATTTTTAAAATATTTTTTATATAATTCTGTTCTACTTAGACGCCTCACCGTCCTAATTCCAAACACGCTTTAAGATGCCACTTATGGAGGCATTTTTGGAAATTTACTTGATGTGGATGGGTGGAGGATCTATAGAGAAGCTTGACAATTAACTATTTTTCATATAAAATTATATTTCCTTTTTCCTATACATAAATGAAACGTTTTCAACTTTTTTAACTGCGTTTTCAGCATGTTTTGCTGCCAGCGGAACACATTATAGCTGCTCTGACCCAGTTAGGATAAGCCACTTATTTAAACTATCAGCAGTGCTCATAACGTCAGTCGAGGGGAAAAATCGTTGCACAAGTTGCAAAAAGCAATCCTCTCCCAGGATTCAGTAGAGCTGTTGGCAGGCCTGCGGAAGTATTCGATTAATTCTTATCGGTCCGGTATATTTTTATGGGAACGAGGTCGAAGGTAAAACATACGATCAGTAATACTGGTCATTTCATCCAATTGAGTCATGAGCATAGGGTTGGGGAAGAAATGGACAAGGCATGGCTAATTAGGCAACGGTGCGGGTCCAGGAGGAGATGAAGAGGACATGCAGTAAAGTGAGTGTTGACAGGAAGCTTGCAGCAAGCTCTTTTGTATACACATCCTAAAAGTGGTCGCTCATCTTGTTGCTAGCAGGCTCTGATCTAGGGAGCTGGGAGGGTTTAGCAAAAACTGAAAAATTCATCACTAACAGGTTAAATGAATTTTCACTGGATATATATATATCGACAAAGCAACGAGCCCGTGGTGCCGAGGTAGGGTGGTAAACCCAATGACCAAAGGTCCCGGGTTCGAATCTCGGGGGTTCCGACCCCTGAGATTGGGTATGACTGGCTGATGACGGCTAACAAGCCAGAAATGGCCATTCCGGTCTCCCTTGTCTTTGTCGGATCCACTCCATATATATATATAGATATATATATGAAGTGCTTATGACCCATCTGATAGACACCAGTGGTGGACCAACTGCGCCGTCTGTGAGTGCGTTTGTTTGTGTTGTCCGACCAGCTGGTGTTCAAGGTTATGCTTGGCTGATGAAGGCTAATAAGCCCGAAACAGTTCTGTATCAAGTTACCCCCAGATGCGGTCATACCCCACTTACTGCTATTATGAATTGGCCGGAATCGGCCTGGCAGGCGGTCACCCGTTGGGGACCTCTGACCACCACACGAACTTTGTTGAGTTCGGAAGCCTATTCGATCGGTGTTCGCACATTCCTGAGTGAATATATATATATATATATAACGAGTGTTCGACCTAGGGTCGAAGTGCCGAGCTCAATATTCCGCCTGAAGAATTGGTGAAGCAGGGGCCAGTGGTTGCACTTGTTTATAGATTGGAGTCCCGTTAACCATTTCTCAGTCTTCATTGAATTTGACTGTGTGATCGCATCTAGTCGCGCCAGTTGAAAATCAAGAATTGCTTTTAGTTGTGAGCACTGTTTGGAAATTGGCGGTCGGAGAAATCTTCTACACTCTCTGACTTACCTGCTTTGATCGTAACCACACCAGGTCCAATAGATGATTAGGTGCGATTGGTCTTGATTCGGTTTAACGCCAATTTTACAGGCGGAAATCGATATAGAATGTATGGAGGAAAGTTAAGCAGTTAGGTGCGTTATTGCTAGTGCTTGTTACATAGGGTTTTATCTTCAGCAATAACCAGTTAACCATGTGCATCACAAAAATATTTATGCATCTTTGAAACCAAGTTATCTTGACGTTGAGGTCTGTACTTTTGATGTCGGCAAGCTTTCCGCTTTGTTGAATATTACGTAGGCATTTTTGCCATTTTCGCCTAATCAACGCATATTATAGAATTATTTTTAGTCCCATGAATTCAATTTTAGTGAATTTCGCCTGCGTAAGTTAATGCCAGCCAAAAAAATGTGGTCAAACTTCTAACAGCTATCGAAATTGATAAGGTATCAAAACAAATAAAAGTCATCTTTAAATTGGGTATTGCTTTTGCTTCTATGCACATAGGTTTTAAATGTGCGAAAATTCCCATTGAAAATGTCAGAAGATAAATTGGCGAACGTACGTTTGTTTTCGATAAATTCTCGTCAGGCCTTTCCATTTATATGGTAATGAAACGAATAAACTATGAGCAGATGAAGAGTTATTGTTGTCACGGTCGCTGGGGAGGGGGGGGGAGGGAAAGGAAGTGGCCCGGCCGGATAATAGATGATGCAACGCATCCCATCTGTTATAAGCTATGAGATAAGATAAGGGGCGGAAGGCCAGAGTGTTATGGATAACTTAATTAAGCGTATCAGGAGTAGAATCTGAGAAAAAGGTAAGTGAATCCCGGTCGAATGCAGTCCAGCGATGAGCGGACTGAGTTCATAATCACATTCCGGCAGGTGTAGTGGCCGGGTCTGGATGTCTGCAACCAGTTCTTAGGTGGCCGGTTCTGGGAATGTCGGACTGTAAACAATCCCCGCAATAAGGTCCTTTGTGAACCGGCCTTGGAACGTAATTAGCAATTCAACACTGACAGAAGCGGTTTGACAGCCCCTGATACGCACGCGCTGGTTGACACCAGATCTGGACATGTGGCCTGCCCCAGTGGCGTGCGAGGAAAGCCTGACTTAGAATAAGAGGTCACTACAAAGTATTGTGCCAATTTGGTGTATTCTGCGATAAACATATTGGTTAATACATCTAAAAGATAAATTGGCGAACATACCTTTGTTTTCGATAAATTTTCGTCAGGCCTTTACATTTATATGGTGATGAAATCAATAAACTATGATGGTTGGTGGACAGATGTAGCATTATTGTTGTCACGGTCGGTGGGGGAGAGTTGGGGAATTTGGGGTCAGAATGTCAGTGTCTAGACGGCCTGGCGTTCAAGACCGCTGATAAGGTGTACGTGGTTAGATTTGGGACTTGTTCGTGTCTGCTGGGGCCCGTTTCCGAGGCCTGTGGTCGGCCGTGGCCGGTCGTGTTACCTAGTTTCGGCCATGGAAACTGCGGCGTCGCGACGAAATTCTTTTGTGCGCACAGCACTCGTCTGCGTAGCCTGATGGCGGCCGCCTCTGTTGTTGCCAGCAGACGCTGTCCGAGGGCTTTAGAATAGCTTAAAGGCACCTTGTAAGTCACCTGGAAGGCCTCTTTGGCATCCACGCGATGGTCTGAGTCTACCAGGTGCGCTAAAATTGAGCTATTTACACCTAGGTATACACATAGGTTTGATTTTGATAGGTTCTCTTCAGGCCTGTACATGCATATAATAATTCGATAAATAAAGTATGCTCATTTGGTGGAAAAAAATGTTATTTTCAGGGGCGGTGGGGATAAGGTTGGATTGAGGTAAAATTCCAGTGTTTAGGCGAACCGGCCACCAAACTGTTGATAAGTGCTAGCGGTTGAATAAGCAACGTGTCCGCCCCAGAAAGAGGACTTGCTTGCAAGGCCGGTGATAAGCCACAAGCGCTTGAGTTGGTGACTTTCGGCCATGGTAAATGCGTCGCTACTAGAAAGTTGTTTTGGGCGCACAATCCCGGTCTGCGGAGCCTGATGGCAACCGTTTCTACTGTAGACAACAGACGCTGTCAAACGCACCTTGTAGGTCATTCTAAAAGCTTCTCTGGCATCCACGTGATAGTTTTAGCCTACCATATACATTAAATGGAACTATTAATACTATTTACTTGGCCTTTCCATGCAGGGAGATGTTTCCGCATGATTTTAGACATACATCGGCTCATGTGATCAATATATTCAGCCCCACAGCAGCACGTGAAGGAATATTTGCACACAGATGTTCTCTTAGGTTGACTTTTTGTCATTTATCCTCCTGTGTAGGACGGACATATTTTTGGTTTCCATTTTGGCCACCAACCAGAATAGGTTATTCATCAATTTACCATATAAACGTACAGGCCTGAAGAGAAGTTATTGAAAGCAAACATATGCTCAACAATTCATCGTTTGGTAAACGCTTGGTTAGTTTTGGCACCTAATACACGTAGTATGCTTCCGTGCTTCAAATTGTTGATTCCATACAAGCCTTTCATTATTGTTTATACCTTGTGAACCAAAAGAGCAGGCCCTGTGACCATATCTGCGGGGATCTATGAAACTCCGCAATATGTCCTTTGAAATATGGATCCATTTGGAGAAAAAGTGTGACTGTAGATTATCACTGTGTAGGGATTGATAAAAACGCTCCTATAACGCATATTCTTTAATTTTTCTAAATTTATATCGAAATCTAAACATACTCACACTGAAAATTACGTTTGATTTTCACTATTTTCTGCCTTTGAGGGGTTCTTCTAGCCAAATGCCATTCGTCATGCTTGCTTTTTTAGACGAAATCATCAGTCCTGAAATAATCCAGCGTGATGAACTCTGATACATAGCACAATATGAAAAGAAAGGAAGGTCTTCGAATAATCGAGTTGTACTCGTAATTTTGATACACCGACATTTCTTCAGACTAAATGAAAAGGGGAAGCGCGTTAGCCGCACTTGAGCGTTTTTTATGGAGGGGTGGGGGAGAGGGCACAGGCCGACAGGAGAACAAATATGTCAGGATAAGTGCTAGGAGTGATGGGGAAGGGTGTTGAAAGTTGGATAGGGTTCACGTTTTCGGAGGATGCCGCATGAGTGCGTCTCCACTCGGCCGAGCATTGGTAGGCGACTGTTGTGAGCGCGAGTCAGTGGACCGTGCACGCAGGTCTTCGTAATGTGAATCGAGATCGACACGTTTTTAATGGTGGTCAAACTTGAGTGCCAGGTTTCCCTAATTAAAGTCAACGGTTTCAAATGTGACAGAAAGAAATTCCCAGAAACCCATTCACATGAGAATACGATAGTTCAGAAGGACAGTTGGCGAGCATACGTATACTTTTGATAAATTCTCTTCGGGCCATTACATTTATATGGAAGGGGAAGGTACAGGGTGACAAGCAATCAATTAATTATCGTTCTAATCAACTTAGTCTTGGAAATGGGGGCTTGGGGTTTGTGTTGATAAAAAGGGGGTAGTTACAGGGTAATTAGGAGAGGCAGGGGGGAAAGAACGCGTGGAAAATGCTGGTAGTTCTGCGGCCATTGGCCATGCTAGGCTTGGGGTCTGAAGGAAGTTCTTCTGCGCGCACAACACCGGCGCGATAGTGTTCACACGTGGGCCGAGCATCAGTAGGCGACTGTTGTGAGCGCGAGTCAGTGAACCGTGCACGCAGGCCTTTGTAATGTGAATCAAGATCGACACGTTTGCTAATGCTGATCAGGCTCAAGTGCCAAATTGCCCTTATTAAAGCAAATGGTTTTGAAAATGACAGAAAAAACTCTCACAGAAAGTCCATTTTCTTTCACTACTCAGCGCATAGCATGAAGAGAGATTATATAATCAGTCTTGACCAAAGGATTTTCCCTCACCTTGTTTTATTTACGTCAGCAAAATATGATAAAAACGCCACTTTTTTGTGATTTTTGCAAGTGTTGGTTTGGTTTGTATAAAGATATAACATGAAAAATTTATGGAAAACATTAAAAAATTTCTAAAACAGCAGCGATGAGGGAAAACTGCAGGTTGCTTGGAACAAACAAATTAGACAAAACAGCTACGAATCCCCACTTAGGTGTTCAATTAATTTAATGTTACTGTTTTGCAACTACTATTGTTGCAGAATTTATCAAACATACATTTGACATTCTAATCTTTAAGGTGCGGGTTTTACCCCTCTATAACTTTGGGCAACCAAGATATTAATTTTAAACCTTTTATTTCCGTCACCTCTTTGGGGTAATTTCAGACAACTTATGCGTAATCATGTGAAGTTCGAGCATATTTAGAGATGAATCGCTGTCTCAGACTTTCTTTCACGTGGTAAGTTAAAAAGTCAGCGTAACCAAGCAGTTTTTCGTCAGCACAACATCCTTTTGTAGGACTCATGCATGGTGAATCCATCTGTACAGTGAACCGTTTTCGTAAGCCTCACATTTTCATTTCACCATGGAAAGAGTTGAAATAAACACGTTAGAACTGCCGGGTTACTGTTCACTAACCTACTCGGAGATTTCGAAACATTGAAGAGAAAATTTAGGCATAAAACGTAAGCAACTCTATTGTATGAAGTTACAGCCATGAAAACTTTGCCTGTAGTGAAATATCTACACAATACGTTTTCTAAGAGGTATGGTAGTAGTAGGTATCTCATCCTTTCCAATAGAGGTGAAAGGCGGTTACTTAAAAACTGATCACTTATGCCAGGATAATAATTTATCAGAATGAGCATGCGAAAGATTATTTAAGTAAACAATGAAAACAGAAGGTGACTAAAACAATCTATCCTAATTAAAATCGCCTTCCAACTTGTCAATTGCATGAGTATGTACGCCCACTCGCTAGTAGCACTTGTGCTTACAGACACCAGAAAGCAAGTGAATTCATTGAAAAACTGTTAATTGCAAGGCACTGTACTTTTCCGACAAAATTTGTCGCATTACAAGACAAACCAATCGAGTGCTGTTTCGAATTCATTACCCTCATCAGGGGTGACATACGGTGTGTGCTAAAGACCGCGTAACTTTCGTGTCGAAAGTTGAATTCGCACTTTAGCATATATGCGGCCACATTATTTTAATTCATTCAGTTGGTTTAATTCTGCAGAAGCATTTTCGTAAGGAAAATCTTCACTTTATCGATGTTTATTAAGAGAAATGGACACAATTTTGACGAAATTGGGAAAAGTCTTATATCGAAGGAATTTTCCATGCTTTTACGTATGAAAGAACCAAATTTGTCTTAATGTGGATTATACTCTGTAAAACCTCCAAAATAAGTAAGAAATGTATGGAATATATTTCTTCTAGAATTGAGAAAGTTTTTCCGAAATTGCTTCACTGGAAGTGAAGCTAAGTTTAGCATATCACCTTTACAGTAGGCGCCAAAGATCACGCAACACATCGATATATGCAAAACATGATAATAATTGTCATGTAGTCAATTTTAAAGTAATTTCAGTCATGATAGGGTACGAACTTTTCAACAGACTTCGTTCTGAAACCTAGCAAAACGTTTTTATTTTAAAAACTGGCTAGTTAAGTAATTTGCATTTTTATCATTTATTTGGACTGCCTTTATAAATTCAAATATATTTTATGGAAAACATGCACGAAAAAATTATTTCTTGTACATGTTTGATAGCAAATCACACCTTCTTTAAAGTTTTTACTTGAAGGCAGAGTAGCTTTTAGTTTTTAAAAAGTTGCCAATTGTGAGCTTTTTACACCTTTGAGGTGTTTTTTTCATAGATCATCGCATCCGTCAATTTATTAATGCTGCCGTTTCTGCATTTAATATGTTCTTCATCTTTTTCAATATGTCATGACAATTTTATCACTTATTCCTCAAACTGTAGGCGAAACACACTTTTCCGTTAACAAAATGCACACGATGTACAGTTTTTAAACCTTAAATTTGAGTGTAGCTGTCACTATGTTAGAAAATTATTCGGCAATTGAAAAACTTTTTTAAAACCAAAATCTACCATTTTTGTGAGTATAATATTGAAAGAAGTCGAAATTTTCTATCAAAAAAGTGCAAGAAATACTTTTTCGTACCTATTTTTTACAAAATATATTTAAATTTATGAAAGCAGTCAATAATGATAAAAAGGTCTCTATTTTATTAGCCATGTTTTATTATATGAAGGTTTTGATAGGCGTCAGAACGAAGCTCGTTAAAACGCCTGCATCCTCTCAGTACAGAAATGACTTCAGAATAGACTACGGGATAATCAATATCACAACTTCAGTCACTGCCGACTAGCGCACAAGTTTCAGTCTTTTTCAAATGTTTGCACGTTGCGTGATCTTTAGCGACTACTGCATTTTAAGAAACAAGCAACAATTTAAGTTTTAAATAATTTTTCTAACTTGCAAAGTTTTTACGCAATAACAAAAGTTTTTTTCCGCATGTTGTTTTACCGCACTGAACAACTTGATGAATAAGCAAAGTATTCGCACATGTTATGACGAAGGAAATTTTAAGAAGGCCTTAATAAATGTAGTAATATACTTTTTTGTGAACTTTACAATCCGCGTAAACGCCATGAAGAAAAGAAACAGACCAAAATATAAATTTTCTAAAAATGACCATATTTATGGCCAGTGTTTTCGCTTTCGCAAGCTTATAACATATCGTGGAATAATCCACTAAGGCGGACAATTATATATTTTAAAGAACAAAGAAAGTATTTTCATCTCTAGCCAAATTGAATCTTTTATCATCAGGTAGCTTTAAGAAGTTGTCAAAAGTCTCCAATTTCATTGTGTCATTACCGTGGATAAAGTTAATGTGCACAGCAATGCGTCAATCAAATATCTATTCAAAACAATTTAAAAAAAGGGAGCCTATTTGAAAATTCTTTTTTATTAGTCTTAGGAATCACAATATTTGTGTTATCTTTCGGATGCTCTGTGTACTCGACACAGTGGTCTGCTGTTTTGAGGCAGTTTTATATATGGTCCACATAACTATCCTTGTGGGTAAATGCTTTTCATGTTTATTTTATGCTAAAGGTTTTTGACGTAAAATTTGAACAGAAGACGAATTGATTGATTAATAAATGAAGATATTGAAAGCGCAGGAAATAAGTCCACAATTGTAAGGAATATATTAAATAAATAGTAAGCTTATCCGTGATAGTAAATGTAAGCTGCAAATATGTTGACTGAAGAAAAGTTATTTTTACATGAATAAATTGATGACTTAAACGTTTTGGATAAAGAAATTACCTATCTTTATTGTTCTTAATCAAAGCTTTTTTTTTACTTCTCCATAACTTGGGAATTATCGGATAATTTTTATTTTTCCTTACAAAAACTAAATACTTCTTACACTTCTCTCGAGTTTCAAATATGCCTTATGCTGTTCACTATTATTTGGAAGTTGCCCTAAATGCATTCACACCGGTATGCGAGAAGAGGTCAATCCTTTAAAAAAATATGAAAGTTACACGGCTTTAAGCGCGCTCTGTAGACTGAGGCTTGAAAGGCTGTAAATTTCGATGGCTGGCAAAGCATTCAAAACGCTGAAAAAAAAGCAGAAGAGCAGTTGGCAGTTCGATGAATTCTCAGGGGACCATAACATTTATATGGGAGAGGAGTCAAATGTTAACATGCGGTCAATTACTTTCGCCATAAAATACAAATTAGTCATGGGAATAGGGACGTCGGGGTTGTAGGTCGATAATAAGTGGTTAGTTGCGTGGCAGTAAATGTTTGGTGAAGCTGGATAGGTAGAAAGTGCCGAAAAGTGCTGGACGTTAAGTGACCCTTGGCCACACAAGTTCTAGACATTGCTTGAGGTCCTTTCATGCAAACAAGACCAGCTTCTTCAAACAGATAGCGGTCGCTTCTGCTGTTTATGGCAGACATGGGGAAGTTGCATGGTTTGTAGGACTGTAGTAGGTGTTAGCGCCACTAAGAAAACCCGTATTCGCTGACATATCGCGCCCCATTGCCATTGAAGGCGTGCCTTTGGGACCAGACAGAAGTGAGCACGTTTGGCCTTCCTGTCGTGACTTTAATCCGTCTAAACAAACCTCAAGGTCATGCCTGCCGCCAAACGCACTGACGCGCAACTTACGAATGCGCCTACTTGCGGTCCAACCAATGACGTTCGAAGCTGCAGCCAACGGTAGCCGCTCGAATGTCTGCTTCCAGACAGCACTAAGGACCCAGTCCGCCTCGCGAATAAACTTGTAGTTAAATCTTTCACAACCTATTATTCTCTCATTTTGCAGAATAAACTATGTTAAAAATGTGGCCTTCCCAAGGCTTCTTGCTCATCTCCTCAGGAATCGGGCTCGGAGGAGAGCAGTTCGTAGGTTTAAACATCTATAGCCTTAACAATTTACGACAGGACCTAATATATAACTCAAGAAGCTTCGTTGGCGTCCACATGACGTTCAGTATCAACAATGCACGCCAAGATTGTGCAGTTTATGCTCTTGACGTCATCGTTTCCCAGACATGCTGGGAGGTGTCCCCTGCCGACTCGCGCGACCAATATGACCTGCTTCATAGTCTCAAGTAAATTCGTACATACATCTAGATGCGTTTGGTGGACCAAACTGAAAAATGAGGACAAAATGGTCAGTGCTACCGTCATTACTAACGCCACCAAGCGTGTACCCCATAGCATGGTGGATGCAGAGACAGATTATATTACTTAATATTGAAATATATCATACTAACAGCAAAAGTTCTAGCTAAATGTAGGCTTAAGCTAAATTAACCGCAATGTTTTCTTCCCCACAGTCAATAGCCTGATGTTATGCCAGAGGCAAGAAGACCAGTGTCAGGATTAGGCGCCATGAATGGTAAAATACACAGCCCGTCTACGTGTATCACTCTAAACATCGTTGGTAGACGGTGGAATATATGAAGTGAACCGACTCCGAGTGCACGCACACTCACGACTGCTACCATGTGTGCACTTTTAGGCCGACTCAAGCTGTAGCATATGCTAATGATGAATATCAGCCTTCAATTTGAAAGCCCTTGGGCCTCGGCCCTCCACGTTTGTTATGACCGCTGCTGACAACTGGAGTCTCTGTGCTGAATTCAGGTCCCCGAGGGTCGCAAAACCCAGGATTGGCCAAAGCTAGCTGACGACGTTCAGTACACCAGAAATGACGACCCTAGTTTCTATTATCTTTGATGGTAATGCATTTTTACCTAAAATGCAGAAACTTTAGCAGTGTGTATATTTAAGAACACAATCCTGACACACATTAAAAACAGAATTCGACTGAAAATTTTGATCAACGACTTCAGCTTAAATTATTAGCTCAGCGTGCTTTCGTTAATTGAGGGTGAATTTCTCTTAATAGTCAAAATGAAGTCGCAAAATCACGAAATTTAAGCTGCTGTTGCAAAATTTGATCGGTGGAGAAAGTTGATTGGCGCTCGTATATTTTGTCAAACACAAATTTCTAATCAAATACAATCCGGTAATAAATTGGCTACTCACACATATAAACTGCTTAAATTATTCTTAATGCCGAGCATGCTTCATGACATAAGTACGTTTTAGTGTTTGGTAATGCCAGTTTTTTATGTAAAACGTGTCTCAGGATGAAATAAATTCCACCAACAGACTATATTTTGTTGATAGGGAATGTTGGATGCGTGGCATCATGACTCACAATGTTTAACCCTTAGGGTTATGATCCTCCAGGCCTATGTCCTTAGGAAATAAAGGAAGTTAAAGAAATGCCTGAGAAGTAGAAAAAAATAAATTTTTTACAGAATGAATTGGAGAAAAGGCAGGGGGAAGATAACTATCAGACGCCTTTACAGCCGCAAGCCAGCGGACGGTGTATAAAGTGAGGTCTTCTCGTCACTCGTCACATAAGGGTCTGTGCGCTTCGGTCGGCGATTGACTATTACAGAGACCGGAAACAACGAGTCCTCCCGAAAATGTACTTTGACTTGAGCTAGTCACGACAGACGCTCACAAGTGTACTTATTATTGGACCAGTCACTACAGGTCATTGAAGGGTGCATGGCGCATGGTTGAGTACGAGTGCTATAGAAGCCATACTTGGAGCGAGTCCCTAGGTGCGTCGTCCCAATTACACACGCTTATGCCCATGCATATTGAGATATCCCGTCAGTTAGCAGCTATATATGCTACCTCCTTCAACGCATTGTGAAAGATGCAAGCGTATCAGAAGATACGATCGCTGGAACAGGAAGTCTTTGACCAGACGTTTTAGAATCTGACTTGATTTCAGCATCCTCTTGGATATCACATGATAATATCGCGGCAATTTGCCTCCTTGTCCTTGGTCGTCTGCTGCCTTATCCACATGACTAATGTCCCCGCTAATGCAAAATCATAGTGCCGTGCCGAAAATTTGCGTCAGCAGGAAAATCAGTCACGTGGGATGGGCGCGGGCGACTAATGACCGCAGCCACAGCGACCTTAAGTGCTGCGTACTTATCACGCCTACATCGGAGGATGCAATCGCGGCCATTGGACCGATGCGTACCCTAGAAAACTGACAGCAAGCGCGGCGACATTCGAGTGAGTTCATTTTATGTGGTAGTAGACTTGCGTTGCATCTTTCGTAAACACCCCTCTCTCTTCCATTAGTCGCCCTAGCACGATGCCAAGATAAAGTTAAGAAGACGGGAAACAGGCTCGGGTGTAGGTGGCCGGTGCGGCGTGAGACTGCATCTACGCGTGCCTCCACACCCCCTCCATGTTCCAAATCTCAAATCAAGTCATGTTTATTAAGCAAAATATAGAAAAGCGCCTTTGAACTCCCTAGTGGTACACAGCAGTTAAGAAATGCATCGGCAGGGCCGAAAATTTTAAAGAAAGGCCTTTACATAATTGAAGGCAACTACTTACTTGTTTTAAGTAATAGAATCCCATGTGGTGATGTCAGCTCACACAAGCGAGCAGGTTTAACTGAGAAAAAAGAGCAGACAATGAAAACAACTACTAAGTTGTTGCTCAGAATTCGAAAAATGGAACGTTATTTTTGGTTATTTTTAGGAGATAAAACGTTACTTGTGGGAGAAAGTATGTGAACAGTAGGACAGGTATGCTGTTGTGACTATTGACTGCAAGCCAGGGAGCCCATTTTTAGTAATATTTGTATCCGAAGAAGACCGCAGGGTCACGAAAACACTCCGAAGAGCCGGAGATGCGACCATAATATGCCCTTGTTGTGACAAAAACAGAGGAACCCAACACGACCGTCAGCAGTCGAATTTCGGTCAATTTGCTGGCAGAACATGAGGCGACTATGGACGCGATCACTGCTGCTATGGAGAACGCAACCCGAATAAGGCCCTCTGTGCCATGATCTGGCCCCTGTATTGGTCTAGCGCATTAGTCTGTTTGAGAGGTGCATTAAGCGCCAAAGTACGACTCAGACCTGACCTAACAAGCGATCATTACATCAGCGAATCCAAAACATCAGGCCAAGGAGCTTCTTGTTCCCCTGACCCCATCTTCGCCTTATGAACTGTTTTACAGAACTCGCCTGTGTGTGGTTCTATCAGTAACGGGAAATGCATTGATTTTCCGCAAAAATGCATTTGCCAAAGTCAACCGAAATCTCTGTTGCATCTTCCTTACAGCAGTTCACTTTTCTAGCCTGTTGGTCTTCTGGGAAGAAAGCTACATTGCACAATTCAGCATTTTTCCTACGACGTACGCTGCATTAAGTACACCAATAGGTGTTTAGTCCCGCTAAATAAGTGCTGTTTAAGCCAGTTTTCCTGGTGAGTGCCAAGCTCAAAAAACACTATTCAAACCACGAAGTGAGAAAGTTTTACGTAAGAGGAGCACCATCTTATTGTAATTTTCATGCAGAAAGTCTGTGATTGCTTTGCATTGTTGTGCAGCAAAGTTATGGGAATGCGTGACAGCCGGTGGAAGCTGGCTTTTCACACGATCGTCAACAAAAACAGAAAAAAACGTCCCTACTCTAAAGACCAAATTTTCCCACGCAGTGAAATAAGAGGTTGAGCTGCGGCTTTGCACAATGCGTGTTGCATGTGTCCCTAGAATGGACCACATGGCAGACGCGTTGGTCTACAATGTTTCTGCTCGTGGTAGGCGGCTTGGGGCAGGGCAAGCATTTTTGTTTCAGGTGGCAACTTCCCACTCGGGAGTTGGGGGGAGGGACACGCGCAAACGCAAGCTCGTGGTTTGCCCCAAACTGGTCTTCGTCCTTTTTTTACCCCTGTCATAACGATTAATTTGATTTAGGGAAGACTAGCTGTGAGAAAGACGTTGCACAAGTCAGTAAGGTCTTATTCCGGCGCAATCAGTTGTCCGTGCAAACACCATGCTGTAGAGCATACGGTTGACAGCGTTTGCAAAGACGCTGTACAAACATTGCGGGAGGTAGAAGCCTACCTTGAGGCCCAGATCAACGAGCGAAGGTTCAATCCCTCTGTAACACAGGGCCGGGTGCAATAAAGAATATACAGTCTGGGCAGTACAAAGGAAAGGAAATATATACCAAAATAAAGTCTCTAAAGTAAAAAAACACGATTTCTTATTTAAATGATCTTTTTTGGTCAAAAATAGTCCGCAGAGTTAAAATTTGCAACTGTGAAAATATTGGGAAATATATTAGCAACTAACTAACTGAATAACTAAATTAAAGTAACTAACTCGAAAAAGTAAACTTAAGTAAGCTGAACTCCCTTATGTAAAAAATACTTTAAAACTAAAATTAAAAGTAGTAAAGTGAAGAGTAAACTGAAATCTGAACCTAATTATAAATAAGTTAAATAAAGCAAATAAGGTTAACTAAGCGAAAGTTGTTGAAGGTCTGCGCCGCGCTTCCCGCCGATAACTATACTAATCTAACTCCACAACGGTAAGTTGAATGTTAGGCAAGTTGAAACAGACGACCTTCTAATCACCACAATTTTTTCAGGAATATTAAGAAACCGTATAAACTATAAAGTATAAGCTTATAAAAAATATCCAAGTTTCTCAGCCAATAACTTACAAGTCAGTAAGAAATTTAGCTAAACTTTTGTATTGATTTATGGCACGCAATTTTATTGCAAAACATTAGATAAGTTAAATAATTTCTGGGGCCCAAGGTATGATTTTACGCTTGCTGAACTATGTAACTCCCAGTAACAGCAGAGAAAAATGGAGAAAGAGGCAGAAAATGCAGGTGAAGAAGTCACTGGGATTATGGTTTTACTGGTCTGAGCTTTTAATCACTTGGTAGAGTCCACTATCGGAGTCAAAACCATCAACTAAAATGGGCCTCAGATATATGAGACATAAACTAGTCAACCACGATAGACATCAGTGCAAAAGTGACCACGCAGGGCTCTGCATCCCGGCGCCAGATCAATTAATCCATCGATTGAACTCTCCTCTTTTGTACAGGCCTTAATCAGTTCTTGGCCTGTCTTGCTGCCAGAGTAAATGATAAACTTTGTGGCTGGGAATTTAAACGCCTGATTTGTCTTATAGATGTGGGCAGCCACTTGTGATATTGCGTCACTCAATCTGACGGACAGGGAATCTCAGCACGTATCTAGTCTGTCCTTTGTAATTTTAAGGACACTTCACACACGGTATGCGTAACACGACAGCTGACTGCTCGCTGGAATTTTATCTCTCCTTGATTTGCGTGACTCGACTGCGAATGGTAGCTATCGGCCTATGCACGATTCCGAATCCTAGTTCCACAGCAATGCGCTCGATCGCTTCTGACACGTCTCTGATGTATTGTAGCTCATGCCATCTTGTACGGGCTAGTTCTGGCTGAGCCATTCGTTGTAAAACAGGTAGGCATCGGCCTATGTGGAGGCCTTCGGATAGGCATTCCACATAAACTGGTCGTGCAGATACAGGGCCTTACCTGCTATTTCTTCCAGGTTACTGCAGTGAGTGTGGATTCTTTGGAACAGCGTTCCTACGCATTTTCGTTTTTGAATCACTCGACGGTTGCTACGAAAATTGAGAGGCTGTGTGTTATTTGTCGCCTTCCTATAGACATTGATGGAAAAGCTATAGTTTCTCGTATTTCAACTTTGGAAGTTCGCATGACGGATAAATCAGGGAAGGGCAGCTGCTGATCTTTTCAATCTTTCCTTGTAATTTGTTCATCTGGGAAAATCAAATTAAGGTCATCAAAGAAATTCTGCAACATGTTGCTTTTGACGATTTAAAACGTATGGACAACATCAGCAGGCAGTACTAGATTGCTTTTAGCTGGTAAAGACGGAGTAAAAACGCATCTTAATTGATAATTTTGAAGACTGCCAATAGACATGCTAAACTGTTAAAACTGATTTTAAAAAGCAAGCCAAATTACCATCACTCGTACGTTTCTCAAGGTCACGTAAATTTTAGGCCACCTTCTTACCTTACACATTTAAACACCCTGATTTCTCCTAAAAGAGCGCTTCAGTTATACGAGAAATTTAAGCTCCCTTTTGATAAAAATCCATGATCGTTTTGGGTGTTGTAGAAAGGGTAATTAAGTTTTACCCGGACCTTGTGATCAAGCTGCTGCACAAGATCCTTTCTCGCAGAGAAGACTTTGTAGCGATTCATTTGAGGAAAGGGGACGATTGATACTTGAACGTAGAGGCGGACGAAGAAATGCTACGCGCATGCGCCCCTTGTACTTAAGCATTACAACACTCGCCTAAAATGTTCCGCAATTCGTTAGACGTCTGCCTTAAAAATGTCATTTAAAGTAACTTCGCCTAGCGCAGTTACACAAGTTGCCAGCATGTTAATAAGGCAAAATAGATTTAATTTTGATACAGAAAACCTGACTTTCTATGAACACAATAAAATCCTCATGGTTGTCTTTCGTCGTAGACGAAAACGATCAGAAGGATAAACGCTGCTACATTCCAACTTACGACAAAAAAGTATTTTTCAGCCTAGTTAAGAATAATATTTGCAAATGTTATTTAATTAGGTAGGTCGAATCATGCATAGAAAGTTTGGTTCAGATTGAGTCTTAAAGCTTCCTCATTAAGCTCAATTTTAATCGATCTCATAGAGTTGGCTCACGGGTTACGCTGTTTATAGACTGAAACCTGCCAACAGACATGAATATAGAAACTCGTTCGCTCAAATGCTGATGACAGTACGAAAAATTACGAAGTTGAAAACACACCTGCCCTTACTCCTAGCCTACCATCAAACCACAGAAACCACAATCACAGAATTCTATATTAGGAACAGATGGTAATAGAAATCCATTAATTTTTTAATAAATTATTTTTCTATTTAATCAAATAAATAAAATTAATTTATTATTTATTATTTTAAATTAGTCTTTAACTATATTGCGCTTTTAACTTGCTATGTATTAATTTTTGTGCAAAAATGTATCTGTTTTTGTGTGCTTTTTTCACGTTTTTTTCCTTTAGTTTCTCACCTTTTTCCCCATAATTTCTCCCCAGCATACCTCCAGTGTGATTTTGATTTCTTTTGTGGGACCTTTAATAGACTGTTACCACTAAATGTCATGCAACCCGTAATGCTAACGCTAACTCTAAACTTCACTCTGTCCTTTACTTCAAGCCTTTAATTAAATAAAGTCCTAATGCTATCTTTAATACGGAAGTAAGCATTGACTTGAACTCTGAAATAAACCACAAACCTTCCTGGAAATTAGCCCAGGTAGGTAACCACAGAACGTCAACTGGACGTAAGCTCAGCGTTCGATGAACTGAAAACAATTAACCCTTCGCAAGTCTAAGCCGCGTTGCACCCTACACATTCGCCACATTCTTAGCGTTAGGAAAAACATTGAAGAATATGATTGGAGTCTATATTCTGTCTGAATGCGTTACCGTTTCAGTTTAAGTGTGTCAAACCCAGGTTTGCTAACCTCATTACAGTTGGGGACATATGCGTGGGTAAAAAATAGCAAATACTTTTGCTTGTCGACATAAAATCATAAGCAGGTAATCTTACTTCTTTAAAAAAGTAATTGAAATGAGAGTTGGTGGTTCTACATACATTATTTCTCATTAGTATGATCGTTAGTGTTTAAAGTTGCAGCCCGAACCTAACGGTTTACTTTTAGGGACATCAAAAGAACTGGCTACAATTTTCCATTTCAACTTTGAAGTAACTTTGAAGAAAGGTTGCATGCACAGATATTCTTCAGCTTAATATCTAATTAAAGTGCTGCTTACCGAGGTAACCTATTCTAAAAAGCTTTGCAATTGGTCTTAGGAAGTAATTGTCGGACTTCTGATTTTAAAAAACTTTTTGCTCGATGACGGATTTTGTTGTTTCAGAGCCTTCATAACTATTGCCCTAATGACCATCTTCGTAAGAATTAACATCCAAAAGTCACACTTTTGTCATAATCCGTAAAAAAATATCTTTTTTAAGTTTTTTGATAAACAAAGAGAACATTTTCTACATTTATGGAAGAAAGCTTGAATTAACCGATAATTTTGGAAACGTTTTTTTGAAGTTAACGGACAATCTAAAAGGAAGTGCAATGCTACACTTCAAATATCTTAAAAATAACGACAAGGCACTTTTTCAATATAAAAAGGATAGTTTATTTCAGATTTTAGCTGAGGAGTATGTTTACTTGTACCAGTCATCATAATAGCTATTTTGAATGTTTACTTAAATACACTTTTTATAAACAAAATAAGTCAATTTTATGTTTCTTTAAAGTTCTTAATGCGCATAAAGCTTTTTAGTATTACTTTAGTATGGCATTTATTATTAACTGCTAGCAAATTTCGGCCTTTTGCACATGTCGCAGCCGGACTGTTTGCACAAATGCGCATAGGAAAAGGGCCTGTTCATTTTAACAAAAGCCTTTGTAGTTCACGAACAATTGGACAACAAAGTTAGCAAAAGCGTAAAATACAATATACCAAAAAAAGCTAATTGCATTTTTCAGAATTTTATATAACAGGAAGGAGTATTCAAGTACCAAGTTTAAAAATGCTTGAGGAGAATTACGCCAAACATTTAATAATTTGAAGTGCTTACGTCATTTCACTATAAAGGACTTAATTTTGATTTAACACATCCTAAAGCTTATTAAAATCCAACAAACAAGCTCCTTATATGTTAGTTTTCTTTTTAGATAATGTTCGTGAAATATGCATCTAACATACAAAAGGAGACTACGGACGAAAATCGCTTTAAATTACTGAAGTCACTGTTCAAAAATGCCTGAGAAAGGTATTTTCTGCAAAATGTAGAAGAGAGTTAACTGAGTTTATCTTCGATGATTCTTGAGAAGCTGCTAGTAAACTTTTGTTTTTCCAGAAGGAAAAATCAAGCCAGCTGAAATTGAAGCATAACCCTTTAGACGAGAATTCTCAAACAACCCTGATTTGATTCTCATATGCCCTACTGAATTGCCTTGATTGACAGCAGACTTTTTGCCCGTTCTCCATAGAATCAAAAAGATATTATCGCACAATTTTCACGAATAACTAAAGTACACATGTCTGTCATATCTGTACTGAACCACTGTGAACAAATAATAATTTGTAAGGCTCACAAAAAATGGGGATTTTTATTCATATTAGGAAGGATTATGTTACAGGAAATGAATCAAAGACAAAAAGTAAAAATAAACCTCATCAAAACGCCATAAAAGGATAAACCAGGGCACTGTATTGTGCCTGATTCATCACATTCGCAGTTCCGGAATGGCCAATCATGTATTGATTATGCAAATCTCTCATCACTCGCAAAACCATCAAGAACATTTGAAGTATAATTAACCAATTGTTAGTGAATTTAAAACCTTAGAAGACTACGAAGAGCAATATCACCTTGTCAAAAGATACCATCTTTGATAAGGAAAAAAACAGACTTCAAAAACTGTAAAGATTGCTTTAACTGTGATCAATAAATTCGAATAAAGTTGTCTGGTGAAACTGTTCAAATAGAATTTTGTGTGTATTTAGATTAATTTTTACGGCTGATTTTTTAAAAGGTAGGTTTGGTATTCGATTACAATAAGCTTCAGCCATTATTTTAAATATAAGACATATATCATGATTTTCAGTGTTAAGAGTCAATTCTTCATTAATACGGATTTTGGTCCACTTGATTATCAAAACCTTAAAAACTAGATATTTCTTCAAAACATTTGCTGAATTAGTAAGTTCTGAAAACTGTTTCTAGTGTGGCTGCACGTTTGGGCGGCATTTCTGCAGTCAAACAAAAAATTAATTGTCGGGAAAAAATGTCTCTAACAAAACTAGGAAATCATTATGGCTAATTTTAAGCCATTTTTAAAAGTGCTTAAATTATCGATTTTTTTGCGGACATAAACAGCTTCGAAATATAAGGCACGGGTGAAAATATAGTAGTGCGATCGTATTTGACTTCTGCAAAATAAGCGATAATTTGTCGGCTTCTTCACATTGTACGGACGGGAAAAAGAGCAAATTCGACAAGTCAAATCTCTGTCTATTCCTCAAAAATGCCCCCTTGACAAACTAAACGGGATAGGTCGTGGCATCCACTGACACAAAGTTCTTTTCTAGAGAGCAATAATGATTTTGTGGAAATCCATATAACCCATGACCACACCAAAAGCGCCCATAATTCTGTGTTAGGGTAAATTTCACATTCAACGGAACAATCTATGAACAGAAAAAAAGGAAAAAAAACTTAGTCACCGATTTTAGGATTCATAACTGTGGCGTTCCTACAATGGTTAGTGCCGCTGGTCTTCGAATATCACAGACCAAAATTCTGAGCGTGGTACGTGGATACTGCGTTCATCGTCTTCGAACGGGATCAGGTGCTCACTTTTAAAAAAAAACGTGCCAACAGTATCTTCCCGGACATACAATTTACGATAGAGAAGGATGAAAAGAACCAACTGACCTTCTTCGATGTCCTTATCCACCACCAAGTTTGTGACGGCCTGTAGTACAAAATGTTAAAGAAAACAAAAAATCCGATGTAAGTATCAAACGTCATCATTTAACACACAAACAGACACACATAGAGCTACGCAAGGACGCGTACTCGGCGTCTTAAGAGGCCCTCAAGTGAACCGGCAGGCACGATTCCGAAATGCAGTATAATCATCGGTTGCCAGAGGAAATGTCTACCCACAATAACTCTGGGTTATTAACTCTTTTAAATATATTATGTCACCAAAAGCATTCTAAGCTGAGATTAATGCAATTTATTTGTATAAATTGCAAGAGAATGAGGGTATTTTGAACGCTGTTTTAAAAATCAGTATTTATAAACAAGTAGAAGTAGATTTTCGTTCCATTAAAGTTCCTTGTTCGGATAAAGCTTTTTATTATGATTTCGATTTGCGCGGGATTTCAATCATTCGCAACTTTTGGCATTTTGCATAAGTGTCAACTGGACTATAAACGCGAAGGTGAATGCAAGAATGGCCTGTTCATTGTAACAAAAGCCATTGTAGTAAACTAACAATTGGAAAATAAAGTGTGCAAAAACATACAATGCATTTTACCGTAAAAAAGGGAATTGAATTTATTCTAAATGTCATTAAAGGCAAGAACTACCCAGTCAACTTTTTAGAGTAAATTCTTTTGAGGAAGCTTACGTCAAAATTCAAATTGTTGAACCTCTTACATTAATTTAATAGAAAGTACTTAATTATGATTAAAACCCATTTTAAAGCTCACATAATCCAACAAACCTGTTCCTCATATGATAGTTTTTTAAGTTTTTATTCACATAACACAAATGAAACATCTAAAAAAACTAAAAAACTCACGTTGTTTTAAAATAATGAAGTCATTGTGCAAGAAGCCTGAGGAGGGTATTTTTCCGTGAAATGCAAATGAAAGTAATCTGAGGTTATAAGAGATGATTCTTGATAAGCTGCAATTGGAAGAATCTGAATTTTATGTGCCGGTCTGAAAGGTTGTTAAAGTGAGGCCCTAATTTGAGAAGTTAATTCTTAACTAACTCTTATCTGATACTCAAATAGACTAACGAAGTGACTTGCTTGACAGCAGACTTTGTTCTTTTTCTCCACAGTATCCAGAAGATCTGATCATACAACTGGCACGAATAACTAAGGTTCACATGCCTATTTCGTCAACATTAGAGCATTAAGAACAAATAATAATGTATATGCCCGATAATCAGGCTTTTGTTTTTTCCGAAAAGGACTTTGTGACAAGAAATAAATCAATTTTAAATTATCACATTAAATATAATGAAGAAATGTCAGATAAAGCTACACCGGGACATTTAAGCGTTCGTGACCTGTCACATTCCCAGTTCCGGAATTAAAGATCACGCACTTTTAATGGCGATCAATAATTACTCGCAAACCGTCACACATAAAAACACAAAAATATTGTTATAATAATAATCTATCCTCAGCAACTTTATAACCTATAGGCAATATGAGAAGCAATATAACTTTGTTTAAACACTGTTAACGTTAAACCAGCGTTAAACTTGGAGATAATCCTGGCTCTACGCCTAACCTCAAACATTACCCCCTAAACTCTTAACTTTTATCCTAATTTGCCCGAATGTGCCGCATTTGAAGTACGGGGGAAAGTGTCTGTTCCCGTATCTGTTCACATTTACAAACACATGTGCCCAAGGGATCAGCAACCACAAATAAAATCTTACTCAGTCTTTACAGTTGTTCATTCGTTTTTGTACATCTATGTAACACCATTTTAATGGGCTTCAATTTTATCTTTGTACGAACATTCGATCCACTTTGTGACACGAGCTGGTGTTGTTGATATTCGTTGATGTATTCACTGATACAGCATTTTTATCAGCGGTCCACTCCAAGTTTGCTCATTATTGTCGAAAGTTCTGCAGAGCATTTAATAACCGTTGGAAAATCTTTCTGCGCATGCTATGCACAAAAATGTCTTCTTAGCAATCTACGTTGGTTAATGTAAGTGAAAGTAGTTTACTCTGACTGACCTGTTCAGAAGCCTCAAATTCTGTCAGAATTCAGATGTCTGTTTTTTAGAATACACTGTGTCACCTTAGCCATTCTAAGCTAGAAGTAAAACAAAGTAGTCGCATACATTGTAAGAGATAAGGGGGTGATAAGAGGCACCAAAATAATCCCACTGCTAGTTTTGCAAAATATATGTTTTGGGCATCATGATATAAATGAAATTTCAAATAATTACTCAGGGTGGTGACGTGTGTTCAGAAACATTGATGGTCAGTAAATGGAAAAAACACAGTACAGTTAGGCGTAATGATTTAACAAAGGAAACGTCTAATATAAGGTTGACACAAAAAAATAACCTGCCGATACAACATACTCACGATTGACGATTGCAAAAATGTATTAAAGGGAGTTAATAATTCAACACAAGACTGCGGGAGCGCACAGGCGGCCCCATGTAGTAATTTGCTTTCGGCATTACGACTGAAATTATGTTGAGTAGGTTTTGGCGTTTGTTGATAAAAAATGGCAGTGTAACAGAACACGTCACTATTGCTGACGTGAGTGTTGCAATCCTGTAATTTTAACTGAGTTGGGTGATTGTGTGCTAAGACTTGTGCTGTTGAGGTTTTGGATTAAGTTTTTGAATCAGGTTTTGCAGCTCGGTGGTAAAGTTTTGGGTAAGCCTCAATAGTATGTTTAGGTTTAACGATTAAACAACCATTTTTTAGATAATCGCTTATTCCACTTATTCAGCAATGCAATATTCAAATGAATTAATGGTTAATCACTATTCTCAAAACTTGATCAACATAGATAGGGAGATAGACAGTTCGTTGTAAGTTAAAGTAATTATTCACTTAGCGGTCGTCAGCAATACGCCTAAAACTTTGCTACAAAATTGCAGGGAAGCACTGTTTTTCAAGTTGCATATTGCTTTGCAACTAAACTCGCAAACGTCGCCTTAAAAATACTTCTTACTTCTTACCTCTACATTTTCCAACTAGTTATCATTCTTTTTTCATTCATAAAATCCCCACTTGCCCCTTTTCCGTATTAAATTTGTTAATTCCATTCATAAAACCAGCTAATTAAGTTTATGTGCTGGGACACCTAGGGTTACTAGGCTTATACATATTCATGCTTGGGCAAGATCACATGTAAGATATAAGTCGTTGTCTCCAGAAAACATATTTGCAGACCGTTGATGAGCGTCGACGTTTTAAAGTTTTATGTGAACACATAATCGATTTACGTGGATTTATACTTCAAAGTATTGAAAGTTCCGGAATGTCTAAAGCCTCAGAAAGTTCCATCAAAACCGAACAGTTTACATTTTTATATGCTAGATTAGAAAAAGCAAATCGTGTTATCTTATAAAGTCGTGCGGGTACTAGATAATACAGATTTCATCATATTATGACATAGTTTCGGGAATTCGGAAGTTTTTGTTGATTTGCTCATATTAAAAGCAAATCCTTACGGCAAAAGGTTATAAAACAATCAGCTCCAAAAACGCTTGTTTTCATTTCCTTGCCATTTAAGGGAGACAACACCCTAAACACCATCATGGGACGTTTAAGCAATACCATTAAATGGAACTATTTTGCAGCTGAGCTTGTATTTTGCAACTCGGTGAAGACCCTTCCGATTCCAACTGCAAAGGATGCCTTGCCGTTGTACGCCACTTCTAATGTTGTTTACCAATTTACATGCCCTTGCCCATGCAAGTACATAGGACGAACACAACGGCAATTGGCAGCCAGAGCAAACGAGCATTTGCCGAGTTGGTTATTAAGACAGGAGAATAAGGCTCCCCGTTCTTCTATCACTGAACACCTATTGAATATGGGTCATTCTGTTGACCCTAAATCATCCTTCCGAGTACTTGTTCGGGCACGAACGACTCGTATCTTACGCTACCTGGAGGCAGCATACATAAGGCGGTTTAAACCGGACCTATATAAACAACAGGAGCATGTGGTGAACCTAACCCTGCCATGGTAGCTCCGGCTCCCTGTTTACCCACCCCCTTCCCACCTTTTTGCCTTATATGTTTTTGCCTTAGACGTTTTTACTGAATTTTTTGTTGCGCACAATGTTTGAATTCTTTCTTTATTGATTGTCCCTTAGCTAACTCAAGTGACCTTGATGTTTTGGATCGATTTTTTTTGTATGAATTCAATTCTGTTATTTATCATTCGTTATTCTGTTTATGCAGCGAGAGGAAGCGGCTGATGAGCGCTCGCGATGTTTTTGGTGCCATTAAATTCTGCTACATAGGCTGTCTTCAAATTTATGATGTCTGCATAGCTATTGACTTTAAAGTCTGACGTTAATTGTCTTCTTCCTTTAAAGCCATTCTTAATAAAGAACTCCCTCCATGAATAAATGAAGAAATTCTCGTTTCAGGCATTTTCATAGGCAAGGAATAAGACGTTTCGAAGACCTGACGATGGGTTTACTGTCCTGAACTACCCCACCTCCTCTTCCGGCCGGTTCTTTGTGGAATCCGTTTCGCTTGCCATTGTGAAGTTCGGTTTGGATTTATTCTGTCATTGTCCAACGTAATGACACAATAGTGTGTAGGCCACGCGAAGGCCTTGATGCCTATTAACAGAGTTTGCATCTGAGTACCATGTGTTCAGCATCAGACTTTCGGCTGTTGAGGTTCATCAGCTCCTTAAAGATCAAAATTGTGGCCAGCCTCTGCGATATGTGTTGCAAATTGCGAGTTTGGGTCTAGTCTCCTAACGGCCACTAGTTTGTGCTCTTTTTAATGGTCATCCGTTCATATTCCACCAGACAAACGGCATCGTCTTGCAAGGATAACTATCAGGCTGCATTCAAGGTGGTGCTTGTCTGTCAGGGCTTCGCCATTCCTTCCCCTGTTCAAAATTCACAGTCAAATAACATTTTTCTTCGTTTATAACCATGAGATCAAAAAAGGGGTTTAAAGTTTTTAAGAAACGAGTCAATGTCAAGCTGGTAAAAAGGATTATATGACAAATCATTTTGCCTTCAATCTATATGCATAGAGCCCAAGAATCACGCATTTTGACAGTTTTCCTCAATTGCGGATATCAAGCTATTGGTGATAAGATACATTGCATCCGTCTGCCCGTTTTTATGTGCATTTGGCGGAAGTCTACTTGGATTAAAAATTAATATAATCCCAAATTCCGTTCAGAGCATACAGCACGTCATTATGCAATCAGCTTTTTTGAAACTGGCAAACCATTTCTGAGCTTTTCGTGCAGTTATTGAATTGTTCCCCTTGACAGAGCATATTTTTCGGACAGCCCCCGCTGTTTTGAATTCTCCATGAAATTCGAATTAAAAGAAACCTCAAAAAGTATTGAATTTCTCTCAACCATATTCCTATTTTCCTTGATTTGTCAAAAACAGAAAAAATAATTCAAATAAAAATGGATAAACAAAACGTGAAACTGCTAGTCTGCAGCCATAAAACGGCAAATTACTATCTGAACCAAAAGACAGCATAATAAAAGTTTAAAATTTTGAAAACCGCACAATCCTATGAGAAAACCCAGTGCAGAGGATAAGTTGCAGTATCCAGTAGGCTTAGTAATCCAAAGAATTTAATCTGTGCTACAAAACTCCTTATGAGGATTTGCAAATAGTTGTATTCATTTTTAACTGTTGATAATCTGCAGTTGACGAACTGCAAAAAGTTAATGTTCATTAGCTGAACCAGGTCCGATAGAACTTGTAAAATGGCTAAAAATTGAAAAATTAACTGGCAGGGATGATGCAAAATATGCCAATAATTGGAGGACCATACGCTTAGAGCGCAAACGGCTTTTAAATGATACAATACATTGGTTGTTTGAGTAAGGTTGTTTACAACCAGCGGGAGGGACGCATACTAACTAGGCCTTACACTAGGGCAGGAAGAAATATTTTTGGTTGGAAGCAGAATAACGCTAATATTCTCTACCAGCAGAAGAATAACAATGGATAGTTAAAAAGTGTAGTAACCCAAAATGACAGCGGCAGAAGTAGTAACGTTTCCGTCTTACTTGATGTTATTGGACAGTGGTAAACAAAAATGTACTTCTACAGCCGACTTAGTTGTTTGGGTGGTGCTTTTGCCCTTAATGCAACGGGTTTGACAGAGCTTGTTTTGCCCTTCGCCGGAAATTCCTATTCTAGGGTCTTCGCCTTTGTTATCTAATCTCTTAGAAGTCACTGGTTTTCTAGATGACAGGAAGTTTTGCCTTTTTGACTTGCAATCTTTCCACAGGGTTATTGCTATTTCTTATTATAGTTTGGACGGTTGGCTTCTATTCTACTAAATATTTTGGCCGATGTTTAACACACGCGTGTCCCAATTCCTCATTTGACAAAATATGTCACATTTGTAAGTTCTTACATCCCATTTTGGCAATAATGGAACAACAGGCAGTTACAATTATATACAGGAGAGTAGAAAATCAAAGTTTAAGCAGCTAGTGAGCAGTAAGTATGGGGGAAATGACACTCATTTATGCATGCTCATCAGCCACTAAGAGAAATGAGAAGATGTGATCACTGGAACAAGAGCTTTATTTTCTTGACGTTTCGGATTCTGTCGAGACGTGTCGGAGAAATGCGTGGACAAGGATGATACATGCACAGACTGCACGGTATTTATATTTCTTAGCAGTCATGCGCGTGCGAACTATAATTATGCGCTCCTACAGTCACCGTTAAGGAACTAAGTTGGTGCGGTGGAATAGTTTACCGGATTTGTTGCAGTTGTGGACAAAGGAAATACGTCGAAAAACTGGGATATAACTCCGGACGCAAATGGCCAAGCATGCACCAGCGTTGAAGAGGAAAGACGCCAACTCCCATGCTGCCGGCAATTACATGAGAAGGATACTTGAGGGTGTTCAGAGAGTAAAAAGTGTATGCTGGTCAAATAAAGGGCCAAAGGAGGGTAAGAAATGAAATGTGTCTGACCATAAGTTGACGTTTCTGTTTCATCAACGAAATCACGACGTGCCAAGAGATGTTAATACCCTCGCTGCCTTTTTTGTCGGCCAAAGAAACTCAAGTGCCTGTATAGACACCTTCTGCACGCATACAATTTGGTTAGAGCGCCATAAAAATCGCCCTGCTGTCACAAATATTTGTTGATTCAGAAACTTGAAATACTTCGTGGGGAATTTAAAGTTGACTTTGATTGATTGGTTGAAATCAGTCAAGATTTCATCAGAGGAAGATTTTACCTTGCCTCAGATGAGCTTACCAGGATGGTGGTCTCAGATCCGCTTGGTAAGACAGCTAGTCATTCGACAAATGTAACCTACTATACAGAAAAGGAACAAAGGCAAATTGAAAAGGTTGCAACAAGTATCTGTCTCCATCTTGAAGGCTTATTAGTGGCATTCTTGAGATCATTCATCTTATATCAACAGCGGAATAAGTGTGTGGTTGATAATATTGCCAATTAAAAAAATATTGTTCCTTTGACGCTGTACATTGTTTTTCCTGAATCTATTTAATACATTTAATCTAACAAATAAAGTATATCTAACTCAACGAAACATAACCTACTGCTGTTAACGCGACCACATCAATAAAAAGACCCAAAATAAAGAACGACCTCACGGCATATGAAAACGCAAATGGGTATTGCAGGTCGATGCGCAAATAATTTTGCCAATCGCAAAAAGTTCAAAAACGTGAAAATAGTTGTCACAACAGTACAAAAGTCTTTTACAAGTAGATGAAACTTACTCATGCAACATTTTTACTCAATTTCCTAAAAGTATATTCTGTCACATTAAAATATGAGGAACAGAAGCAGTTCTCTGGGAAAATCAAAACGTACATGATAATTTCTGAGGTGGTGACACCGGTCCTTCGTCAGACGAAATAAAATTAAGTAAGAATGTACGGTTACGCTAGATAGTTAAAGCATCCTGAACAGCTAGAGTAGTTGCGTGTGAGACGAGTCATTGCTTTTTTGTGGTCGGCGTGCGGCTGGAAGGGGAAGGACGGGTGATGGGTGGTAGATGATGGGGTGACAGAGTAAGCGGTCGAAGATGTGTGATAAGGACGGCGGACGATAAGTCTTGACCTTAAGCTACTGTTTTGGTTGCATAAGTCGACGTACCGGTTGATACTACCCACCGTAGAGCACCCAGCCTGGACAAATTCTCGGGCTGCTTTTGTGTTTGCCATGGCAACTATTTCCTTGCCAACCCCACTAAATTCGTGGTCGCACTCGATTGCGTGTGCGAAGACGAGGGACAGGGGCCCTTTTGACAGACAGCTAATTGCTGTCCCTCGATATGGGTACCAAGGAGTCGACGTGTGTGTGTGTGTGACCACTATACGCGCAAGAGCAATCTGCAAACGGTGTGCGATGAACCATATTTGATTGCTCTTCGTTAACCATACGATAATTTATAAGCGATAGCGCGGCGCGTAATGACGATGCTGGCCTGTGCATGAAGTGGATATCGAAGGAATATAATAGTCCGAAGATTGCTTCGGAAGTTCCCTGCATATAAGGCGATTTAAAGAAATTATACTCACAATTAAACGTTACCAGAAAACATTTACCGACGTAGTGAGTGCGTGGACATTTTTTGTCACGCAAAGTGGCACTTGGGTCATATTTTTGGACACATCCGCAAAAATAATGAATATCAGCGGCAGACGTCGATGAAAGATACGTGGTCAATCAATTGGTGAGCCTTTGCTAATAAGAAACATTGTTTAAAACGTTTTACTATGGCATTAACGTGGGGGATATCGACGCAAAGCAACTGTATAAACGTTGAAGCCAAATAGGGAGCTCAATTGTTCTGGAAAATACGGATACCACAAATGATCGTACTTACTTTTACTAGTGACATTAACGTTATATTTTCATACTTTAAAGTGTACCTTCACACATGCAAATAGCAAAGAGGAGTGGGCACAGACCAGCAAAAGCAACTTCTAAATTGTTATTATTGTGCACGTTGTATTTCTATAGTACAAATATAGGAAAACTTACCCATTAAAAAGTGTATTTTAAAATCTTAAAAATTATCATGAGATTGTTGGATTTTTGCAGTTTCTCCGCATGTCTTTTTACATATCAGAGCAATCGCATACTTGTATTCGATTTTATTGCTCATGAACTAGAATGGATGTGCAAACATGAATTTTTGGCAATGTTTTTAAAAAAACTGTTCAATGGCAACTTCGATCTCTTGGCATGCAAAATAATAAACACATAATGACAAAGTGTTATTTGTCTTGTTTCATAAATCATGAGCGTTTAAATATTCCTTGTCGATGTCTGGCGAAATCGGTATTGCAGGATATTGCCCGCATGTGGTATTATATAGACTTTTGCTAGACTCAAAGACTTGGACCAAAATGCTAGTAATTTGCTATCAATGCAGCTTTCCAAAGAAGGTGATAAAACTACATGTTGGGAACATAAACATGTGCTTTCCATGTTCAGGACGCATGCACCATTTACACGTAAGCAAGCATACTTCAAATAATCTGTATACACACGTATGTGGTTCCCCCGTAGGTTCTTGCATGTTGCTCGATTTTTACAAAAAGGCTTCCATTTCGTCGAAAAAAACTAAGTAGGCATTGTGTTTTAAGGTATGAATTGCACAACTGTAACCTTTAGCAAGGCCGAATGACTCCGACACAGCAGGTCCTGTTTCGTCATCACAAATCGGTATCCTTTGAGAAGTTTTTATGTTAGTTGAGTTTTGCACGTAGTACACCATCTAGAAAACAATTAGTACAAAAACACGCAAAGCAAGAGCAAGCATTTGAATTCCTTGTTGTAATTAAATATTGAGGTGTGTATTTGCAGGAGTCGCAATTTTATAAACCTTTTTGTTACGCAGACTACCAATACCAGAGTAACCTTATCCATTCTACGGTTTAGGTTCTTACTTGTGCAAAGTGGTGAACATTGTTTGTTTAGGGGAGCTACCTGTATTTAAGAAGCCTCAAATTCCAGAATCTCGAAAAATATCAACATTTTGACCAATTTATGCAATATTAATTGTCAGGTGATATAGTGTGGAAAAGTAAGTGAAGAATGTGGGTGCATAGTAAGGGCTATAGGCGGGAAATGATACTATTACATGAAGGCAGTTCAGGTAACAATGAAAACCTGTGGAGTGCCCCGTAAATTGCCCCCCTCTTTAATAACTTTTCACAAGCTTTCACTGTCACCTGAACCGGCTTACTGAGATAATTACGTGCCTCTTTCTCCACTGCTCACTGGGCACCTACATTTTTGACTTATGTTTCCCACCCTTTTTATCTATAAAGCTACCCTCTTTATAGGACAGTTTATTTACTAAATTAACAAGTAATGACCGTTTGCAGATGAATTAGAGGTCACGAAATTGGGTGACGTCAATACATCTGCTCAGTTTGTGATATTCGCCTTGTTTAAATAAAATCATTTTGATCAAATTTATTTACAGATATTCAAAGTAAAAGATGGCAATAAGGTTCTCATCGACCTTTAACTTTTCACGATTTCCAATGTAAGCAAGCCTTTCTGCCATAAATCCCGACACATTTTGACGTTTTTATCACAATTTTTAAAATGCGACGTTCGTTTTAAAGCTTTTACCAAAGACATGATTTTTTTCCACATTAGTTCTCAGGAAGAAGGCCAAAACATCGATGTCCATTGACGAGCAAAGAGAACGTGGAAAAGTTAAATTGAAGTATTTTGTGCTCTAGAGTAAGTGATACTGTTGTTCGACATGTAACCTCTTTAAAACAATTTTTTTAGATTTTCAGTTGATGCAAATATGTGCATGTTACATTCTTCCAAATTAATATCAAAGAAAAAATAGAGACATTTGTTCTTTTTTAATCTACGCTCAAAGTCACTATCTGTCATTAAAACAGCTATCTTCCTCAGACAAATTCCAAACCAATGAAGGTTCATAGTATCCTAGAGTATTTTGAGGTTGTGACTTATGTCAAAGTTGCTATCATTCATTCGTGATCCAGATAGGGGCTGTCTTTGTAATACGTCAAAATAAATATGACAGGGGGGCAATATCGGCACGTTCTGCTGCATACGCTTGTAGATTTTTCTGTTCAGCTCGGTTTTCATCCAAAGTGCTGATTCAGTCATTGTTGGTGGTCTCAATTAAAGTACTCAACACGAAAGCAAATTTTTTTTCCATTAAAATGTTAGCCAAAACTTGGAGATTACTTTTCCGATGTAAAAATGGTGCATGAAAAGGATTGCAAAAAGAGCTTTTTTCAGTTTAAATCCCTCACGATTTCATTCCCTTTATGATGCCACATTTTGAACAAGATTTCTGGTTGTAAGCATCAAATGCTTTTGCAATGTTTCGCATTAACACTCGATTGTCTATTAATTTGAAATAAATTGAAAATTCACAACATTTTGAAGAGTTATATATGTTTAATCAGAACTTCCACTGATGTGGTAGGGAACATATAGCTTGTTTATTGGATCTGCTACAGTTTTGGGCAAGTCAGGTACATCGAAGAAGCCGAAAGACTGTTCCAGTCGCAAGTTTCCGAACATAAGACAGCAGTGTGGAGACATTTAAGGCATGACTCACTCTACAAGTGTCAGCTAAGCAGTCATTTTTTAAGATATCACAATTCCGCAAGAGGGACAGTTGTGTGCGACGCAATGTGCTTCGCTCATGAAAAGAACAGGAATCCCAACTGTAAGCAGGTGGAGTGATTTTTCTTACCCATACTCAACGCAACAAATTCACTTTTGCTAAAAGAATCAGTCGTCAAACAAGTGCGAAGGTTAACACATGTTACAATGCCAATTTAAATGTGCCAGGCAGCTAAGAAATTAATTAGGCCGTGCTCCAAACAAGATTCATTAATGTTCAGCAAAAAACGATCAGCATGCACACCGTTAAGCAACTATTCCAAGAGTGGGCAATACCACTCGATTCATGGAGCGGCAATTCTCTGTAATAGCTTATGGCAGTCTAGTGACTGCATATTATGATTATCATAACTCCGTGCCTATATATTTTGCGTATCTGCCGGTGTCCTTGATACTGCATTAGCTAGATAAAGTTCTTGAGCCAGGGTTGCGTCTGCTTAATCTTTACTTTTTCCTAAAATAGCCCTTTTTGCATGTATCTTAACCTGAGTTGACGACGGAAATGGGAACGACATTTTTTTTGCTGAAAAAACTATCTGTTTAGACGACTAGCGTCTTCGGATGCGTCAGGGTCTGGGAAATGAGACCAAGTCAAGTGGGTTCCATTAGCGGCCGGTAAACGTTCACCATCAAATATCAATAACGACTGCCAATATCTCTTTCTCCTCAACCGGCACAACAAAGGGCACGTAGCTCACGGTTTAAGTGGTCGCCACTTATCGAAAGGTCGCGATTTCAAACTCTGTGTATTGCATCACCTGAATTCGGCATGACTGGCTGAACACAGCTAATAAGCCCGAGATGTCCATTATAGTCCCGTTGTATTTGCCGGCAATAGGATAAATCAGAAAACGGGCAATAATAGTTTACAAAGTGCACCACGTGTACCCCTAGTTTTAACATTGTGTCCTAGGAAAACGGTTGTTATAGGGATTTGGGGGTTAGGATTTAGGATAGCCAGTGAAATATATTTGAATAACTGCTATGTGTATTTTTATTTTATTGTTTTAGGGAATTTAGATTTGCCTTATCTCTATGGTCGTTTCTTGTTGTGCGGAGAAACCCCGTTAACAAAATTCCGGTTTATCGAAACGTCTGAAAATATAGAAATTGTGTTTGAGAAGTTATCTACTTCAACTTACGTGAGGTCCAAGTAACTATTCTGGATCAGAGTCCACAGTGTGGAGCGCCGCAAACTCTTTCAGTTTATATGCGAAACAACTTACTACCACATGCCACGGAAAAAATTTAACTTGAGGTTTTCCCTTTGCACTAAGTCTTCCAAAATGTCCTCACTGCGTACCTTATTTCCTTATCACCTAAATCAGTATATCCACTGTTTCCGTTGGACAAAAGGCAAAGAATAGGGGTATATGGGTGCACTCCTTAAACTAAATTTGCCTTTAAACTGTTAGTGGGTTGAAGGACACTAAAGAGTAGTAGGATGCGGAATATCCACCAACAAGTAAAAATTCTTTTGGCTGTTGCTGAAAGAGCAAAGAAAAAAACCAACCATACCTCCGATGGCGTCATTTTAATAACATATGCTGTCCAGGATATGCTTTGTACAGGTTTATTTGTAATTCAACACAATTGCCTGTACAGCAGGATCATTATTGGGTGTACTCATATCATTGCACCACCCTTCAATTGCAGTTTGCATAAGGATTCATGCACAATGCCAACAGATACGAAAGATTGATACGCTTCCGCTTAAAGGCATTTATTCGGCGTGAGATACTGACTATCGTGTAGTATATTCCGAATATATAACATTCAAAATAGGATATGTGCTTTTTATTAGGCTTCTTTCTGACCACACAAAAAACGTATGTGTTTTTATTATTCATTTTTATCGCCTTTATGAATGCAAATATACTTTATGGAAGACGTGAATGAAATAAATATTTCTTGTACTCGTTTGGCAGAAAGTAACGCCTTTAAATTGTAAACCTAAAGGGAGGGTATCCTTTGGTTTTAAAACATTTCATAGATTGCCGTATACTTTTAAACCATCTGAATGCTACACTCGAATTCAACAATAACAGACTGCGTGCATAATTTTCATAAAATCGTGCAATAAGTTTGGAACATGCTTTACACAGTACAGGCAGAATTAATACATTGATTGATACGACGTCATATGAATGAACACTTCACAATCGTATAAGAGCTCATGGTTAGAAATTTCTTAAACCAAAAGATACCATTTTTGTAAGTATACAATTCAAAGAAGGCGTAACGTCCTACCAAACGAGTACAAGGAACATTTTTTTCGATTTCATATTCCATAAAGTATATTTGAATTTATAAGGGCAGATAAAATGAATGAAAAATATGCATGCTACTTAAGCACATACAGCACATTCTTTTGTAAGTCGTCAAAACGAAGCTCATTAACGAGCCTGCTTCCTATCATGACTGAAATTACTTCAGAACAGGTTCCACGACAATCGATATCACACCCGGAATCAATGACGATTAGAAAAAGAGTATACATCGCTCCCGTTTGTTGGTATGTTGGAGGAATTCTGGAGCGCACTGTACACTAGCCTTAGCAGTTATTAATGTGCAAAATGGCAACGCTGATTCAACGAGCAGTCACTTTGTAAAGTAGCATCCAAGATCTAATGCCGTGTAGTATGCCGATGTGGCATATCCCATACGCATATTGGAGAGATAATTATCTCGAAGCTTCAATTGCTGCTGGTAGGAGTATCCGACCATTCCACCATTGGCATTTCCTTGTTATCAAGTGGCAAACATTGCATTTCTTAATTATATAGTCTTTGTAGTAGAGGAATGCGCGCGGACCTACTCCAGATATGGATGCCTTTAAAAGGATTTGTATGCAGAAAAGCAAAAAAAGGTATCCAAAGAGGAAGATGTGATCACTGGAACAAGGATTTTATTTTCCTGACGTTTTGGATTCCTCCGGGAATCCTTAGTCATAGGTAATCGTAAACAGGTCTGAGACATGCGCAGATAAGGGGTGTTAAATGCACAGATTGCACGGTATTTATAGTTCACAGCGGTCACCCGCATGCGTACTATAATTGTCCGTTCCTGTAGCCACCTCTGTAGGTCTTAATTGGTCCGGTGATTGCTCATTAATTGCAACAGAGTTTTTGTCCACGTCGGATGCAGGTTTGATAATTGCTCGACAATTACGCCCGCTGTCGTCAGAGTTGTGCCCAGTCCTTCCCAAGTGACTGATTCTCTAGCTCAGTAAATTTCTCAGTACACCGTATGGGAACGACAAATCGTTGCTGCTCACGCAGTCCTGGAAGGATGCCAAGCGGTAAACGGGCGGCGGCAGTCCCTTTTGTGTGTGCGTGTGTATTTGTGTACATCGCGGGGCTGTTGCTGTTGTCGGTCCCACCAGTAAGTGTGTGCCGATGTATGCAAGCATTGCCACTGTGTGTGTGTGTCCATGTTTAAACCTGAGCAAGAGAATGAGTCACGCAACGATTTTGCGTTCCCATACGGTGTACTGAGAAATTTCCTCAGCAAGGGAATCAGTCACGTGGGAAGGATTGAGCACAACTCTGACGCGGGCAAGAACACTGTCGCAAATAATGAGCAATAACCGGACCAATTAAGACCTCAAGATATGGCTACAGGGACGGACAATTACAGTACGCATGCGGGTGACCGCTGTGAACTATAAATACCGTGCAATCTGTGCATTTATCACCCATTATCTGCGCATGTCTCAGACCTGTTTACGATTACCTATGACAGAGGATTCCTGACGGAATCCGAAACGTCAGGAAAATAAAGTCCTTTTTCCAGTGATAGAATCTTGTTCTTCAAAACTGCTCCCTGGAACTCGTATATTCTCCTCTATTGGCAAAAAGGTATCCGTTATTCCAGACAATGTTTAACGGATCAATTTCCATTTGAACTGAAAAAAGTATATTGGTTTCAAGCTTTTCGCATGTGAACGTTCAAAATCATCGTTCTGTCCGTTCAGCCTCAAAGAACCTTTAAAGGCAGAATAGTCCTGGTGCCTACTAAAAAATTACACAGATGCACAGCTTTCTTGCCAACAGGAGGAAAAGAGCGTTCAACCTTTCGAGCGATTGTATTTATTTAAAAAAAAACTTCCCTTTAGAAGTAGTGATTAACATGTCATGTGCAACAAAATGTCAAGCTAAGTGTAACAAAGCCTTTAAGGAAGACATGTCTCCCAATATTCCGAAGCAGTCAACATCACATGAGCAAAGCAATGCACAATAATGGCTGCTTGTGCAGAAAAAACTTATAAGGATGAAATGTCTATTTCCATTGTGTCTCCCACGGAATAATAAAGACATGTTAAACAAACAGTAGCCCAAATGCCAGCTGTCTCATCAGACATTATATCATTGTAATTGAGCATCTCCCCTGGCAAAAAATTAACATGCAAGAAGAAAATAATTTCTCATGAGTGTCAACAAAGTAATTGGAAAGTGTGATAAGCCCCAGGGAATGTGAGCTATGCAATTAAGGGCAATCAGGATGCATGTTGCAACATTAGGAACTATATTTACCTTCTGTCTAATTTTTTTACAGTAAAATGTCAGTTTTACCACAAAAATAATAAATAATTAACTGTCAGTAGTAGCACTTAGAATTAAGGTGTTAAGTGTTTGCCCAATAAATACAAATATTTTCCTTGCCATTTATAACGGGGTGAAAAGTTCCATCAGGGAATTCAGAAGAGTGATTTGCGAGCATACGCAACCTTTCGATAAATTCTCATCAGGTCGTTACATTTATACGTGTAGAGGGTTTAAATGTACACCGTAAACATGCAGATAGTTACGCTCATCATAACAGGCAAATGCTTTTTGGACCAAACACAAGAGTTTGAGGGTAGGTGAATATTCGGCAACGAG
Source organism: Ligula intestinalis (assembly GCA_036362985.1). NCBI lineage: Eukaryota > Metazoa > Platyhelminthes > Cestoda > Diphyllobothriidea > Diphyllobothriidae > Ligula > Ligula intestinalis. Next base: position 8,700,886 of record JAYGXS010000006.1, on the reverse strand, counting down.
GGCTTGTTGACGCCGGGCAGGAGGGAGTCGGTGGAAGGGAAATAGTAAGCGCGGAAAAAGAGCAGGCAGTTATGTAACCGTTAGCCATGCCAAGCTTAGCGCTTGCAAAAGGTTCGTTTTTGCCCGATGATAATTTATAGGAAATTTACTTATGCTCACTAGCCACTTTTAACGTTCAAGCAAAAGAGTTTATTTGGTGTATGTATACAGCTGGTCTGATTTGCTGCGTGAAATAAATGTACGTAAGGCAAAAAACCAAAGCGGCCTGTGAACGGAAACCCACAGTACCCACAGCACGAATCCATCTACTTTCACGAAAAAAGGGTGTACCGATGGCTATGAGATAAAAAAGCAAATAGCAATTGAAGTGCAGCTTTGTCTGGCGCAACTCAGTTGCAAGTAGATGGTAGGCAATAAGGTATATTTGGAAGGACAGACATTTGAGCACTTTTGACCAAACGACCCTTTCATATTTTGTGTGCTATTTGGTCTGGAATGTTGTAATAAGGTCAGAATGTCAGCACAGCTTCAACCTAACCGATGCTATCCCACAGATTAAAACTTATCCAAAAATAGTCATCATAATATTTAAAAAAAATGGTATGATTTTTTAAGAGCACGGTTTATTTTTTAAATTATTTCGAAAAGAACGACGTAAAGACTCAACGGTATCAGCTATCTGCTGCAGTGAGTGACCAATCGCAAAACAAAACCCAAAATATTCGAAAGTGTAGCCATTTATTAGTCGTAAATAATGGAACGGAGAAGCAAATGAACTTTTGATCGTTTTCGTAGATTCACAATGTAAAATGTTTAGGGGGTGGGCGTTCCCCAAGTTAATATGTTATATGGAAAATTTTGTAAGCATGCACGTGAAATTTTCTTTTTTTCCTGGAGAATATTCATTGCTAACATTCCCTTTGCACTCTCTTAGAACAAAAATTTTGGTCCAAAATTATTCTGTAAAATTTTTCTGATCTTCATTACCACTAAAACGTCTTAAAGTTGCCATAAAAAACCACGCCGCCCTTAAGCAAATAAAGAATATGCTTTCGGTGTCCTCTGAAAGATGGTTTTAAAGATGTCTTGGCATTGTCGTTATCGATTGGTTTTCGACCGAATTATCAAAATTCATCCTTGTGTGCTTTTTGATTACGATGCTCTACTAGTCTCGAATCATTATGACTCCTGTCTAATAAGGTAGCCTCTTTCCGGCATTTTGTCATATAATCTTTCAATGTCTTATCATAGTGATATTATTGTCACTACAATTTACAAAATTCTGTATTATACCCACAGAAACGATCCCAAAACACGCCACAAACGATAATGTAGAGATTTTTAGATGCAACATTCTCCCCGAATTCTCTGCGGCTCTCCGATTATAATTTCAGCCCTGCTTAATAAAGATATTTTATCTTTAAACAAACCTTCCGAATACTCTTTTAGCTGCAGATGTTTTAAATGCTTTTGTAGCTCATACTATAATGCCGAGACACTTTAAACGGACAAGAATTTTGATGATCACATTCATTTTGACATTGCCTATCACCACAAATCTGAATTAATGGCTGCAATGTCTATCTCTACTACACATCGAAGCTCCTGACATATACACTTTCGTATAAAGAGCTATCAGTATTTTCTACTGCAATTCATAGCACGCTAGCCAATTGCAAAAATATTGAAATCCAGAAGCTGAGATTGAACCTGTATGCGAAAAAGATATGCATTATTTGCATTTTTCTAGATTTTTGCGTATTTTGCGAATTTATCTCATGACCTTTGTGAATGCAAACATCTTTTACCGACATTTTGCGGGCTATTTTATGTCCAGTAATGTTAAAAACATCCTGATGTATTATTTACATTACAAGCAATATCTCGAGGTTTGCAAGTACTCAGTAATACGAAGGACTATCGCACAACATACATTTAAATGTTTGGGCATGCTGTTTTGTAATATATTTACCGCAAGGTTTCTGTTAACGCGTTTCGTAGAAGCACAAACTGTTTAGATTTGACAGTTTTGCATTCTGCTATTGTGCGTTGATAAGCATACAGGGGAGTCAATAAGGTCAGCAGATGTAACAACTTTATATACCAATGTAGAAAAAAATGACAAGCCGAACAAACGCCTTATATTATTACTTAAGTGTACTTTGTAAAATGGAAAAAAAATGCATAGACAGTTTCAAGACAGATACATTTAAGAGCATTATGCGCATTAAAAAACTCAAATGCAAGTCTCCGCTGTTAAGAAACGTATTCAATATCAAATAACACTTTTGGCATGTTTGCATGAGTTTGACCCCACAGTGCAACACTCGAATTAGTCCCATTTACCTTTAAGTGTTGCAGCCAATGGGTGCTGTGGAGACTATGCATTTGCAACGCGTTATCTCGTCCCCAGTTTGCCAGTTTGCCATTTGCTTGGCGGCCCTAAATCATCAAATGCTGTTTTCTCTTTTCTTTTCTATCGCCTTATTTGGAGGCATCTATTTAGTTGCCCCGCTCAGTGATAGCGAAGTTTTCCTTAATTCCACAAGCTCAAAACCTTTTTAGTACTCATTGAACAACCGTTTCTTGCCTGGTTGCAAAACCATGCTAACGGTGAGCCATACGATTGATGAACCAATCATGATGCACTAAATTTATATTACCTCAAATAACCGGCAGTGCTCCCTGAGCCATCTGAGTGCCTAAACTGTGTGCTGACCATCAACCCCGTAGTTATTTTGACGTAGATACCTGAACTGGTAATGTTACCGCAACAGAGCTAAGTATTTGACATGCAGGCTTTTGAACCTAGGTTCTTCATTTTAACAAATTAAAACACTATTTGAGCATGCTACCCACCTGTCCGATAAAACTTGGCATCCGTTTTCATTAGCCTTTTTTCGCACGAGAAGCGCTTGCCCCAGTATTAGTTTAAATCGGTTGTACATTAAAATTCACTCACAAAATTGTTGAACTTGAAGCAAATGAGTTGGGAAATTAAGGGTGGCACCTGCAAGTCTGTTCATTCTATTTTCATAACATATTTGCTTATATATCGTGCGATGGACATTTTATTTTTCTGAAGTATCCTGAAAAGACTTTGCTTTAAACCTCTTCTAAAATGACTTATAAAGAAGTTATTGAAATATAGTAAATATCCGGATATAAGGAATTGTCGACAATCAAAAATGACGCATAGTCATCCAGTTATTGCATATGTGCAGGATATGTACTTGCATGAAGCAATCCTTAATTTTTCACTTCAATACATTTTTAGATTCTGTACTTGCTAGCTTTAAAATAATAATGAAAACGTCCAATAGGAATGCGATCTATTAAAAACTTTGAAACAAAAAAATTAGTAAATGTAACTTATTTTAGCATTTCATGAGTGGTTTACGGCTCCCATCCTGTTGGTTGACACCACGCCCAAGCGTAGTACAAGATGCTAAAATCTCCAGTCAATTAGCTTACGCCTTAAATACATATACAGAGAATCGTTACTGCCCTCATTTTATCCTTTGCTGAACCAGTCCCTTGTCCTTAACGCAACTTTTAATTGCACAAAAACCTCATCCGTTGACATTTTTCATAGGCTTAATTGCGCAGTTGGCCAACCTATACAAATGAACATGTAGGCAGTGGAGCCAGGATGACATAATGTTATAATAACTGCTGACCTTATATCATGCATTCATGTCTAAACGAAAAGAAACAACCAAATAATTGTATTTTTGCATCTCAATCTGATACCGGTATTGCAAATTAATTAGTTATAGATGTATACTTATAGTGCCAGAGCACAAAAAAAGTATATTGAGATTTTTAAATTTATTTTCTGGTTTCCTGTTCCTCTACTCTGTTGTAATCAAAAGCTGTGCGCAGTGGAAAATCTAACTGCAACATTCCATGCAGTTGGCTAATGGAATCTGGATACGCATTTGCTAACATTTGTTTTTCGAATTTCGTTTGAAAAGTCAAGCATAGGTGTGGATATATATAAGAAAATTATTAACCTTGTTTGCGAGGTGCTGGATTGACATTGTTGTCTTTTTCTAAAGACAAGTAAGGACTTTGCCGTCTGTTTGGACAATTAAAACCTTAAGCGATCTCCGCGCATGAACGTTTAATATATATTTTGCATTTTTTAAGTATGTGATAAAGGCCATGTTTATTTTCTACAATTTTGGAAACTCTGCTGGCACTTTGCACGCTTTAGTTGGGTTGGATGTCTAATATGTCTACGACACAAGTAAAAATCATTAATAGCTTCAAATAATGGGTCCTTAAATAGTAAATGTTGAAATGGGTGATCAGTACATTTATCACTGTACATCCCGTAAAAGTTGGATACTTCCAATTATATGATATGAAATTTTGCTATAAAATGGTTGCTTTTAGCACACTTTAAGACTTATAACAAGGTAAATCCTATCATTATCTTAGGTGTGCTAATATATTTCGAAAAGTGTAATATGTGGAAACATTTCTTCACCCTTTCCCCGATATCCAATTCACAACAGAGGAAGAGAGTGCTGGACAACGACCGCTCCTGGATGTCCTTTTCACGCTTGAACCCAACGGGGAACTTAGCACAATGGTTTATAGAAAGGCGACAAACACAACCCAGGTGTTCAGCCTCCATAGCAACCACCTAATAACGCATAAACGTGGCTGTAGTCAATCACTTTTCAGAGGAAGAAGACGCACTGCAGTAAACCGGAAGGACAAACGCAAGAATTACGACCACTTACATATTTCTACCTACTACAAGAGGCACTAGAGTTGCAATCCGCATTCATTTGCATTTTCGTAATTAAAGGCACTAGAATTACGAATTTCACATCCAAAAGCAATTAAAACAAAATATGTGTAAAGTACTTGATATCATTTTTATTTTCCTTTATAATTAAAGCAAGAACACTATTGTCCATAATCGAAGTGACCTTATAAGTTCCCCTTGGAATTAATATCATAAGAATGTCTGTTTGGAAAAATAAAGGTTCCACAAACTGAAGGCCACTACATTCAGCATTTGTGCAGTTGCAAGGAATGCGCGAACACCGCAATTTGGTTACCTACGTTGAACACCAAAGAAAAAAGATGTACTTTGGCATAGAAAGGTAACTTTTATCAGTTAATTTTTGAGTCTTTTTCCCTAGGTCGTCTCTGGATTAACAAGAAATGAGCAAGGAACAATTAACATTTTAAGCGTGGGGAAAACAAGTTCAATGGTTAAATGGCGTGAAACAAGCCTGGTGGTAGTGGTGTCAGTCAGTGTGTGTTGTGTGGGCTTCGTCTTGTCCATCGTTCTTTGAGGTGTTTACAGGCAGCATGTAACTCTATGTGGTGGATGCTGCATGAATCGTAGGGATGCATAGCCTCCACAAATTATCGGTCATTTTTGGAGAGGCAAAGGTGTGTCCTCTGTCAGGGAAGTGCCACTCTGATCAAATAGTAAGGTCTCTACATGGCTAATTGTTAGTCGCGCATGCGTGTAGATATAACTGTTTGGAGAACAAACCGATGGCTACTTAACGCATCAAGCTATTACACCCTGAGGATAGGGTTGGCTACCTCAATAAAAAACATTTAAAAAATTGCATACAGATCTTGTGATACTGTATACTGTGCACCAAACGACAATATCCATCTCCATAAGCACCACTTAGCCACGAAAAGATGTGACGATTCGTCCGAAGTGGCTATGTATTTCCCTGACACAGGAAACACCTTTGCATGGGATAAGACAGGCATTGTCGGAGTTTTCATCTCCACAAATGGCCGAGAATTTACGGATCTATGTACTGTGACGATTAATGCATCAACCATCACATAAAGTTAGAAACTATCTAAAATACCTCAAAGAATGGTGGAAGAGACGAGGGCCACACGTTTGAACTTTTTGTTTTTCATTGCGTATTTCTTGTCTGTCCGAAGGCGAGTTGGGGAATCCCTTCGTTTCGAACGTCACGCAAAAAACACAACGTACCTCTTCATGCTTTTTTTTCACCGTTCCTATCTATGAGCTGTCCGTTAATTTAAAATGTTTTATGTCCGAATTATTTTTGACTTGCGCGTGCATCCATATATGAAGCATGCAATTTAGCTCCTCTCGCTGTGTCAGTCGATGGGAAAACAAAATAGGCAATGGCCCAAAGCCTGTCACTGGTGTAAGCGTATTGGAGTGGATCTGATACCTAAATCAATAACTGTGAGACTTATAGTTTGAAGAGTCGATTAACAGAAGATTCATTTCTTACCGACTAGCGCTTAAAGGCACGGTAAGTTAGAACAGCATTTGGCAACATTGTAGACTTAACTTCTTGACATTATTTAGGCGGGTTTACTTGCGCATTTTAAGAAGATGGAACATCAGACTCGGCATGGAATTGGTGGGCTGCATGCGGCACATGTATTGCAATGGCCAGTCGGGTGTAGCAACGATGATATTATTTCATACGAAAACATGGCAGACAAACGTTTCTTAGCCATTTGGGCTGTAAGCAAAATCAATTGATAGTAGAAAAGGTACGATAACCTGCAGAAGCAATCAGTGGAGGGATGTTTGACACAGAAAACTGCAAGCGACAACGAAACAAGATCCCATTAGGCTATGGTATATGCAGCACTTGCACTTATTACGACAATGCATATTAATGCAGATTGCAACTCTAGTGCCTCTTGTAAAAAGTAGAAATATGCAAGTGGTCAGGTCCGTGGAACTATGAAAATAATTCTGAAGGCTGCGAGTAAGTTCATGCAGTGACCATATATGAGGATGGATGGATGGAGCGAATTATATTCAGCTGGTACCTACCATTGCCTATAACGTGTGAATCATTGCTGATTCAACAGGATTGCGGCCTTTTAGTAAGAATTGTGTCAGGTGCATGTGAAAAGTGGGTTGACACCCTGCTCGGAAACATATTGCACCATCAGGACTGCTAAATTAGTTGTAACTAAGTTTAGAAGGTTCACTCAGTACCCAGAGACTTATTCCAACATAATAATAACTAAAGCCGATAAATTGCATGCACGACCTTATGGAAGGCGTGAAAGACTGTACGTGGACAACTGGTAAGCGCAATTCTTGTAGTATTGAATGCGCGCGACGTACGCCCGCAAACCATATTTCGACCATGTGTAGCCAGGTAATTACACACTTCCCTAGGGGTTCTGGACAGTTCGGGCAGATGATGCAAATCACCTAAAAGACCGCGTTGCCCAAAATCAAGCCTGTGCAAGCGGTTGACACTACGTATTCTTGTCCTTTTTTCTACACTTTAAATTTTTCCTGCACATAAACGAATTTCTTTGGCTTCTAAAGGTTGAATGCAGGGCTGCAAACGCTTAAAAGAGTAGGTTCAACATTATTCGTTTTCTTTTTCTGCATCAAACACATTTAACAATCACCGCTGCGAATAATATAGCCTTATATTTGAGCATTATCGTAATGGTGGACGTTTCTTGTTATATCCTATTAAAGTCAGCCCCCCGCGCATTTATGACGATGTTAAGGTAGCTTGTACATTTCTGAGGAAAGGTTAAAGTCTACCTTTCTTAAATAGAGTATTTGCGAAGTTAATGCAAATGTACTTGAAATGTATTGCTCACCTGTACAAAAAAGCCATGCAAGAACAAACCAAAGCCCTGGTCATATTTTCAAATGACGCTTAAATCAACTGCTTGACATGTTTACCCCCAATATTCGGGGTGTGAAGGCTTCAGTTCCACTGCGTGCACAGCGCTACGTTTCTCGTTATAAAAAGTTAAATGGCTTATTCATTTTTATTAACTTAAATATTCTTATACAGTATTTCATAGGATCTTCAAGGGCAATGCCTATTACGTTAAAATGCTGAACTTCACTGAACGTTTAATCGTAAAGCGCATAGGGAATCTAGGGTTCCCTACTTATTAGCCAAATCCCTCCAATAATTTCCGTAAAATATGCGAGGGGATTTTAAAATGGTACTTTTACTACTAGTATCATACATAATTTAGTACTGCTATTCATACCTACGTGTTAACGGCAGAAAAAATTTAAATCACACGTTATTTTATTATTGAATTCCGGATGGAATATGCCGGTCCCGACAGCCATAACTGATTTTCTTAACCTACGTTTGACAAAGTGGTGCATAGAGTCATATTTTAACTGTGCAGATATCGTAAACGCAAACGCAAATAGTTTTAAGTTAAAAGTGGTAATTGGAGACCCCTTCATAGAATTCTGTTTTTATTGTGGTAATATGGATTAAAGTTTTAATGCGACACTTAGTTTTAGGTAATAAATTCCACAACAAATGCACGGAAGTTATTCCTGACTGAGATAACAGCTCATCAAACAACGGTAATAGCATTAAATGGCTTAAGCAATTTGAGGCTGCTTGACTGTATGCAAAATGCACAAGATCTTTTAGTTAAAACCGCAAAGAAAGGACATCAGAGCTCCACAAATGGTCGCTGCCCTGTTTGTGGCATGATTTGATACAATAACTACGTACGGCTTACATAAAAAAGTAAGATAAAACAGAACACAATCAGAAGCCTGGGGTTCTTAAGGAAAGCAAAACAACTTATTAATTTGACAGATGACGTCATTTGATCTCAAATGCAGAAGATGCAAGAAGAGCAAATTCGAAAATTGTCCTGAAACGCTATACGCGGATAAAAAAGGATAATCTATACATCATGCGCAAAAATCGTGCAACTTTCACAACTGTATTGAAAGTTTATCATCACTCGCATACTGGTGTGACTGCATTTAAAAAAATAAGAAATCGTAGTGAAGAGCATAAGGCATATTTTTCACTTCAAAAAGTATAAGAAGCATAAGGTTTAGGTAAAGAAATTTTTTTTTACTGAAAATCGATATTTTTTGGAGACGAAAAGTTGTACTTAATTAGAAAAATAAATTTGAAGATACTGTTAATCTGAAAACTTTACAAAACGACTTAATGTATATAAAATGAAATATTCATCGATCAAAAATTGTTTTAAGATTGTTATTAATGAATACGTATTGAATGAATATTTTTCTTGAACTTTTGCAATCATTACCTGCGTTTTTTGTGTCTTCATTTGCGGATCCATCTTTTGAAATTTTGTTCAACATTGACATCAAAACTTTCGAAAAATATATGCCTATATTGCAGTTAATGAAAAAAATGAGTTATTTGCCATACGTTCTTATTAAAATGGCCATGTGGATCATATTAAGAAGTGTCCCAAAAGAGCAAACCACATTATCGAGCATAAAGAAAGTCCAAAATTAACTCAAATATTGTTAATCGAAAGAAAAATACAGGTCAAACTATGATAGGTTACCTCTTACACATGTGCTTAAATTTGATAATTAGCTGATGAATTTCAGAACATATAAACGTTTTCCAAGGTAATGTAGAAATGAAAATTGGGGAACATTCACATTAAAAAATACCTAAATACAGACTATTTAGTAAACTGGAGATTAAACAAATTATTTTTTGCCTTTGAGTGGATTATTCTCTGCCTTATTGGAATGCCTCCAGGATGTCTTATAAACTTGCAAATGCAAAAACGAGTCGCCATATACATGACTAATTTTTTTTAACAATTATTATTTGTCTGTCTGTTGCGTTTCCAAATAACGCGAAGGCGGAACGCTTGTTTTACAAAAAGTATATTTCTAGACCACTTACATTAAATAAGACCCGTTTTACAAGGACTTCACGGTAACATATATGGACACTTTGGTATTCCAGCATGTGCACGATGAGGCAAAACAAAATGCGATGGTGATGATTATGTCACTGCAATTTGTGCAAAAAAACTTGAAGCGTTAGCTGAAGGTAGTTTTGGAAACATTAATAACTTGATGGTGCTAACAATAAATGCAAATACATCAATTTGGTTTCATTTTTATCTGAACGAATTCGGACAAAATCTTCCATTTTTATAATGGGTATGTTTTAAATTTTTCTTACCTATTTCGCCGTTCTGCCGTAGCCCAGTGCATATTAATAAAAAGTTTGATTTTATCATATTTAATAGCATAGAAAGTTGTTTTGATAAAAGACTACTCACAATACCCTTTTCCCTTAAGAAACGTAAATGGTGATTTGATTCATCATTTAAGCAAATAAAAATAATGTGATCATATATATATATATATTAAAGCACCAAGTCACATTTCCTCATGAAATTTGCACGACTATAAACCCATACTGTATGTTTCAGATAGCACTAAGTCTGTCAGACCTAAAGGTAGACAACTACTGTTAAAGTATCTGTGCAATGTGACTATTGAGTAAAAATTCCAGTTTGTTATGCATGGAAATATTCCTGACTCGTACATGTAAATATCTTTCTACAATTGTAAAAAATAACAGGAATACAAGAGGATAAAACGCCATACGGGGTTAGGCTGGCTGCTTACTAAATATCTAGATTATGTTTGCACTTGCCTCTTCATTCATACCATGTGGTGTATATTCAGATAAATTTACGTTTTCACATTTCCCTGCAATTATTTTAAGAGCTTGATGGCCACGTTTTTTAGATTCATAATTGTGTTAAAAAGTTTGCAAATTTCTGTATTTCATTCACTTTTTTATAAATACTTAACCCATTAAACTTCGCTTCACCTCATTTAGTGGTTGCTTATGCGTTTTAATTTTGGCATACTTAAGCAACTTATGATAACATGAGTTTATTGCCTAGAGTCATCGCTCACGATTTAACAGATTTGCAAGAAAACACTTTGAAAACTGATTCCGCCCTTCTTATATGCTTGCACTAACCTCAATTTAATTAGTCTTTTACTCCATATTATTGCTTATTTAAAGCGCAACACGCATAAAAATGTTTTGTAAGCCGTGTTTGATAGCGTAGGAAATTCCTTGGATATCAAAAACAATTCGCATTGACCCCATTGTGACCCTTTTTTCACCCGGTATACTGACCTGAACTCTTTTCTTGTGAACAGAATTTTTCCCCTCAAGTCAACTCACTAAAACAGCCTCAAATATGTGTTTAATCGGCCATTGTTATCTTGATCGTCACATTTCATCAGATTTAACATCTACTGGTTTTTTTGCAAAATAATTAAGTTTGTGCCCTTGAGGAATATTCTGCTTTACTGACCGCTATAATAAACACAGTTTCGTTGTTTGACTAAGCGATAATGGCACATATTGCAACGAAAAGTAATAAATAATGATGAAATTATCATTGTTTATTGAGCAGTTTAGTTGAGAATTTGGCTTTGGTTTGGATTAATTCTTCTTGATGACATATTCTAATTTTTAGCTATGAACAATTTTGCCGATGAACCGCAAACTGGGAAAAATAAGCGATAGCACGCGAGACAATGAGAGCAATCAAAACATGGCGGTTCAGATGGCTTAAACCTAACATGTTATGCATATGTCGGCTTTCATGATAGCTATACAGCAAATGATAAAACATATCGTTACAAACATTATCATTAGAGAATTCAGAAGAATGTCTGGCGGGCGTACCTCCCGCAGGATATAATCTAAGGAATTTACCTTTATATAAGGAGGCCCGAGGAGAATTTTTCGAAATTGCGCAAAGTAACATTATGTCTTAACTGCAAACATTACGTTTAGTATGTTGGATTATTTGCCTAATAAGATGCGGGGTTAATGGATTAGCTTGCTTTACCGAAATGGCCTGCCATTTTTAGTGCATAATGCGCGCACTTGTAAAGCAATGGTTATGACGCGAAGGTGCCTACAGCCATCAGACTATTAATGCAGACATATATTAGGCATCACATCATTCCACTATAAATCTACGTTATTTTATATTTGCATTAATTCTGCACACTACTCGACTTCATTTATCTAGCACTTAACGTAAGCCTATATTAATAAACCCGGCACTGTATTTGTTAGAAGTGTTCAATCTGGCTTGTTCAGTAGAGTAGACCACAATGAAGGATGTCGACTCATACGCAATCGCTTAGTTGGAATTCACTCTAGCTATTCAAATGAGCAGCCACAGTAAGTAAAGAAGCATAGATAAAATTTATATTAGCCAAATAATCAACGCTCTTCTTGGGGATAAGCATATTGTGCTTATTTTTAATATATCTTCAAATCTGCAACGTAATCACTCTTACGCAAAACATAAGGGCAATTGTTGGGACTAAGTTTGTGATCTTTTTTTCTGTACGCGCTCAATAAAATTTTTAAGCTGGACTTTTCTTTGCTAACTTGAACTTCCGTTTTTTTATCCGTGTATTTGATTAACACTATTCATTAACAATATATAGCTTATAATTTTTTGCTTCGATTTACTGTATTTCTAAATGAATTAATAAAGCAAGGCATTTCCTGCTGCACATAACATAAAGAAAGTATAAATGTTTGCTAAAAGTAACAATGCGCTTGGCCTCTCGTCCATTTTATTGTCGAAACCTCACATTTTGCTGCATTTTGCACAAAATCCGTCAGGACATGATAATTCGCACTCATTTTGTCACTTAGGAAAGAAAAAGAACGTTACATTTAGAAAAAAATTGATAAACGCACATTTGAATAATGTTTATCTGAAGTACAATTTAACGTATAAACTGTAAGCAAGTTGCACCAGATTTTTTATCAAGTCTAGAAAAAACTTGCAAAATGAAAATAAGATGACTGACTTGTATTGTAATGCATGTCCTGAAATTCTTTAGAATTTGCAATAAAGGCATTAAGATAATTCGCATGTGTAAACAGAAACTTGGCACCCTCTCTTATGAAATGTTGCTTCAAAGCATTTATTCAGGAGGTTAGATGTACATAAACTATTGCCATATGCGTGCACAGGAATCTGTATAGAGAAACGAAAAAGTTTTATATATGGAAACCATAAAATAACCATAAGCAAAATAAATAAACCATCCATACGACAACACCGGTCATTTAAAATAAGCAGAACAATTTAATTCACTAGCCACTTGTTTTTGCCGTTTATCCTAGAGTGACGAAAAAACACTTTTTTGGCTGTTCTTTAGATTCTGGAGTCAACTGGACCCTGTGCAGGCTATCTTTGTATTTTTAAATTTAATATGCATTTCCCATGCAAATGCAAACCACGCAAGTACCTTGTATCAATAACTTTTAGCAAAACCATTATTTTTTAATTTAAATACTGTTGCAGATTATGAAATGACTTTCCACGAGAGAAAATATATTATCACCCAACAACTTTAATCTAAGCCATTTCCCACACAAAAAATGTGCTTGACGCCGCTAAGTTAAACAAGATTTTACATTTATATTTTTCTAAACGTACTGCACTATTTTCCTCTTAGGAAGATGAAAACATTTATTTGAGAGTGTTTGTTTCTAGATGTCTTACGAACTTTGTAATACCGTCGATATTTTCTGAACTCTTTTGTTCGTTTGCTTAGATTTGCGTTGAAATTGCTTCACGTCATTTTTTATTTGGGCAACAGGTTTTAGTAAAGACGGTTACGCTGCTTGTACCCTTATTACTCGAGGTGAATGAAGGAGGTTTTGGCTGAATTCTGTGCAATAAAATCAAAAACAAAAGTGTTTCTTCGTTTCTCTCTCACACAATACAGTAAAATTGAAAGTACAAATTGAGTCTGTGAAACATCGCCTTTGGACATGATGCTTCCAACTACAAGAATATGGTGTAAAGAAAAAAAGAATTTCCTTTTGCACATCGAATAGGTAACTGCACTTTACGGAAATAAACATGCTTCCTTTGATGGATTATTCAGAGTGATGTCTGAACAAAATGATGACATAAGTAGGCAGCACACAACAAGAAAGCACTGAAGAAGTGCAGTCTAAATAAGCCCCCCGTGTGCACATTTGTAGGACTTCCTAGGCACTAGAAGTTAGCCGCACACACTGAATATTAACGTTCACGAAATTTGCACGTCACATTGCAATATTCCCTCCAGCAATTTTTTGAAAAAAATGCAAGTATGAACATCAAAGAACAAAGAGAATTTCTTACTTCCATGTCAAAGGTTATTATTCCATTCGACGCGATCTCGGAAACGGTATTAATTAGGACATCAATAGACATGCAAAGTTAACAATTAAGACGTTAGTTTATACATTGTACAGATCTAGCAAATGCGAATTGAATGGATGCGGCTTTTTAATAAGGTATCACACATAAATAAATCCACCCTTTACCCTGTTTTGTATGATACATCATTTTTGAATAACGCTGTTAAATATCATGCTATAGATAAGCACACCTCTATTAAAAAGTTTGTTCGCTTGCCAAAAATATCAGTGGAATAGCCATCCTCTTTATGGATAGCTGCGACAGCTCTTATGTTTTTCAACTGGTCACTGGCCATATTTTGTTCAAAAGGAAGCAGCATGTGTATCGCTATACACGCTTATTAGGACTTGGTTTGCTGGTTTGCACGTTAATGGAAAGGAAAAGCTGCAAGTTGGAAAATTGATTGACGGAACCATGAATGCGCTGGATAAATGAGAAAGACAATACCAGTTTCAATGGCGAAATATATTACAGATTTCTATCAAGTTTAACGCAGACAGCTTGCGCATTTATTGATTGGCGCGCAAGCCATGAATACCAGTATGATTTACGTAAACGGCATTAACATAATTGTCGTGTGAGGATAGAAAGTTTGCAGTCATTGCTGCAGTCAAATTAAATTTCTACACATTTGTTTATGTTTCCTTCCTTAAAAAAATTTTTTTCAGAAAAAAAACACATAAATTGCACTTCCATTCAATTTTTTTGCAGTCTAGTAGTTCATGTGAAGGGTCGCCTATCTGTTTGGAATTTGAATAGGTGTTTGTTTTGCAAATAAAATTCATGGCAGATAGAAAATGAATGAGGAAGTCAGTTTTCCAAAGACCTGCATTAGCTTAGATTAAGCCAATCCATTCCTACTTTTTGACTTAGAATAGAACTACGCATCCAGCCATGACTTTTGCCGTACGTGTGTTATTTTCTGGCTTAGGTTTTAACATAAACGATTCTGCTGCACACAAAATATGTAGTCGACACCGCTTACTTGAAGCCGCTTTTAGAAAAAAACTAAAATGCTTTAAGAAAATTGGAAAAGTCTTTCTACGGACGGTGAAAACACCAATTGAAGAGCATTTATTATAAACGTCTGAAAAAATGTTAACAATCCAAAATACCCTCCAATGTTAATCATTTGGTTAAATTGGCATTGCCTATTTAATGCAAAGTGTGTCTTGGTTGACGATTGTGATTTCAAAGTAAATAAAGTAAATGTAGGAAATGCATATGACGCGAAGGGGCTTGTAGCCATCCGAATTTTTAATGCAGGCGTATGTTAAGCTTCACGTTATTCAATTGAAGGAAATACGACATTTTACGTTTGCATTCATGCTGCTTACTATAGGACTCCATCTGTTTAGCACCTTATATAGTTTTATCTTTATAACCCAACACTCTAACTGATCGTAGTGATCTGTTGGGAAAAATTAAATAAAATGGGGAAACAATTGTGCGATGTGGTCTCATGCCCAATTGTTAAGTTTGTATTTACAATGGTTATTAGACGGCATAAACACAGCTAACTAGGAGGTACAGATGCAATATTTGTCAGCACAAAATCAACGCTTTTCTTGTACATAAGTCCGTCATGTATCTTTGGACACCTCACTAAATTTGCGCAAACAACATGCTTACTTAAAAGCTCTTATCTGAAACAAGCTTGCAGTATTTATTCTGCAAAAAATGCTTAACTGAATTTTCCATGGTTAATTGCAGTTCTGTTTTTTTTAAAAAATTCACATCGTTTTAAAAGAACCATCCATTTACAATATACAGCGAAGCTTTTAATTCTCTGACTTACTGCATTTCGAGATTTATTACGATAAACTGGACCCTTCCAATTGCACATACAGTAGATTCCGTATCTCATAAAATGTCACCCGGCATTCTGAATTTCATTTTCGATTGAAACATATTAGAAACGTATGGTTTTAAAAATGACGATTATACAGCCTCACCTTTAAATATGTAGGTCACGTCAGGATGCCAGCCTTTTAATGAGCCTCTTTTTGACCGCTTAGTGAATGTCTGTACAAAAAAAGGAGCAGCTTAGGTAGAATGCCTTATTGTCATTGATTTTGACTGTCTTTATACAGTCAAAATAATATTTTATGGAAAACAAGCGCGAAAACATTTATTTTATGTACTCATTTGGTAGCACATTACGCTTTTTCTAAATTATATGCTTACAAAAACAGCATTTTACGGTGTAAATTTTTTTTCTCATTTTGAGCTTTTTTACAATTTTCAGGTGTTCATTCATAGAACATCGTATCCTTTGCCTTTACTGTCTTTAGCAGGCTCCATATCTATTGCAAAATTTTATGACAATTATGTAAGCTTACACCTAAGCTGTAGACGAAAACGTACTTTTCCTCAAACAGGATTTACACAGTGCGCAGTTTGTAAACCTTGAATTCCAGTGTAGCAGGCACTAGGTTTCAAAATTATTTTGCAATTTAGAAAATTTTTTAAAACCATAACATACCCTGTTTTTTATTATAAAATTTAAAGAAGGCGTTATTTTTCAGCTACGCAGTAGAAAAAATAATGCACAAAAATATATTCGGATGTATAAAGGCAGACGAAATTAATGAAATAAGGCAAACTACTTAAGGAGTCACTTTTTATGGTAAATGTTTTGTCTTGGTGGTCAGAAAAAAAGCTCCTTCAAAGCCAAAATACTAAAGTGTCCGAAATATTTTGAACTAAGGCTACACAATCGTCTCTATTACAACCATCCGCAATTAATATATTCCAATCATAAACTCATTTCAAAATTCCGGGTAAATTTTCATAAGAAAGGGAATCTACTCTATCATAAATAAAGTATAAATGCTGGGCAACAGTAGCAATGCATTTGGCACCCTCGTAAGGTACAGTTACGGAAGCTTAAAGGCCTTAAAATATGCAATGTTCCCTATTTGTCTGAAAGGTAGCGACATGTTTATGCCACCAGGATGCGCTAATTGGGACTCAGCCTTTTTAATTTGTTACTAAGAGAACAAACGTCAACTTCACAAAACACTTGATGTATGCAAGTGTGAGACGTGTGTATTTGAAAGACATTATGCAGTTTTCAATGAGAATTTTGTTATATCAGCTTTTTATCACGTTGCCTACCATTTGCTTGCAGATTTTTAATAAGGTGACCAACCTGCATTGTAAAGCATTTCATGAAAGTCATTATAATTTGCAAAACACATTTTTACAATGTTATTATTTAACCAACAGCACAGTCCATATTACAAATATTTTCGGCTTATTTAAGCCTCATCAGGTGATATTTGGTCAATTCCATTGTAGCAACGGATACTGCCGCCACGCTCGAGTTTCGAACTCGCGTCCCTCCGGCCAGAAGCGCACGCTCTAACCTATGAGCCACGGGTCCGCCGTGTTGTTGGTTTTTGATCGAGAATATACGCTTTTAGGTTATTATACTCCTATCTGTTTCAGGATGTTTCCATCTTGTATCGTTGTCATGAGTAGCAAGTTAATTGAAACCCAAATTGTGTGTGCTCCTCGCTAACTCTGAGTAACAATTTAGTTATTTACCTGACAACACGGACTATATCATGAAGCTTTTTGGCCAATTTTGGCCTCATCAGGTAATAGTAGGTCAACTCCAGTGTAGCAACTGCTATTGCCCTCACGCTTGAGTTTCAAACTCGCATCCCTCCGGCCTCAGGCGAACGCTCTAACCCTTGAGCCACGAGTCCACCGTGTTGTCCGTCTTTGATCGCAACATTAACATTTTAACAAATAATAGGCGAGTAACATATAAAATTGTTGTTCAAATTAGCTTGCTCTTCATGACAATGATACAGGACGGGTACATCCAGAAACGTATCGGAGTTCAATTGCCTAATAAGATATCTATACAATTGGCGTGCGCACATAAAATCAGTGTTCTATATTTCATAAATATTTTCGGCAAAGTTGTAAGTTACAATGCCAGATGTGAATACAACCTATTCGTATGCTTGCACATAAATGCAAATAGATAAGCATAATTGTTAAACTAGTAGAGACTGTCACATATCCATCGGAAAAATAAGAAAACCATCCAGCCAACAGCTAAGTTCATTTCAAATAAGCAAACAGATTGGAGAAGAAAAATTCAAATCGCTAAGCTCCTTTATGAGCAATTACTCTTATAACGACGAAAATGCATTTCTTGGACTGTCATTTAAGGTTAAGAGTCTACCAAATCCTGTAATTGCTAGCTTTTTGTTTGTTATTTGACTATGCATTTGCTCTGCAAATGAAAATCCAAGCGCACGTACAGTCGAAAGTGAAAGTTGTTTTGCTCAATGACTGCATTACGTTAACTTGTATCAGAACCATTCCTTTTTAATTTTAAATAAAGCTTTGTACGTTTGAATGATTTGCTAATAGCAGGGAGTTATTATCGTCCGAGGGTTTTAACATAAGCCATTATGCCGCACGCAAAAATGTGCTCATTGCCGCTAAGTTGAAGCCACTTTTGAATAAAAACAACGTGTTAGAATACTTGCGTGTTTTTATTTTAAGGAAGTAAAAGCAATACTTTAAGGAGGCTTCTTGTTAACAAATGTCTTACGGAATATGAAAAAAAGCTACTCAACCTTCCTTATATCCTGAATTTCGTTTAATATGAAAAACGTTTGCGTGATCATTTTCTTGTCGTAATTTCCTAGTTCATGCAAAATTTTAAAGCAACAAACATAACGTTTTGCATGCCCTTATATATTTATATATATATTTTGCGAAATATTTTGAAAGAAAATGTAAAACATATTAGATCTTTCTGCCTTTGTCTCAAAATATAAGCAGGTCATAAAGATACGTATTCAATAAATGTTCTGCGTAGCCGTAATAAAATCGATAGTGTGAAATGATCATGTGAAAAAGCAAGCAGGTATTAACTGCTGGTCTGTCACAATAAACCCCACTGTTTTTACCTGCAAGAACGTGAGCTGAGGGATAATTGTCGGATATTATTTCACATTGAGTAGGAAACTGCGATTAAGGAAAACTAACAAGCATCATAGTGTTGGGTTATGCAGCCTTATAGTGGACCATATTTAATAAGTAATCAGGCAACACACATGAAGAAAACATGTAAGACAAATAGTGCAGCCTAAGTAAACCGATCATCTGCACATATCGATGACTTATTTGTCATCCATAAATAGCTATGCACACTAAATATTAACTTAAACGAGATTTGCAAATGTCACAGCGCATCATTTTCTTCAGCGAATTACTTAAGTAACGTGCAGAAATCAACGTCCAATGACATAGGAAATATCCAATAAATATGTCAAAGCTTATTGCTGTATTGTACACAATCTCGGAAAAGGTATACATTTAGATATCACTGCACGTGTAAAGTAAGAAATTAGGACGTTAATCTGAACACTGAGCACTCCATGTGGATAAAATGGATGCACCGCTTAGGATTATGATATCACACATAAATTAATCTCTTTGTAGTCTATCATATTTTAAAAAAACCCAGTTAACTAATATTATATAGCCAGGTTTTTTCGAACTGGGATTGACTATATTTCAAGATAGCTAACTATAATTGTGACCTTTTACAGCGCCGAGCTCAATAATAAAGAAAATTTGTTGCAAACATTACACATGAAGTTGGCCGCCTCTTATGGGGTGCTTGCGGCACCTCTTGTGTTCCAAAGTATTCAATGGTCTATATGCGGTCCTAATGGAACTGAAATATACATGCTGTCAGTAAACTCTATTTCGGACTATGTCTGCAATTTTGTAGGTAAAGGGAAAAAAAACGCTAAGTGTAAACAATGATCGATGGTTTAATTAGAATACAGTGTAAATGTAAAAGGCAGTGTAAAGATTCCAGAGAGAATTAGGTTACACCAGATTTCTATCAAGTTACCCAATAAAAGCTTGTGGATTTTGAGTTAAATGACAATTTGTCATTCACATGCAACTCGAAAAAGTTTGCGAAAAAAGGTATATCAATAATTTGCGTGCAGTATTTGCGATAAGGTTATCAAAAAAGACAAATTAACATAGTGTAAAATGTATATTTGCTGTTAACTTTAAAAAAATTATGAGAAAATATTTTAGACGTATATTAAATTACTTGGACTGCCATTTCAAAAAAATGTATTAAACGTCCCTAAATCGAAACAACATTTAACTAAAAAAATAGTGTTTTTTGTATCCTGGACACTTGTTCTTATTGAGGCGCATTTAATTTAGAAATGCCCGATGATTAACAAAAATCTACTTCATCTTTGGTATTTTCTAAACTGCGTTTATTCATTTGCTAATGTGTGCACAAATTATTTCATACACGGCTGATGGTACAACGCGTTGAGCTCCTACGCAAATGCGCAAAATGGCCGACGAGCTTGACGCTAATCACGAACAGCTTAAAACATCAATCATACATTTAGTTCTAAGTCGGCTCAAAAATAATTGATTTCTAGACAGAATATATCTTCCTGCAGATGTCGTTTTGATTTTCTGGTGTCCCACTGACATGTTAAGAAGTACAGGTGCAAGGTTACGTAAATCAAAGTGCACTGCCTAAGTATGGAATGCTTTGCAGAAGAAGAAGGTGCTACCACAGAGAAATCCCAACTTGAAAAAAAAACACCAAAGTCTGAGACATCATTTATATACAATATCAGAAATTTAGAGTTGCAAACTGTCAACAAGAGACACCAGGGCATGTTTTATAGATTGAAATGAAAGTCAACTTAGCCAGGATGATGATTATCTCAAAAAAGGTCGTGGTGCGCAAGAGAGAAGTATCGCCGTCTTTGCTGACACGGAAAATGCACTTTTTAAACAAAGTTCTCATCTGCTTTTCCCAATTTATGCATAAGCCTTTGCAGCTCAGACTCAAATATTGTGCTAACGCCGTGGAGAGCAACATACGCTATTTATATTGAAGTTGTACCTGTCCAGATTAACAGCGCAAAGGTTCAAGCAATAACGAATGTGTCTGTGTAGCGTATCAAATAAATGCACTGCATAGCTAATGTCAAATTAAAAGTACGAAAGTAGCCCGTGAAAAATCCTGTTTAGGAATACAAATGCGCGAATTGTTTAAATGAAGCAATAAATGACCACTGTTCTCACGAGCAAGAATATGGTCCGAAGGTATAATGACAATCTCTTATTTGTAATTGAGTTAGAAACTGCGTTTTACGGAATATAATTTGTTTTCTTTTCGATGGTTATTCAAACATCGATATGGATGGGGAATACACAGTAAAGACGTTTCTTTGAACATTGCGTGGGGCATGCATATATGGATTAAATGGATGCACCACCTCTGATTACGGTGTTACATATAAATAAGCTAATATTTTACTAGTTATAAGAGTTGGCACTAACAAACTCATCTCATGAATTGCCCACGGTTCGACGCTATGCACGTTTTACAAAAACGTCCAAACTAATCAATGCCCTTGACGTAATTTCCGACGAGAAGCCTCCCTAATAACGTTGCTGTCGCATAAATTGTCAATCAAAATATAAGTTTGATGTTAACCGGCTCACAAATAAAACATTGTCTAGACATTGCTTATCATCCTATGAGGAGAATTATCAATCTGGCATTTCCCACTGACAGTGTTGAGGAATAGAAGTGGAAGATGCCCTTAGTCAAGTTCCACAGCCAAACTGTTGCGTAACTTATTGAATATAGATTTGTTACCATCGAACACTTCCAAGCCAGATAATTAGATCAGAGTCTTAGATATGAGTTTTTGTGAACAAAGAGGAAAGCTGATTGTCAAAATGTGCGAATATTCAAGTCCCAGGAAGCAGTTCAGAAGACAAAGATGTGATCAAGAGATTTATTTGCCTGACGGTTCGGATTCCCTCTGTAATCCTTAATCATAAGTTATCAAAGAACAGTCTGAAACATGCGCAGATGAGGAAAGTGAAGAAGAAAGACCCCAATTCTCGGGTTGCAGCTCACTCGACGGAACCAGGCCCTATTTTCAAGTTTTACGAGGCCAAAATCCTCGCAAGAGGTGACAACCGCGTGAGTCACAAGCTGCTCGAGTCATGGTTCGTCGGCCCCCAATCTATCAAAAAGCGCAAAGATTCGGTGTTCCCATACGGTGTACTGAGACACTTCCTGAGCGAGAAAATCAGTCACGTGGGAAGGACTGGACGCAACGACAAATCCTACGACAGCGGACATAATTGTCGTACAATTTTCAACCCCACATTTGAAGTGGACAAGAACGCCGTGGTAATTAATGAGCCATCACCGCACTAATTAAAACTTCAAGTTGTGGTTAAGGAACTGACAATTATGGTACGCATGCGGTTGACCGCTACAATTTATAAAAACCGTGTTATCTGCGCATGTATCAGCCTACCTGCGCATGTTTTGGAGTGTTCTTCGATAACCTATGATTAAGGATTCCAGAGGGAATCCAAAACGTCAGGCAAATATAACTCTTGTTCCAGTGATCACATCCTCGTCTTCTGAAAGCTAATTGTTTTAGATGATAATAGACATGGACAAGATGATACCAACCTCAAATAGATCATGATGTATAACACAAAGTGGCTGACATGAAAGAGGTTATTTAAAATGAAGCGCATATCTGCTGCAAACTATTTACGTAGAAAGCTTCACATTTGAAGCCTTTGCTGCGTAGCATTACGTAGACTGCAAATGTTGAAGTTGTAACTCACCCCATGCGGAGTTTACTCCTGCCAACAACACTTGTTTTATATTTACAATTAAGTAAATTAAATTATGAATGCTTTGCGTGTCCAAGCAGCTACAGTGAATGTGGAACGCATAAAGCCAGTTTATGAGAGGCGTCGGTTTACTGTATTTTCAGAAATGAAAACGCAATAATTATTGAACTGGTATACATTTAATCACTGCTTCTACTTAAGGTAGCTTGATCCATTAGGCAAATTATAATCCACGTTTACACTTTCGGCAAAAGTTAACTTTCTGACAAGTATTTTGTTTTGAAGGTGACGGACTGCAATTCCAGATTAATGGCTGTAGAGAATAAAAGTTCTTGGAAAACACTGTCACAAGTATCAGTAAGTATGCAGGTACAACAGACGTAATTCATTCTTGTTGCTTGTGCACATTTGACCTATATATGTTCGTTTCATTCTCCGCCATGTTAAGTTTAAACTAGCATGTTCACTTACAATATCTTTCTTCAATAGGCCATGCATTGACTTTGGAGTCAAAGTAGAGAAAAGTCTCGGGTTGTGAGCAGCTCGGCCTATGGCCATTTCATATAACGGGCGAGATGCTAGCAGAAAAATGTTTTTTTCAATTAACGAGCTTTTGCTTGGTTAACGATATTCTAGTTCGTGTACGTGCCCGTGTCGGCTGCTGCATTACGTGAAGTTATGCAATATGGTTGCGCACGTTCGCCGAAGGCATGTTTTGCATGAAAATTTCGGTTTCCACAAATGATTAGAGCCATCAACTACAGTTTAAATGACAGAATATGTCAAACTTCCGAGTCGTAACTTTATCCCGTCTAGATAATTTCCAAATCTACCACCACCGTAAGATTTGCGTTTATTTGAGTATACTTAATCCTGATAACCCGTACAGGATGCACTTATGCTTTAATTACAAGTATGCATAAGCCTTCAATAATCCTTTCGGATCATAGGTTCATCGTACAAACGGAATTGGAAATAAAAACATGATGAAGTGGCAGTTACTGGCTAGCCAAGTACATCTTACATGAGGCATGCAGCCGTGTAAATATGCAGCTATCATAATCAGACTCTATACTGTGAGAGTTGTGATACCCTTCGGGTAATACGATGACTTTATTCAACCAAAATTGTACATCGGAGGTCAGTGTAAAATGCTGTAAATTTAATAGTCACTCGCAAGCAGGTGCTTTTCATTTGCAAAATACGTCCAAGGGTTAACTTATCTGATTTACTGTATTTCAAGATGAATTAAAATGACCAAGGTGATTTTCATTCTACTTATCATTAAAAAGCAGGACTGCTTGCCAAAAGAAACAATGCATTTGGTCCCCTCATGGAGTACTGTTACGGAGCCTCAAATATTCCTAAATATGAAATGTTCCCTACTTTGCCATTAGGTAGCAGGATGTGTATGGCGCCGGGATTTGCTAATTGGAACTCAGTTTTTTTTAGTTTGTCGCCAAATGACAAACGTGAAATTCACAAAACGTGCGATGTACACACGTTTGAGCCGTGCGTATTTGAAAGGCATCGTGAAGTTATTTATGAAAGATTTGTGACATCAGCTTTCTTTTACATTGCCTTCCAATGGTTTGCAGATTATGAATAAGATGATCGACATGTATTTTAGTGAAATTCATAAAAATCTTTAGAATTTATAAAAAAATCGTGTTTGTAGATAGAAATTATGTACTTTATTTAATTAATATTTGTTTCAAAGTAGTTAGTTACGATGTAAGATGTGAATTAACCTTTGCCGTTTGCGTGCACAGGTATATGAATGGATAAGCAGACATTTCTGTCGTGAAGTAACAGCCACCTATCCGCACAGCATAAACAGTCATTTCAAATAAGTATAAGGTTTATTGAGAAAAAAGTTTAATCGCTGACCACCTCTACATGCCTGGACAGTCATTAATGGTCTGGAGCCCACGAGGTCCTCTAAGGGCCATCTGTCTGTAAAGAATTTGAGTATGTATTTCCCACATTTCAAGAATGGTGATTTTAGATAACTAAAGATTATATGAAGGATCATTAAAATCGCTAAACACATGCATTTGACTTTTATATAAACGCTACGTTAGTGCATTTCTTGGACTGTCATTTAGGTGACGGAGTCCACCGAATCCTGTGAGGATTCTCTGTTTGTGTAGAATTTGAAAATTCATTAACGATGCAAAGGCAAAGCACGCAAATAAATAGTCGAACGGGAATTTGGTTGTCCGAAGCCTGTATTACCTTAATTTATAACAATGTCATTTCTTCTTTTTTGCTTTTGATAAAGCTGCGCATTTATGGATGTTTTTTTTACAGAGGAAAGTAATAATTGCCCAAAAGTTTTGACATAAACAATTAAGCCGTACAAAAACTGTGCTCAGCACCACAAATTTAAAGCCCCTTTTGAATAAAAACATTTTTAGCATACTTGCCTATTATCTTCTTGAGAATTTAAAAGCAATGCTTGGGAAGCTTTTTGTAAAAAAATGTCTTACAGAATAGTAAAAATCTTCTTAAGCCTTTTAATTCTTTGTAAACTCTTACGTGATCATTGTTTTTCGTCAGTTTCTAGTTCATGTAGAAAGGTTAATCAACGACAATTGCAGTTTATGTGTTTTTTTTACTCAAGATGAAGAAAGGACAATTTTTGAATATTGAAGATGAAAATTGAAGAAATGAAATCCTTCTGTCCCTTTCTTTAAAAAATAAACAGGTCAAGCAGATACGCATTTAACATATCCTCAACGTAGAAATGCTTAAATGGAAAATACAAAATTAGTATGTTGAAACCACGTTTAGACGTGAAGACGTGTGAACTGCTAGTCTGACAGAATAAAATTCCGGTTTTTACCTGCAGTTTTACGACCTTTAGGAAAAATAATAATTATTTCTCTTTTCAAATCGAGTTAGATGCTGCGCTTAAAAAAAACGTATATGCTTTCTTTTATTTTATTGTTGGGCTTGCTTTTTTGAAAAGTGAATACATAATCAGGCAATGCATACAAAACAGCATACATGGCAAATATTGCAGCCTTGATTAGCTTCTCATTTGCACATAAACTTGACTAATTGGTCAATGTAAAATAGCTTTGCACACTGAATATTAAAGCCTATGATGTTTTTACATGCCATATAACATAATTAATTGTAGCAAAATATTTAAGTAAAGTGCAAGTTTACATAAAAAAGAAATATGCTACGAAATATTTATGCTTTTTTCCATTCAACGCAAGCTCGGGACAGTTTTAAATTCTGACATCAATAGATATGCGAGGAAATCAAAAAAACGTTAATGTGGGCAGTGTGGAAGTCATCAACGCCTCCCAACTCGATAAAAAATATGATTGCTTTCCAACAGTAACAATGCAGTTGGCCCCTCTTCTGGGATTCTTGCAGATCCTCCTATGTTTCGAAGTAGTCACTTGTCAATAATTTGTCGGAAAGGAAGCAATAAATGTATGCCGTCAAAACCTGCTTATGAGCACTAGGTAGGTTTGTTGGTCAACGACAATAGAAAACGTCAAGTTAGAAAATGGTCGATGATCTCATAAATGTGCAGTATAAATTTCAAAGGCAGAGAGAGTAAAGGATGTTAAAGGATGGTATATCAGATGTATTTCAAAGAACCTGCAAACAGCTTACAGATTTTAAATAAACTGACAACTTTTTATGGGAATGTATGAAAATAAAATATTGCAAAATGTTATATTGTCTTTGTTGTGGCGTATTTTATAAGTTAAATTAAAAAAGTTTTACATTTATTTTTGCAGTTTACTTTAAAATTAATACGAGAAAAGAGTTCAAAATAAAAATATTTCTTGGATTTCCATTAATATTTCGTAGACCGTCTGATTTTATAGAGGTTATCTGTCTCTTAATTATTTGAATATGTGCTTGCCCTGCAAAGGTTGATGAAATGTGAATGGCGAATGCATTGGCTTAAAAACTTGAAAAACCTTTCATCACGTCAACACTACTCTTCTTTTTGCCTAGCAATACAGCTGCCCGTACAGCCATGATCTTCTACCAAAAAAGGGTTATCGGTGCCTAAGGTTTTTTAACGTAAATGATTAAACCGCACATAAACATGTATTTCGCTTCACTAAAGTGAAGCCACATTTCAATAAAAGCACAAGGTTTTAGAGTTCTGGATATTAATCTTTATTGGAGCGCATTCAGTTGAGAAATGTCTGATAATTTAACAAAAAAAGCTACTGCATCATCGGTATTTAGTTTATTTGCTTAAGTTTGCCCGGATTATGCAATGAATGGCTCAAAGTTAGACGCTTTGAATTTCTACGCAAATCTTCAATTTGGCCGACGAACCTTGACGTAAATCCCAAAGAGCATTAAATGCCAATCATACATTTACTTCCGCTGGCTCAAAAAAAAGATCTTTAGACAAAATGTGTCGTCCTCTGTGCATTTTTCAATCTGACAGTCTCTTACTACATTTTTAAGGAGTACAAGTGCACTATAACGAAAGTCAAAGAGCATTGCCTAATTATGTCGCGCTGCACAACATAAAGGGCTGCTGTTATATAGAACTCCCAAGCTGAAAAAAAATTACTAAAAGCTTACACATCATTTGCATGAAAAATCCTAAATGAAAAGTCGCAAAATATCAAAAAGCGGCAGCAGCTCCAGATGATCGAATAAGATGGAAGGCAACTTAGACAAGATGACGTTTATCTCAAAAATAGACCATGCTGCCAATAAAAAGAAGGGTATTATTCTTTGCCGCGATGAAAGGTGCACTTTTGAATGCAGTGCTCATTTGCTTTGACCTATTCATGCGTATGTATTTACAGATCAGACGTTAATGCTGAGCTTTGCAATTTTCCGGAATGTAATTTTCTAAATTTTCAATGGCTATTCAGACATCGATGGGCACACGAAATACTTATTTAAGGCTTTTTAATTATTAGGTAGGCACACACTTGCATGTTTAAGGGATGTACAACCTTTGATTACGGAGCTACACAGAGCTTAATTAACATTGAACTTGATCAGAAGTTGGCCATAACAAACTGATGTAAATAATAGCCCACGGTCAAACACTTTGTACCCCTACATGAAAGCCCAAACTGGTTAACACCCTTTAATAATTTCCCGAAGAAGAACCTTCCCTTTGACATCGAAGCCGCAGAAATTGCTTATCGAAATACAAAACAGAACAGTTCCACCGACTCACAAATAAAACATTTTTAGACATGACCTATCATCCTAAGAGGCCGTTGATTATCAGGCAATCTCCACTGATATTTTAAAGTAGTAGAAAGGGCAAATTTACACGGTCAGACTGTCGCTTACTGCATAAAAGACATATTTGCTAACATCGATGACTTTTTACATAAAACAATATCGCAGAGGCTTAGATATCGTTTTTGTAAACCATTACAAATGAGCAGTCGCATAATGTTACTCATCGTTTGTGATTGTCATGCAAATTGACGCAGAGCTGATACTGTGAATGTATGTGATTAAAAATAAAGTGCTTTTTTTCTTATAAATGTTCATGTATTTGCAGATTAATATCAATAGTACATTGCGGAGCATAAGGTCAACCATGAATGTTGAAGTGGTATCTCACCATACCAATGATGATTGCCTAGAAAATTCTGCATGGTAAGCAAGCCCACTTTTGGCAAATGGCATTAAAAGATTGCATAAAAGCGGTATATTTTGAAAAAAAATTCGATATGTATTTGAATAAATTCAATGCACAAAGCCTGCCGTCATAGCTCAAGTGGTAGACCGTTAGCTGTCTTAAGGTCTTCACTGCCGTGCGGGTTCGACTCCTGCTTACACTGCGGGGTTTGTCACGTCTATCAAAAGTCCTTTTGACAACAAAGTCAACCTTAACGATATTGTGATAAATTCAAGATGATTACTAAGAAAATCCTGCCCGTTTTTCATTTTGCTGTTTATTTTTGGTGGATTGCATACGAACGTAAAATGTGGGCTGGAAAAATGGATTTAGATGCGTGGTATTTCTTGGCGGAGGGCGTGACGTGTAAGTCCAAGTTTAAGAGAATCAGCCACGTATAGGCTTCGCATGATATGCGTTGTCGACTTTAAACACTGTAAATTGGCTGTTACTAGCATGCAAAATCCATCAAACATTAGAAACGCAGCAGTGCAATGCATTTTACAGTCTACTATCCTGATAATGCTAGATACTGTGAGGGTTGCAAAATAGTAGATTTGTAGTCAGTAAAATTGTGCCGAAATATTGATCATTAGTCGCAAATTTGCAATAACACATGCACAAAAAGCAAAAAAGAAGAAAGGGAAAAGATAGCAAAAGGAAGTACTTACTATACAATTATTTAGCATTATTTAGCATTTGCAAATGCAAAGGAGAGTGGCTTTTACTTGGAATAATTATTTGCCTTCTATATTTTTTCTCTTTTTATATAACGCATGAGCAGAAAACATAGTTTAAAAAAAGTGTATATCTTTGCTTTCGTTTTACCAAACCTTATCTAAGATAACCACCACAGTAAAATATATGCGCACTTTGCTAATTTTCCATATAAATGATGCGGTGAAACAAAATGTGACATAAATATTTGTATCAGAATTTTGTGCAATAAGAAAATTACTTTTTACCGGTAGTCCTTAAGTTTTGGAAACAATAAAAAAGGTTCAAAATAGAGAAATAAAGTAAAATATAACAGTTAACAACATAATATAACCACTTTGTTCGTACAAAACGAATTTTCTGAAATCGACATTTTTAAGCATAATACCAGTCAAAAAAGAAAAAACTTTTTATTTAAAATCACTTTTTAAATTCTGGCAAATATTCTGGCGTTTTCAGTGTTTTTTATGTCTTCGTCTGTAAAGTGGGATCCGTTAGACGTTGATAAAAATTTAGAGCAATTGCAATTTAATATCATTCGTAGACTTCAATCTACTTAGAGGATCAGTATAACGTAATCAAGCGTATGCTTAATTACCTAGTTTGCTTGTGTCAGGACTCTTAAATGCAACACTCGACAAACTGTTCTACTGTCTTGTTTAAATTAGTGATTGCATACACTGCCACAAATTTTTTGTTGTTTTTTGTTGGGCTCTTTATCCTTACTAATTGGCGCGGGAAACACATATCCAAGCAGCACCAATTAAACAAGAACTTCTGGGTTAAACACAATAAGTTACTGTTTGTTGCCAGAACGCACTTGAACGGTCAATGCATCCGTAAACTATGAAAATATATTTTAAGACAATATTGAAATAAATTTCAAATGCGCATATAAAAAGACATATCAGATTACCAATTGCGTAATTTTTTTAAAACATCATACAGTTTGTGCACATGTTTGTAGGTATCATTTGGAGTTGTGCTTTCCGACGACAGTTAAGTGCGGCGAAGGTAAGAATGTCAGTTAAGAAAGTCTTACAATGCAGTACTACGAATCCCTGCGGAAACTAACTCTTTCATTAACTACAATTGGTGTTTTTCGTGTTTATTTTTATTCATGATTCATAAAGGTCATTTTTTTTGAAAGGATATTTCTCTCTGTATTAAATACAAAGCGAATCATGCGCATGTGTACACGAATAATGCACTATCTGTGTGTAGTTGTAGTGATAATTTGAAAGTAACATGACCACATACGTTTAAAAATGAAGAGGCGTGAAATGATGATCTGACAATAAATGACCACTTTTTGCACTTCAAAGAATATGGTCTGAAAAAATAGTCTCCTTTTTTACACTCAGTAAACACATGCGATTATTGCTCATCTACTTGAAGCACACCTGCACATGTCAAATTGCAAAATTTTCTTCACCTTATGTTAAAATAAATCAAAAGGGTAAACATCAAAAAACGTGGACTATAAATAATAGCGTTGTTTCTTTCAACTCGAAGCA
Organism: Ligula intestinalis; assembly: GCA_036362985.1. NCBI lineage: Eukaryota > Metazoa > Platyhelminthes > Cestoda > Diphyllobothriidea > Diphyllobothriidae > Ligula > Ligula intestinalis. The sequence continues at coordinate 8,670,256 of JAYGXS010000006.1, read as the reverse complement.
GGTCTTGTGCATACGCATAACATAAATGAACTATCTTGGATTCGATGCAAGAGCAGTAGCTAAATGAAAAGTAACAGAGCAGTAAATGGACATAAGCAAGTTCACTAATGAACTGTTTGTGAAGCAATTTCAAATACTGCCGTTTACACCCTAAATAATGTGTTCTAAACTGCGCGTTTACAAGACGAATCGGTCATTTATAGTTACCTGTGCCCAATGGATACTAAGGTTTACGTCATTTGCATATGGCACAGAGAATTATTCCATCCAGCAACATGTTTGACTAAAGTGCTTACGTGGACACCGAATGACCCTTGAAATAACAAAGTAATATGTCAATGCTCACGAATATATTCTATCTTATATATCTTAATATCTTATGTAAATTTGGACATCAACATGCATGCTTAATAAGTAATTAAGACGTCACTCTGAACATAAGGCGGACAAGAACGCTGTGGCAATTAATGAGCAATCACCGCACCAATTAAGACCTCCTGCGGTGCCTACAAGAACTGACAATTATAGTACGCATGCGGGTGACCGCTGTGAACTATAAATACCGTGCAATCTGTGCATGTATCATTCCTTATCTGCGCATGGCTCAGACCCGTTAACGATAACCTAAAGGATTCCCGACGGAATCCGAAACGTCAGGCAAATAAAACTCTTGTTCCAGTGATCGCATCTTCGTCTTCTGAACTGCTTCCTGGGACTCAAATATTTGCTACTATTATTTCGATGCGTTGATTACAATTTCGTCTGCTCTGTCCATGAATAACCTTACTCCGATGTCGCTTTTGGAAATGCTAGAGTCTTTTTAATAAAATGTTGAGGAACAGAATGGATGATATAACTAACACTAAAAAATAACAACAGACGCTTAGTCATCAGTGTAATGCAAACTTATAAAAAGGAGAAGCGTGGACTGTCAAAAAGGGCAGCGTGGCAAAGTTTTTTGTCATTTAACTGTGTTAAGAAGCAAGCCACGGCGGAGTTATGTAACATCGCTATGGACTGCCGCACAAATGTATAAATTGATCAACGATCTTGACGTTCTCAAGGCGTTTGATGTCTCACAGAAGTGAATCTGCATCTAACTCAATGTCTTTTTTTGGCCAATGCGGACTTATTACACTTATAGCTAATGGTACGTTGGTAAGAAAATAAAACGTTAATTTACAAAGTGGTGAATGCTTTTGACATTAAACAGATGATTTTCTAATTTTTATGCCGGTACCATCTAAAAAGGCAATTCTTAGCTAATTTCAATGCTTAAAAAACAAGTCTGTCTGCTCGGGAAAAGAACATTTGCGCAGATATAATATAGCTTCATCCAAGTCCTCGGGGTAATCTGGTAGATTCCACTGACAGTTTTGAGGAATGGAAATGAAAAATAGTGTTTCTTAAACTCCTTATCATTGTAAGGAAGTTGAGACGCAGAACCAACCCATTTCCCAGTGTAAACGTCGATGTTAGCCTCCAACTGCGTCGTCAGCCGATTTATGGCTATACACGCAGAAAACATATGTTTTATCACCAAAAGTAGCAAATATTCGACGCCCAGGAAGCAGTTCAGAAGACAAAGATGCGATCATTGGAACAAGGGTTTTATTTGCCTGACGTTTTGGATTCCTTCGAGGGTCCTTGATAATAGGTAATCTAAGAACAGTCTGAAACATGCGCAGATAACACGGTATTTTTGCTCGTAATGGTCAACCACATTCATATCATAATTGTCAGTTCCTTAAGCCACCGCGTGAGGTCTTAGTATGTGCCATGATGGCTTATTTAATATCACGGCATTTTTGTCTGCTTCAGATGGGGGTTGTCGTGAAATTATCAACCCCGCATCTGAAGCGGACAAAAACGCCGTGATAATAAATGAGCCATTACCGCAGCAATTAAGACCTCAAACGGTGGCTAACGGAACTGACAATTATGGTACGAATGTGATTGGCCGCTACAAACTATAAATACCGTGTTATCTGTGCATGTATCAACTAATCTGCGCATGTTTCAGACTGTTCTTCGATAAACTATGATTGAGAATTCCCGAGAGAATTCGAAAAGTCAGTCAAATCAACTTCTTGTTCCAGTGAGTGCATCTTCGTCTTTTGATAAGTTTTATCATCGAAAACTCTCCAACTATAAAATTACGGCAAAGGCTGAGTTATCAATTTTATGTATTTTTATAAACGAAGAAGCACAAATTGTCAAAAAGCAGTAGCATATAATAACTTTTGGTTTTACAGATTAAAAACCATGTATATATTCAAAAATTTTAAGTATAAATGAGAACATTTGCAAAAGCGTTTATAGCCTCACACCATGAGCCTTCCCCCAGGCAAGTTTAAGGAGGCCACCTACTGTTTGCTGAATGCTGCATGAGAAAAGCTTGTCTGCGTTATATTTTATTTAAAGCAGAAGCTTTGCCCCAATACTCTTCGTGCAAGTTGACCATTCTTCATTTCTGATTGCAAACATAAATTATGTATCGGACATTATTTTTTCCACACCTTGTAAGTGCTCAATGTAAGCAACGCTGAATTCTACGTACTACGCAATAATAAGCCTGTGCTTTTTGACTAAGGCCAGCCAATGCATGTACTCCTTTGCAATGTCCATGCAGAACAGCATGGTTCAAAAGACTCCCGGAGGCAGATAAATAATTTCTAGAAAATTTGATTTCTTTCGTGAGCCAAAAGAATTGCACTGCTGCTATAAAATTAAGCTGGCGATTGCCAATTAAGGTGGCTCCGAAGTTCAAAGGCAGGTAACTCACCTTTAATAATGTCAAGTCGTCGTCCAATTATAACGTAAGCTAAGTAAAATTAATAAGCTGTGCCTAACGTCCTTTAAAAGTTAGATTACGAGTTATCGCTGTGTTATGTGGGAGGAGCATCCACTTCATTTAAATTTTCATTATTTGCCAAAGGTTTAAAGATACGTCTTAATTGGTTTATTTTGCATGCCTATCAATGTCCCAATTTATACATTTTCGAGATTATATCGGTTTTAATATTAAGTTTTGTCATGCTACTTAGACAATTCGTATATCATTTGACGTAAATACGGACAATTTACTATAATATTGCACTGGATAAAATCATGCAATATGGCATATGAACATTTTGTTCGCGTTTCCATTCAGCATAGCTAACTGTTTATTTCGCTTAAGCGCAGACGACTTCATTTTATTTGAAACCTTTACTCTCATCTTTAAATAGCTCACCAGCAGTTAACACGTCTTCATTAATTAACCTGCATTTTTGCACATCCTGCTTATGTATGTTTGATTTAGCTACTGCTTTTGCGTCATATCCTAAATTTCGCTTTCATTTAATAAGCATATACATGATCTGCTTAGGGTTTAACGAAACAAGCTAATTGATTTTAGTTTAAATGTTTGGTGTTTACACTTATAATTTATTGCAATAATTTATTGCAATTTATTGCCTCCTAAATTTTTAACATATTAAAATTTGGTCAAGTGTGCACAGGCAAGAAGCGCAGACTCTTTCGTAAGGGAAACTACCACGTACGCGTTACTCCTACAGATTGTTTTCTTTCAGGACCAAGCGATGTTCATTCTTGTGTTAAACTGCAGATCACAGTCCTTTATTTCCAAATGGGTTTTTAATGCTGCCATAGATTAAATGTAACCAAAGGCAATTTTTTTTTCTTTTTTTAAATACACATGTGCATGGTCTTTTTTAGTGTTTGAAGAGAAAGAAGGAGTAAAACATTTTAAACTTTTATTCCAAAATATTTAGCCTATGTTTATCCTTCATCTTAAATAGAACAGGAAAAAACATCTGCAGTTGTCATTGCTAATGAATTTTGCATGAACAAGGAGATGCGAATAAGCCTTAGGCACACAAATTTGAGGTAATGAATAAACACAGTTCAGAAAATACCGAAAAAAGAGTCGATTTTAATTTTTAATGAGTTATTCAAAAAAAAAACATCTTCAGTTTTTTCATTTACTTTCCGAAAAGCGAAAATGGCCAGTACAAAACAAACTGTTTGTATTAAAAAACGACATCATCATAACGCCACTTAATACGTTTTTTGTGTGCGTTACACTGGTTTTTGTCTACGCGTTTATGCAAAAATACCGCTCTTCCAGTAAAAAAATCATGACAAGAGGAAATGCTTCATTGAACAAAATGTAGGAATGATATTGCCATATGTAACGGCAATGCATGTTTTCAGACAAATAAATTTCCCTTCAAGCGTTTTATCGATTTCAATGTGCATTTGCATGGTTAACGCACATTTAAATTCTGAACAAACAGATAGCCCTCACAAGATCCGGTGCAATTAGAAACTAAATGTCAATCCAAGGAGTGCATTTGCGTCATTGTAAGATAAATGAAAAAAACAGGCGGTATGCACTGACAATTTGTCTTCTTATAACTGTTAGCTTATTTAAAATGACCACTCCTAGTATTCAGAAAAATAATGACGTGCAAATGACGATGTAGCACTCTGGACTGCTTACCTATTCAGATACCTGTGACCACATATGGCAGAGGTAAAGTTACATCTTGCCTTCTTTATAAATACTTTGAAGCAAATAAATGACAAAGAGTTTCTTTCTAACAAAGTGAATAATTTAAATACCTTCTACAGATGTTAAGTACTTAAAGGATTTGCACTAAAATAGAAATCTGCCATGTCATTCAAATTTTACAAAGCATTGCAAGGCAATGCACAGGATATCTAACTTAACACAATCCTCTCCGTATCTTTTTACACTGCCTTTCATATTCAATCCGCACATTCATGACTTCCTTATTTTTTAAACCTTAAGCTTCTGGTTCACTTATGTGTTCAGTCTACAAAACTGGGCCCGTTAAAGCATGTCCCAGTAGTTTGCTCGAGTTGCCTCCTTTCGGACAAAATATGAACCAGTGACTACTTCGAAACAGAGGAACTACTGCACGTATCCTCGATGAGGAGGCCGACTTCATTGAAAATGTTTGCAAGCAGTTACATTTTAGTATTGATGTGTGCAATGACGAAGGTCCCGCCCATTTTTTTTCCTCTCAAAATGGAGTAAATCATGCCCTTTTTTGGTGATCGAATATTCTTTTTAAAAAAACGTGGATCAAAAGATGCAGAAGGCCAAGAAAACTCAGTTATTATATCTTTTTTTATAATTAAAAGAATTAAAAAGACTGCAAGATTGCTTCAGACAAGCGCTCAAATATTTTAACTAAGAGATTTTAGCGCAAAAAGTAGACGAAATGTTATACTGGACAGTACACACTTACGTCCAAAACAAACGCCTACTTTCCGGCTTATCAATTTGAAATCATCCCGCATGAGGTCACTGTGGATGTTCAGTTGAATGTGTTAGGTGAAACCAAACAGTTAAATTTGAAAAAAAAACAGACTCATATTCTTCCCTAGTTTGCTATTTAAGCTCGACAAAATATAACAAAAATGACAGTATCGGTTTTATTGATATGGATGAATTATTAGTGCTAGACATATGAAGTCGGATAGTGGGCAAAGTTAATGCAAACTTAAAATCTATCAAAACGTTATGTGAAATAATGTTATGCTTACTATATGCTTGCACTTTAAAAACGAATTAATGCGCAATCAATGGGATCATAAGCATTTCCGCACAAGTGCGCGCTTAATGCTCTTAAACATTTAGGCCATTTCGGCAAAGCACAGCACTCAATTTGCCTTTGTCTTGTGTACTGTGGACAGTTAAGTGTACTTATCTCTATGCAAATGAAGAAAGTTGCCATCGGTTATTCCACCAGTTGTACACTCGTCACAATAGCCGACCTTACCGTAAAATTTAAAATTCTTCTAGACATATAATTTGTCATTTGAACCGCATATTTGCATTGTTTTCGGTGTATGGCATAGCCTTATTTATCTTGTCTCAACTTGCGATTTATCATTCAAATTATTCACAAACAAAAAGCAGTATGTTTTACAGAGAAAGACTTTAAACAAACCAGTATCAAGATTTCACCGTAACTTCTTAATAAACAATGACTTCTTGGGTACTGTAAAGTACCCTCATAGTCCTTGTGTGCATTCATTTACTTCCTTGTGTAAGGACCAAGAACTGGTTCACAATTGCAGTCAGTCAAGCATAACCTTTCCACAGTGCGAAAATTAAATAACATCGCGTGACTGTTAATGTCCTTCCATGCGATCCTCTGTCACAAATACCGCTAGCCGCGTGTGTGCATATCAAAGCATGACGTGCTTGGAGTTTGCTTGGTTAACCATCAGATACACAAAGTAATCCTCCAATACATAAATTCTTAATGACCGCACTTAAATTAAGCCGTGCATTCGTGCGGTTGGATTTGCGAGCATTTCAGATTACGAATGATTCACTAACAAAACATTTTCTCTGATAACCATGCTTGCACTTTGTTCACGACCTGCCAATTTGTGTGTTTTTATTCTGTCGGTAGTGGCGTGTTGCCCCAAAGCGATGGAATGCGGTCGCCTGTAGCTTATGAGTAAATTAATGCATTTTTTTGGCTGCGTTATACCAGAGGCAGGTTTGGAACGACAAACCCGGTTCAAACAACGAACTAAACACGTCAACTTTGTCTCAACTTGACAAATATACAGCTTCAATTCTAATTTCTAGCTGTGTTCACTGTAATATATGTTCAACGTTGCCACCAGTTCAAGTTTCACGTCTATTTAAACATGCATAATTCTGATCTGCTATGTCAAATGCACCCACCGTCTTATTGCGAGTGTTCAACTTGTGTTGTGTTGGCAGTTACTGGCTTGCAGATCCATCACACATGAGACATGTAGCGGTGTTAGCACATAAACCTCTTTGCAAATATCTTTAACAGCCTCTAGACTGTGAGGGTTGCTGAATTTATCGGTACTTTTTTGCAATTATTTAACCAGAAATGGTAGATTTGAGGAAAGAAGGGGAGTGCTGTTGAGCAGACACATTTGATAGCGAAACGCAAAATGGCAATATCGATCTTAGATCACAATCCTTCAAAATAAAATATAAACCATAGTTATTTACTGACTTTCTGCGTAATAAAGTGAGTGCCCGCAAATTCATTCTTAATTTTAGAAGCATAAATTAACTCGAAAAATTCAATAATATGATACTTATTTTGAAAAAAAAGCAATTTTTATCAATGCAGCTGAAGAAATCCTGCAAAATCTGCCTTCTTTTATTGTAAAGGGAGACAGGCTACCAGGTCTTTTTTAAATTGCTGATAATAAGTGACAATTAATCGCCTTAAAATGAAAAATTTAACTTGAGTATTTATGTCGAAACGTTATTGTTACCATATTTAAGTAATATTGGACAGTGTTAATGATTGCAAGTGCAAAATGAGTGACTTAATGCAAACATATTTCCTCCTTCTTGCTGAGTATATTAATGATGCATAGCTTTTACTGACCATCTGTTAAAGGGAGTCACCGTTTTCAAATTTTATCTGCGGTATAATAATTAACGGTCAGAAATTGACAAACATTTTTAAAAGAAAATGCTTACCTTATTACTGATAGTCAATGCCATACCGTCATGTTGGTTCCTTCAGATATAACCCAAAATGATATCAAATTTCTGGTTATGGGGCGATATTTTATTAAACGTTATTTTGATTATGCCGGGTTTTTTTAAAATAAAAAGCACAAGAAGAAAAAATTTGGTTTTGTAATGTAAAAAAGTCATAGTTTATGTCTTTTATATCCAATAACTTCTGATTTTACCATATTTTTTGCGTGTTGTACTTCATTATTATCAAAATAGACACAGCATTTTCTTATGAAATCGCGCTATGATTATCAAAACCACTGAGCTAACCATCGAAAAAGACCAAATGTTCGCCAACCAACTAGTTTATATTTCAATAAGTTTCTTAGGTTATCTGATGTAAACAGGTGTGTTACAACTGATTTACCATTACTTTACGCATTTATTATATAAAAAAATAAAGAAAAGTGACATTCCCAAACATTTGAAAATATGGAGGGACGTTTTAGTTCTTAGCGACAAGTTCCAACGGTTAATACCTGTTGTGCCATATCATGCTTCAACGTCTTAATATACTTGACAGCGAAGATTATGTGTTTGTAAAATCAACTCTTAATAATTATCAAAATGAATTTGCATTAGCATGGATTTCGGATAAAATTATCCACAATGTCACTAACAGCAAACGCATTGTGTTAACCTACAAATTATCCCATTAGTTGCTTAAAAACACAAGAAAGGCACAGTTTTTAAAATGCTAAATGACATGTTGCTTTGGTGGTGCGTATTTTTCGCCAGCTATCCTCTTCATCTGTGATAAAAAATGAAACGCCCGGTTTGGCGTATGAGGTAAACTGCGATTCTGAACAACTCTGCCATTGAAAATGGTGTTTGTTGCTAAACACACACACCCCACGTACAACAAAGTGACTATGGGTGCAAAATCATTTGACAAATATGGCATATGTATGAGGACTTTCTCGGGTGAAATTTGGCTAAACGAACCTTAAAATATGTACACAGGTTAATTATTATACGCCTGTCCTTCACAATAGCAAAAATCGTTGCATTTTGCACATATAAAACATACCTTTAATAACAAATTGAGGTATTTTTTCTTTAAACAGGGGGCACAGAATGCGCAAAGACAGCTTTAAGCCTGCGGAGCTGTTGCACCACCTAAAGGGGCCGACTTTATTGCTCACTGCAACTCTCGACACAACATCAGAAAAATAGCACATGCACGCATAAACATATACACAGAGTAACACATTAAAACATGCATTTTCCTAGAGGACAGGTCGTGGACCTGTGTAGTTATTAAAAACCCTATCTCCATTTCTGTTTTTATGTGTGAAAAAAAGACTCTTGTTTAAGCAAACGAATAGGCTGCTGTCAAAACTAATTCACAACGGCTCCAATTGTAAAGCAGACGCCTTCAACATAATGCTTACATAAATTGCAAATAAATGCATTAAAATGTGCCAAATAACTAAGAATGTCGATTATTTAATTTAAACGGAGGTCATATGCATGCGTTCTTTATGGATGCAACACAGCAAATGATACCGTTATATGTAAAATAATCCGAATTTTGCCAGGAAAGTGTTTGGCGGTGTATAAAATCCCCAAGCTTACGGATAACATTGAAATGATAAAAATATGAGGAACACTACACAATTTACACAGGCTAGAGGAAATTTTCTGGTGTACTTATTCTATTTCGCTATCAGTGGCCCTTTAATTATCGAGATTAGTCTGAGTAAAATCCTTACAGAAGCATTCCACAGGCGTATTTAGATTGCTGTTTCTAAGATGCCATTTGAAAATAATTTTTGTGCAACAAATCAGCAAATAAATTTCCGGTTGAGTGTTATGGAACTACATGTTTTACATAATGAAATGCTAAAATTGGTGAGATTTCATCTTTAAATTGCCAAATTGAAACAAAAATAACACCTTCTTAGCGGGGGCAGGTGATGGCAACTTAAGCCATTTGCGATACATGAATGCATGCGTATGCTATAAACATTTACAAAAAACCCATTTTATGCTGGTCAGGAAACGGTTCCAAATGCTAATTAATGTTCACCTGGAGGTCGACTGCGCTTGCAGAAAGGCCTAAGTAAACATATGTTTTTGTTCGTCGACTAGAGGATAGTGAGACACACGCATTTAACGCAAAATTACTATTCGAAGATTTATTTTGGTTTGAGAAGTTTAAATGAAATATTGATGCTGGTTTGGAGAAATTCTTCTGCTAGAAATTGCATTATAATTTTTGGATGTGCATAATTAAAAATATAAAACGCGAATTCGGAAACAAGAAAAAATATTCAATGCGAGAAACCGAGAAAAATCAATAGATGGGTTAAGATGACACTTTAAATCACAAAATTAATTCGAAAGATACGTTTGAGTATATATCATCATAATTTTACGTTTTACAGCCAATAAATAAGACACTTAATGTTTAATATAGAATAAAGTATGACAAATTGTTTTAAAGCAATCCATGCACAATACGTTTTTTTTTCGAAATGAGGCAAAAATCATCAAAACTCGCTTATTGGGGTTCAGTTTGTTAGGTTGCAGTTAAGGGATAACACAAAAATTATATGGGTGTCACAATGAAACAATACAAATATGAATAAAAATGTAAAATTTTGAGCAAAATGCATTCCATCAGACGTTCATCATAACTTTTCTTAACATATTTTTCAGTTTTAATAAAATGACACATTTGCATGATAATGCACGTCATGAGAGTCATTATAATTTTAAAAAAGTATTTAAATAATGCACATGTGTTAAAAAAACCGAGTCCTCATTCAAAAAAATACTTTCCACACAGTACTTATCTATGAGGCTAAATATGTAAACGCCCAAGCGATTTTGCAGAAATCTGTCGAAAGGTTTTCTATATGCAGATTGTAAAATTTCTATCAGCGTTATCGGTAAGCCATGCGCATCGTAAGGCTTGTCACTTTCATTGAGAAGGTTGTTCCAAAAGAACAAATTACATTTACTAACCACATGCATTTGCCATTTATCGTAAAACGGCGGCGAAAAATTCTTTGGTTTTCCCGTAAATGTTCTTATTTCCATTAGATAGTTCGGGAACCAATAGTCCTGCACATAAAGTTAATGCTAGAAAAAAGGTTGAGAGGGTAATTTATTTAATGCACAAACCTTCATTAACTTTTTGCCTAAAATTGAAGCCGCCACCTTAGCCTTATCTCCTAATAAGAAGAGCAATTTTTGCCAGTGGGATTTCACGAAACCAATTTTGGCGCACGCAAAATTTCTATTAGCGCCTCTAACCTGTAGCACCTTAGTAGTAAACAAAAACCATTTTCAAAATGTTATGGTGATCTTTTTTTTCGGAAAGTAAAAGTATTTTTTGTTAATATATTTAAGATTATGTTTCCTTAAATATAAAAAGTCCACTAAAATTTCGGTATAATTATTAACTGGTACCATTAATTTTATACAATTTTGTGGTGATATCTTTCCTGCAATTTGTTGTTCATGCACAATATTTCCCTTAATGCGATAGTAGTTTTTGTACCTTTTTTACTTGATTTTTTATCAACCGCGTTAACTGGATTTCTACAATTGGCGAGGTCAGAGCTTCTTTCCATTTCTCCGTCAATGCAATATGTATCATCAAGTACAATTGTGGTTTATTTGCCCTATTGTTTTATTTGTAAACAATCAAAATTTTTTCCGAAAGCGTTTCGTCAATCACTTGATTACTACTCAGAACATAAACATGCCCAATAAATCGATAAACTTTCTAGCAGGAGTTAAATTGAATGACCGAAATCAGTATGCTTAAAACGCTTTTACAATGATGGGGTGTGTAAACTGGTAGTCCGACGGATTAATGACCATTGCTTGCACCTGAAGGAATATGATCTGAGGGAAGTCTGCTAGTCTCGTACTGTGCACCAAGTAGGAATATTTGTGACCTGATTGTGCATACTTGAGCTACATTTGCATACGTAGAATTGTACAAGTACATACTGCGTAATACATATGCAGGATTTGACGCATGAGCATCAATAAATTTAAACTCCGAAAACAGTACGTAAACAGACACACGCTTACAAATGAAGACTTGTGAACTGTTTATTAGCCGTTTTTAAGTCCATCTTTTACGTCTGAAATTATATGATCTCACCTAATCGCAAATAAGAAAAATTTTGTATCTATATTTTGCTGTGCAGACCTGAAGAAAGCGCCAACCAATAAAGCACAACATATGATTCATGGCATTGCTGACAACGCGAAGCAAAAAAACTAGTGGATAATATATTACAATTCCCTTTGTATTTTCATGCATTCATGCGCAATGGTTTTTCTAAATTCGAACACTATTGTAATAATCAACGGGTATTTCAAATAAATAAAAAAATTAAATAACAAGGTTAAAATAAACAGCATGTATTGAAAATATGTAAACATTTTCTTGGGACACCCTGTTGGCAAAGCATAACATCTAAGCACGTGCAAAATAACTAATAAAGGGGGTTTCTGCATATTAGGCAGGCCATGCACATGCAAAATACGTGAGTGCACTTAATCATAATATATCCTTGTGCACTCAAATGCCACAACCAGCTACTTGAAAGGATCGTCGGAAGCCAAATAAATTCACAAGTTAACGACATTAACGTCATCCTTTGGCCTGTTTTTTGATGACCGTGCCATCGTTATTGGAATTGTTAACTTACTTCGATGCTCAGAGTACAATTCGCTTAGCTCATAAAATAAAGATATTCCAAGGCATGACTTATGTTTGTACGAGGTCACATGTCTCTCAGGTAGACCCCCTAAAATTGTTGAAGGACGAAATGAAATATAACGTTGCTCAAACTTGAATGCCTTACTCTGGCTCACTACGCAAACGACAGAGTTTTTATCATGGAAAACACCAAATTACAAAAGGGACTACTGTTTACGCCTGAAATAATACTTGCTGATCTGAGCCTAGACAGGTACAATTGCAGCTTTACAGTTAGCTGTGCTGACTGCATATTGATGACCTTGACGTTATCACCGGCGAGCACCATTTCCTATGACGCGGGTGCCACTTAAATCAGCATTAACTATGCAAGTCTGACGCTTTCAGAATAATTCCATCAGCTCACGAAATAAAATTGAAAGACACGACTCATCATATTCCAACGTCTCAAGTTAATCTAGTTAATCCTCACTCACAGTGCTGAGCAGTATAAATGGAAAATAACTTAACTTAAACTTCGAAACGTAGCTATCGAGAAATCTCTATTCAGAACATTTCGTCAGACGCTGAGTATTTTTCTTATGTTTATTCACAAAAGGAGTCGCACACGCAGTCAAAAAATCAGCAAAGCAGAAAAACAACTTATTGTTTTATATATGAAATGATTAATGACAGTTGCATAGCACATATTTATATTCAACGTAATATTTGAGAAATGTTGCTAAATTGTTAGGATGTTTGCCCATACAGAAGAGATCACGAGTTCAACTCTCGGTGTGGCAGCAATTTAAGCGGCCACACAGGGGTTCGGTATCATTAGCCAATGACGCTTACAAGGAAAAAAAAAGGCCTTCCTTGTGTCTTTGCTAGTAATGTCCTTCTGCGGAGACGAGCTCACTGCCGCATGACAAGAAGAACAATGCAGACAAACACAAACACACGCTCGGACCAGACAGCGATTATCACCAGCCCGACAGCAGCTGACACGTGAACACGGACATGACAACCACCGTTCGCACGCTGGCGGGAAGTTGTCAACACAGCAGGAGGACGAGTTAACACCACCAACGGACCATGACACCCGATCAATGACCGTTATCATCCCGACGCCCCCCCCACTCCCCCCCTACCAAGATGAGCCCACAGACGCATGCCAACAACAGTCATCGGCCTGCCTAGTGGAATACTGTGAAAATTCGTGTGACTATTACATTGAACAATGGAAGCTTGTATGATTCCGAAACGTCAGGACGATAAACATTTTC
>JAYGXS010000006.1:8639743-8653923 GCA_036362985.1 Ligula intestinalis | reverse complement strand
CGAGATGGATACCAAAGCACATATTAACCAAGCGGTCAAGTCTTCTTCTTTTTCTCAATTGCTTCCTGGGAGATAGATGTTTGCTTGTATTGGCACATTCTTCGTATGTCGCTTGATAAGAAGACGGATGCTTTTCTAAAATATTGCGTTCGACCAAATCATCTGCTCTTAGTTTGGGAAATATAGTTAACGTTTTCTTCCAGTGGGCATGAGTAACAACACATGACCAATAAGTCCTGCATACGCGCAGATGAAAGTAATATTAACTTGTTTTACTGGCCATTTTTATGTCTCTAGATTTGCTGCCTGGCTTTGCGTTCACTATGGTGACAAATCAAGGCACAAAATTCATCAAAAGAAACCATATTACATTGTACTTTGCGCAACTTCCTACTAAATGGGTAATATGCGACGATTATTTTCCCTTCAGATCATATATTTTCAGGTGCAAACAGCAGACCTTATTGAGTCAGTTACGGTAAAAGTAACGTAACTTCAGATGCCAAATTTCTTGCATAACAATCTTTTCCTTTTTTCACGTGCGCTTTTTGATAATCAATTAACAAATGTTAGTTTTCGTAAAGTGCAGGTTCAATTTTTATATTTTAGATTTGTAAACTGCTAGTGAATCTACTTAGTTCACAATAGCATGACCTGCTTTCGGTTTGCGCGAAAGAAATTGCGGCTTTAGTTTTACAATTTGACTCCAAAATAAAAGGTAAAAGAACCCTTTATTCACCATAAATAAAAATGGTTCCAGTTGCCGCAATTGTCATTGCTTCCACATTTTGCATGAATAAAAAATTGACGGAAAGCTATGTCCACCCCAACTTGAAAAAAATAAAAAATACAAAGTTTAATATATACGGAAGATATTTAATTTTTTTAAATATTTCATCAGACATCTGCAATGTTAGGCGCTGTAATAAGCGTTTTTAGCTTGCAAGAAAGACCACGGTCCCGTTTTAAGAAAAAGCGCTATGCTTTGAAACGGCTTAAAATTTAGGGGTGTCGAAGGCCATTTGTTTGCAGCAAATTGGCTAATTTTCAAATTCTTTGGCAATTTTTACCATCTGCTAATTTGTAGATGCGACGCTTTGTTTTTAAGTTAAAAGTTGGAATAAGTTGATGCATTTTTAAATAAGACAGATTGAAAGGCAACTGAATTTATCATTCGATTCGCCTATTTGCAGTTACTAGCATTTTATGGGACAATTTGTTTAAAAGGACTGCCCTTGGTTTTGTGGATGTGTAATCAATTGTGCTGATGAAAGTTTATCAGTGTCCATTTTGTAATCCACTGCGATTGTCTAAACATATTCCTATGTACATTCAGCACTGATCTTTCAATAAGCAGTTTGGTATGCAGCAATTCCGAACCAATTATTTATGAAAAATACTACGCTATTTATGCCACATGCAATTTCTTCTGATTTTGCAACTAACACGTTAATGTTAATCTGTCATTTTTTTCAAAAATGGCAAATGTTTGAAGGCGATTTCATTGGAATCTGATGTAAAAAATTCATCCCAAAAACAAAGCTCTGCCTTAATTATTTAAACTGGACAACTCTGAGTCCAGAAATTCCGTATTTTATGTAAAAAATACGTTTCGCTGTGCTGTGACTGCGCTGCCACTGTGCTGTGCTGTCTAAGCTTCTTAAAAAGAATACGGCGAACTTTCATCTATGTCTTTTATTTCCTTATCTGTATACATAGCATTACGGCAACACACGTAAGCATATCTAATTAATTAATTTTAAAACAAAATTTGTGATCTTAACCTATATCTGCAAGTTTTTCTTGGAATCTCGTGCGGTATCGTTAACTGTTTCCACAAACGTGTTTTCATCTTCTACATAATTCAAACGCAACAATAAAATAATACCTTATAGTAAAGTAATGCGTCCAAACCAATATCAAGTCTTCAAATAAACTTATCAAGATAAAATTAGTCTCTGCGAAGTACTTTTGGTGTTTGTCTCCAACTTTATCCTTGTCGATCAAGTAAACATGTGTCCACATCAGCCTACTGATAAGCTCAGATTTTTTTCCTGGGTGATCATAAATTTGTTTTCTTAATTTCTGGTTTGCAAACCACCACAAAATATTTGTCGTCCATTTTTCATAATGCGCCTGTCCAAATGTGTCAGCAATCATCCATACCGAAAGTTTATGTCGTCTTAATAAAATGTAATATTCATTTCAATTTGGCAAGTGGAAAACAACTAATATATTATGAAGCTAAGATTATAAGCGTTTAAACATCTAGGTTTTGTTCAATGACCCACAGCCCAGTAATGTTTCTGATTTATTTCACAAGCAATTTCATATGGCGCCTTAAACGCAGCTAAGCATACCTCGAAACAGCAATATCAATAGGCAGAACTGATGTTTCCGCAACGATATAACACGTCACGTACGTCAATTCATCGTTAACCGACAGCAAAATAGAAATAATTCTCTACAAATTACCTCACAATCTGTGAATAAATTGGAGCGTGCATGATATGTTTTATCGTTGCACCTTGATCAATTCTTTCCCGGCATAAGAGCGCGCTATCGCTAGCAGAAGAAAATCATTTGTTATGGTGCATCTATTAAGTACGCATACGTGCGATCCCTTTACTGTTTAAATACTCTGGAAACTAAGTTATTCGTTTATTCTTAGATGCGTTTATTTGCAATGTACGTTCGTACTGCCTTTGAAGGGGGAAAGTCGTATGTTTTGCAATGTTAGTTGTACTTTGGGTGATTAATTTGCGGGAGCAACCATTTTACCATCGTAAAATCGACTTATCTCACAAACGTAGGAAATTCCCAGCGTGACAAATGAATACCCAACTTAGATATCCAGTGTTTATGAAATTTATTCCTTTATTGGTTCAAAAGGTCACTTTGGGGTTTTAAAACCTTCCGACCACCATACAGGCAAAACAGAATTTACTGCACATAGGAAAGTATTATCTTCATGATGCGCCTAATTATGTGGAGGCTTACGTGCTCAGTTCGAGCAAAATCGAAATTTATGCAGAAATGGCTAGCAGGAGCTAAAAACAAGGCATTTTCGCCCGCCTTTAAGGAATTTTATATAACTTATTGTAACCCTATGGTAGAAGAATATAAAAAGTCATCAAAAACAAGGATAATTCTGCTAATAAACCGAAACTTCTTAGTTGGCTTTTTTAAATCGGAAGGCTTAATCGCTTTTGGCGCATTTTGCAAATCTTTTCTGTGTGCTGTTCAATCGTTTCAATTGCAAATGGTGGATGAATAGTGTCTCAGTATAGTTATCAGGTGTCGTTACACATAACGTTTGATGGCATGTCCAGGGTTCTATTTTTTACTATTTGTGGATTATTTTAATCAAATTGCTGCCTAAGTTTTTCATTGATGTGCTTTTTTCCCTTTGGAATTTACTGACCACTAAAGAGGTGAAATGGCCCTATTATCTTCATCGTATTATGTTGCAAACAATCCGTTGTGCACATGATGATATCTGACTCTTGACTTAGAATTTGAACTTTTGCTAATTCGGATGTTGTCCATGGTTTTCTTCATGCACATTTCAGCGCCTAGTTTTAATAAATGTTCTCAAACACCATGCAACCGAGAAAAGCGTTCCTTTTTACACTAAAACTTGCGTTACATTTAAGAAAATATTTTTTTTCAAAATAACAACCTTGTGCTTGTTATTTGACGTAAATGCCCCAGCTCCTTGCTGCTTTTTGAAAAATCAAATGTATATATAATAATTCAAGCTTTGCAATAATCAATATATTGGAAATAATTAGTAATATATTAAAGCACACTTTTACATATTGCTTACGTGAGGTGATTGCAGAAAGAAATCCTTAAGTACATATTCAAGTCTTAAAAATGCCTGTCAGCTTCGCAAGAACACACATATTATTGAAAAAAAAATTTTTAATAGCAGCAGAACAGAGGGCAGCACTGGAATATTATCGTTCTAGAAGGTAAACGCGAATACGCCATCACCTTTCTACGAAACTCAGTTAGATGATTTTACTTTTCTTCATCCGAATTTCAAGACTTATGCTTTATGAATTCTTAAAATTATGTTCTGCGTAAAGTGTGGCGTCAAATGAGTTGTATTTGAAAACTTATTTATATTGATGCATTTTACTCCGAAACTATGATTGCTTACTTACTTGACTATACAAATAATAAACGACGTAATTTTATACCTGACCGCAAGACATCTGCTGAAATGTGTTAAGTCTATTGAGCACTAAACATTGAACTGACGCTCCTTTTCAAGCAAGAAAATGCCTGACATTTGCTATGAAAAGGGTACCCATAAACAGCAGAAGAAACAAGAATCATGTGAGCTATTTGTTAAACTGCCAGTTTTATCAAATGCCCTTGTCACAGTCTCAAAGTTAAATGCATGCCCCATCTCTGATGCATGGTTTGCTGCATCCGAATATGCTTGCAGCCTTCTGACCACTAGGTTATGTTCATGCATTCGCGTAAACACCTGCCAGCTGGTTTCTGAAACGACGTTGCACATCCTGCAACTGCATTGACATTTGTAGACAATTTGAAGCTTTTTTTCCAGAAAGAAATTTGTAACAAGCATATACGGCAAAATTGATTTAATCAAACAAATTCCGTGAAAGCTCATCAGTTGCAGCCTGTGTTTGCAGGGGATGTATTACAAGTGGATAATAACACACTTTTAATATAAATTTTTTCGATAAAGGAACGTCAATTTTCGCGCAAGTGAACATCCGTTTTGTCAAATAAATTTGCGAAAGGGGCACATTTTCGGGAAAAAAACTCGACGTATGTTAGCATTTAGAACAATTGGCTAACCTGCAGGTTCCTTAGTGAACATAGGCCTACATTTAATCACCTTTTGTTTGTTTTTGTGTTATTTTATAGCAAAAATGTGCGCCTCTCCTCAAGGTTATTTAACAAAATGAATGTTCACTTGCGCGCAAATTGACCTTGTTTTTATCGGAGGAAAAGGAAAGGAAGGCAAAATATAACGATCATAAGGACCGGCTTATAAGGGCTCAGTTTGCCATGTGCTCATCAAAAAAACAGAATAATTTAATGCACAGCAAAAAAAATTGAAAGACAGCGTTGACTTTTAGTGTAAATGCAGTATATCTGCTTCCTGTTAAAAATTCCTGCCAAGAGTTTTTATATTTAAAATCAGTTGACAGATTTTAATCAGGATCCAAGTCCTTAGAGTCACATGTATTTGCAAAATAACATTAAAATTGTTCGCGTGTGCTGATTGAAACCACGTACTCTTTGTGGGAAATATTTGCCTCAAAGTTACTGATGGTGAGGCTAGATATGGATACTATGCAAACTCCATCAATCCAATGGGTAAGCCCTGCACATACCACCGCCAGTTGTTTCAACTGCGAAGGTCAATCTTAAAACGACGTTTATGAAATTCTTTGACTTAAATTCATGTTCCGTTATACATCGATTAATCTGTTAGCTACCTATCTGTTTAGAAATCAAGCATGAATTTTTCCTGCACTTGCAAGTTTAGGTAGATAGAAGATTATAAGTGGAATTTAACTGCCCCAAAACCTGCCTTATCCTCTTGTCTTAAATTTAAACTAGCCGTTTAGGCATGATTTTATAAAAAACGTAGGAAATGTATGCCTAGGGTTTTCAAAAAAAGCAATTTTGCAGCAGGCAATTAATTTGTTTCTGTGCCGCAAAGCTAAATTCATATTTGAAGTCAAATCAGCCTTTTTACAACATTGAAGAAGTCTACTGTTCGGGTACTGAAAGCACCTATTGATAACATTTTTAAAAACGTTTAGTGCAATGATAACAATTTGTTATCTGCTTCTTACATAGAAGGTAATTTTTTTCATATAACAAGGACTCTCTTGCTGAGTCTGAGTCAACAGTAAAATGAGAGCTACAACCTTTCAAAAGGCGGCACCACAGCAAAATGTATTGTTTTACATATAATACGTGATGTATGGACTCAAAATAGTCCATTTTAAATATGAAAAACATAATAAAGTTTTTGGAAGTTAATATTGTACATCAGATTAATATAAAATTGCCTGCAAACATTTTCCATCTTGCAAAATTTGACAGATTTACATTAAAGTGCAAGTCGTAAAATCAGAAGAGTTTGAAATGTGTATAAAAAGCGTGGTATTTGGCATGAATTATTGCTGTGTAATTGCTGCATACCAGACTGGATATGGATAGGTCAGTGCTAAATATCCATAGGAATCTGTATAGACAATCAAAGCAGATAAGCAAAAAGCCACTGCCAAACTATCATCAGCCTAATTGATAGCATATCCACAAAACTAAGGGCAGTCCTTTTAAACAAAAATGACCCATAAAATGCAAGAAACCACAAATAGGTGAATTGAATAAGGACTTCATTTGCCTTTAAACCTGCCGTAGTTAAAAATACGTCACCTTCATTCCTGCCTTTAACTTTAAACAAAGCGGCGCATCTAAAAATTAGCAGATGGAAAAAAATTGCCGAAGGGTTTGAAAATAAGCCAATTTGCTGCAAACAAATCGCTTTAGTCGCCCCAAAATTTGAAGGTGTTCCAAATAAACGGTGCTTTTGCCATAAACTTTGAAATTAAATTGTAAAAATCAAGCCTCGACACCTTTTACTCAAACATTAAGCAGGCCATGTAGCTGTGAACTGAATCACTTCATTAGCAGTACACAAATCTTAAACATGAAAATTGAATAAGCACTGTGCGAAAACTTAGATTGGTGAACCCATTATCAAGAAACACACTTGAAAAAAGGAAAAAGGTCCAAATAAAAGGAAATTTTTATATGAACTAACATTAATTTTACTGTAACGACAAATTCAAGTCACCGTTAATAAATGAAGTGAATGAGAAATACATTTGTTTAGACCTTTACAATATTTCTTAAGTTTGCTGTAAAGAATTTTACATTTTTTATGATTTATCATGAAAATTCTTCTATACCTTTTGTATTTTATTAATATCGTTGATATATTCTGTAAATTTTGCGAAATAAACAAAAAATGTGTAATTTACCATTTTTCAAGTTTCTGAGCCTCAGTTTATTTAACGTAAATAAATAAGGCATGCACTAGAGCGCTATTTTTAAAGCAAAGTCTATCTGTCTCTCAAACGCCAACCTGTTAGTATGCATGAAACGGCACTCATTTGAAATGTTCCGCGGTAGGAATGCATTGATTCACTGTAAATAAGGATGAACTGTTGGTCTGACTCAATAATTTTTGCTGTTTTCACCTAAAAATATATGATCTTAAAGGAGAATAATCATCGCATATTCCCAATTTAGTAGAAGTCGTGTATAACACAATTTAATATGGTTTCTTTGGATAAATTATTTGCCCTGATTTTTGCCATAGTGATTGCAAAGCCAGGCAGCAAATCTAGAGACATAAAATGGCCAGTTAAACAAGTAAATATTACTTTAATTTGCGCGTATGCAGGCTATATTGGCCATCTGCAGTTACTCGTGCCCACTGGAAGAATACATTACTTACATTTCCAAAATATAGAGCAGACGATACGGTCGAACACAATATTTCAGTGAAGCATTCATCCTCTCATTAAAGGACATACAAAGTTTGTAGTAACTATTTTGTATTCCATTTGACACAATGCTGCAAAATGTATCAGTTCGGACATCGATGGACATGCAAAATACCCAATTGGGAAGTTATTTTGAACAATGAGCACATTAAATAGATGCACCACTTTAAACTTTGGTGTGACACAGAACGTAATCTGCTCTTAAGCATGTATCGAATTTGACCGCATTTGACATGTATAATAAAGCTTTAAATTCTCACGCTAATTTCGAAATCGGTAGACGGCCATGACCTTAATCCCAACGGGTTAACATTCCTTTGTGGTGGGTGCCGCACAAAAAAAGTCAATCATAAAATCCGTTTGATATAGAAACAAACATTTCGTCCTTTGAGCGCTCCTTGCAGTCACCCACCGACATGTTTGAGGAATAGAAATGGAAGAAAACTAAACGAAATTCAAAGCCTTAATATGCCTGACTAAGCAAAATACGGACTGGCTATCATCTTGAATTTTTGAGCTAGACAATCACATCAGAGGCACAAACTGTCGCAAAGAAGCAGTAAGGAAAAGCTTATCGTTAAATAGACGCCGACTAAGTAAGGATACAACATCGTTTATGGAGCCCTAATACGATTATAGTCTGAGCGTGTACAGCAATTCTCGGTCATTTTTAGTTATAAGTGCACATTAAGTGTTATATTTTACGAGATTTGCGTACTTCACAGAGCTAGATTATCTCCAATGCAACAGTTGAGCAAATTGCAAGAAGGTGCACTAAGTTTTATAGGAAATATAAAATTACTTTGTCAAAACCTATTTTTCCATTCGACATGGACTTGGAATTGGTTTAAATTTGCACATCGATAAGCAAAATTATTAACCAATCAAGACATTACTTTGCATGCTGGATGGATCCCGCACATGCGGTGTAATTCAATGTCCCACCAATGATTATGATTTTACACAGTCAATGTGAATGAAAATTTTGAAGTCAACTTTAACGATCAGTTAATGTTACGTGGCGATGAACACTAACGTAAAACCTATGTGAGCTCCTAAAGCATGAACAAAGACTGTTTGTCTTAAAACGTATCCATGTACACATATCTACTCCTTATATGCATTTTTTAAACTTTTTAATGACTTTGATGTTATTCCCGACGAGTAATTTCTTCGTAGACGCGGGTGCCGCATGAAACGCCAATCATCAATTTAGTTCGATGCACACAAAACAATTCTGGCAGCACATGAAAAATAATATTTTATTTACATGATTGATCATTCTCCACCACAGCCAAATTATGGCTTATTTCACAGAAGACAGATTTGTTATCAGAAAATAATTAGAAGCCGTAAAATTGCACCGAGTCGGATACATCAGTCTCATATACAACGTTCAAGTGAGGATTAGCAAACTTTGCCATGGGGGCAGTGGCCTAAAGCTTACTGTTCTTGATCTAAAAAGACAAAGACTTAGCGATGAGTATGTGAACAAATTACAATCGCTAACTCTGTGCATTTGCGGCTTGTAGTAAAACGACGTTAATACATTATTTGGGCTATCATTTATATTCTGGAGTTCTCCGGTTAGTTTGAGTGCTACCACTCTGTCTCGATTAAAATATGCATTTTCCTCGAATGGCAAGTTAACGGAGATATACAATTGAATGATACATTCAATCAACTAAATTTTGCATCCTCGTTTTTTCTTATTGAAAGTTGAACATATACCCATTATTTTCTTATAACGGAAATAAATTGTTGTCCACGATTTGTCTCAAAAAATGCCCTACGCAATAAAATATTCGGCATCATTAACCTTACGCTGTTGTAAACTAAAAAGGTAAGATTTTCAAAATACCTAAGTAAACTTATAGTTGAAACGTGAGAGCACGTTTAAAGGAAATACTTTTACACAGGTCTGCTGAACTATTGGCAATCTACTTTATCTTTGGTATTTCATTTAACTGTTTTTTTTAATTTTCTTGAATAAACGCAGTCAAACATTTTTTGCATTTCATCGTACATGCAAAATATGTTATCGAATGCAATTGAGCTTTTTCTGCTCTGTTTTATTCAAACCTAATTAAAAAATTTTTCTAGGAGCCTTAGAAATATACTAGCTAGATGTAGTTCAACTGAATCTACGATAGCAATGTGCATAACAGCACGTTTGTGAAAGATGAAGCACGGACTGGTAGTATGACAAAATATATAAAATTGTGTGCACCTGAAAGATAATGAGTCAAAACAAACATGATCAGATTGCATTTCACATTGAGTTTGAATCTTTAAATTACAAAAACGATTGCGTTTTCTTTGACTTGACTTTCACTTTGACTTTCTCTGCATGTTTTCAGTGGTAAACACACTATCAAGCAACACATATTTAAACAGATAAAAGGCAATGAATGCAATTTTAACACGATTTAAGTCCACGCGCATATAGACAAACTTTTTTTTGTTCAGGTAATTGTGCCCACATGATAGTAAAATGTATGAAATTTGCGTAAACCATAGCACAAGATTACCTCCAGCGCAAACATATGAGAAAAATACGAGATTGCTCATCCAGGGATATAGGGAATATATAATAACGTTTTCAAAGATTATGCTTCCTTTCGATACAGTCGTGGAAAAGGTTAAAATTGAGATATCCATGATCATGATAAATAAGTAATTAATATGCTACTTTGCAACTTGGGTGGATCCTGCGCATGAAAGTTAATTGCATGTCTGAAATATTATAATTGTTTAACACAGCAGGTAATCTGCATTTAACAATATAATGAGATTAGTTGCAACGCATTTATCGAAAAGTTGGTTCACGGTACGTGACTCTGAATTACTACGCACCTCAATTGTGAGCTCCAAAGGACTTAATCAGGACATGTGTTTTCTGAAGCGGAAATGTGTATGTATTACTATCAGACAATGTTTAAGCTGGTCAAATCCCCTTGACGTTATTTCAAACGATTTGCTTTTTCTTTGACGTTGGTTGTATATAAAACGTCCTTATTTTTGGTCAAATTATCGATCTTCTGCAGACAATGCTTTCAAGATAACGTTGGTCAACTTCCACAAACTAACTTAACTTCATTTCGCAGAAGACAAGATTGCTATCATCGATGAATTAAAAGCCTAAAACGTCATTTTTTTGCACAATGTTCAAGTAAAAACTGCCTAATTTTCACAAAATGACATATAACTTATTGTTTTAGGCATAAACGGCCGCACACTTCTAACTAATTATCTCATCATATGTTTATGATGCGGTCCAGAACAAAAATATCGCTCGTTATCTACGGGGAAGAGGTCAGCTGAAAGTCCAGTGCAAACCTGTTGCCCAAACTTAATTGTTATGGGTTGCTGCTTGGAGACATGTGTCAAGTCCGTACTGTGGAATACAACATCGATCCGGGAAAAATGTGTTAATTACGAAAGAGTGAAAAACATCTAACGAGATGATTTTATTTCAAACACACAAATTTCTAATACAAATCCCCTATTCTGCTTGCTGCACCGTGGGTTGCCTCTTACCTGACTTATATATCCACTTTCCATTACAATACGCAGAAAATAATGTTTTCTGTAACTCCATGTTAAAGACATGTAACTGCACGGAGAGAAATGTGATCTGTCACACTTTCTGAACTAAGAGCACGAATTGATGATTCACAACAGCAAAAATAGTGATTGTCGGAGAAAGTGAGCGTTTGTGACAAAAAGTTTTGACTTGACTTTATTTGCGTATGCCTTTTTTGAAAGAAATCTCTTTCTTACATGCAATTGAACTCCTGACACTTCGCGTGATGCGAGTTTGATAAAACAGGGTAAAAAACCTTAGTTATATAGACAACTTGTTTTATGTGTCAGCGAACACGTTTGCACAATTATAAGAGAGTGATTAGTACAGAGCGAAGAAAAATTTTAAACTTTTAATATTTGCACATGGCTTGTTACGCAATTGCTTCAACATGTTTTTTGTTTTTTCCATTTGTGTCCTTAAGTCATTAGCATGTGTTTGGATGATCTTCGGAATGATCCATTACACATTTCATCATGCAAACCTATACCAAAGGATTCATTTATGCACACGCATGTCAAAACTGAGTTTTAACTGCTAATTATCCCTTCATAAGAGAAACGGCATGACGTAGTACATTTTTAATTCGCAAAAAACATCAACACAACCAACGAAGATTCTTGTTCAAAGCAGCGAATAATCCATTATTATGTTGCCCAAAAACTCAAGTACAAGAACATGCTGTGGGAAAGTATTCTGCAATAACCTAGGAACTTGATAAGTAGCCACCTGAACTAACTTTTTACCTAATTCGTCCCTGCCATGTCCCTGCCATTTAAAAACGCATTTTCTGTAGCCAAAGGTTTGTTTCTTTCATGCCTAGGCACGTTTTCTGAACAGTGTTTGGATCAACCGAGGGACAACTATGATGTAGATATTTCGTAATCGAGAACTGCAGGATTTATTTTCGTTATATTAAATAGCAATTAGGTAAAAATTCTGGGTTTAAAATGCATACAAGGCAAGTTATCCTTCAAGTACAGATCAACTCACAAAAACTATACAAATGAACCTGCTCGAGAGTCGTTAAAAATGGTGACCGTGGACAGTCAGACGGTGTGAGAACAACAAAATGAGTTTGTTAAGCAGATGCTGCAGCATTCTCGTCTCTCCTGCCACAATTTTGAAAGGCTATTTTCCTAGTGTTGCGGAGTGTTCTGTAGGAATTGGAGAAGAGATAGGCTCTGAATTATACGTGTATCTATCCGCAAAAGGTGTTTAAATCACAAAGTTCTAACCTATTTTGGCAACTTTTATTCAACGAGAAATTTATGAGAAAAAAACAACCTTTTCACATAGTAGTTATACGTGGAAGAAAATACTGCAATTTAACAACTGTTGGCCTCCTATTAGGTGATATATTTACCACATCTAAAAACAAGTAAATGTAAAACTTCTGCCTTGTGTCAAGAGATTTTTTCACAAACTAGAGAGGTCATCCTCGCAAATAACATATGAATGGGGCAAGGCCTGACGTCCGAAAACACTTTTTTCCAATAGAGGGGTAAAAGTTTGGAATTTTCTTTCTCTAAATGTCGTAATGCTGGAATATCTTGACCTTTAAAAGCGAAATAGGATTGATATCACGGTGCAAGTTAAATTTAAACTGACCATCGCTGACCATCTACACTTAGTATAATGCAAGCTTTATTGAATTTAAATATGTACATACTTTTTTCACATTCTTATGCTTTCCTTACATCAGTCCCATATTAAGGTCTCTGCGTCTTCCCCATTTAGCTAGCTTCATACCGCGATGACCCCAATATATGTCGCAGTAGCTGAACCTGGTGGTTTCAATTCTCAACCCTGATTTGAACTGCAGTAGACGGTAGAAAATTTGGGCAGATATATCTGTTTTTCAAACTGGTTAGAGTACTTTGCCATCAGCAAGAATGTAGCAGGGCACATCGCTAACATTCGATGATGATTTAAGTAAATTTTGCGACATAGTTTTCCTCTCCTGCAACCTTCCCAAGAACCGCAACCTTTTTTTATTAAACCCCATGCCCCATAAGATCCTCTTTCTCGCAAGAACGGCAGTCTTTTTGTAAAAAAAATCCTTCATCATTTTTCCCTATCTACTCAAAGAAACTCTATACCACCTCATACTTCATGACAATTGGCCTCGCCGAAAAAAGTCATGATTTGTTCAGTACCATGAAAGATATGTACAAATAAGGTCCACAATAGCACTCTACCTACACATCACTTAAATATACTGATACTAATACATGTGTCCCTAAGGCATGATTCCTCACACTGACATTACTGCCTGCTCGAACGGTTATTGCATATCAGTAGTCAATTGCGATTATCGGGTATAATAACAATGCTTAACAGGAAACTGTCTTATTTATCAAGCAAATCATTCACACTCTAGAACACTGGGTTTTGCATTTTATTTTAAAAAAAACCAGAGAAGCAAATCGTTGACTGACGCTCGTGTATAAATTTTTGGTGAAAATTGGGCATTTGAGGTCAAAAACAGGCCGTACGTTGGCTGACATTAAAAGCACAAACACCATAAATTGTGCAGTTCCAGTGCACATTCACACATTATGCGTCTCCATCTGACATCGTGTTTGTCTGCGCAAGCCGCATGAAAAAGTGTCCATTCGTTGGTTTAAATGAATCAGTCACATAATTAAGATCATCGCATTTAGCACAAACGTCATTTTACTTTGGAATATTTGTAGAAAAGAAGTTGCTTAAACAGATGGCTTTCCTATATTGGATGTTTGTTCGGACATTTTGAAAGACAAGGTTAAAATCTTGTATATTCAGATATACTAACCTTTTGGGGCAATAAGAAGGGGGGAATAAAGGGTAAAATTGTAATATTTGGATATTGGACTAATCGTTATGTGTTTACTGAACAGACTAAGCCGCACACGTTTAGTCCGAATTAATTATGTTGTAAAATTAAATTAAAAATATTTTCAAATATTGATTATTAAGAAAAATTGGCTGACATTTTGATCAACATATTGGGCGCATTTATACAAAGATGTTTATGA
>JAYGXS010000006.1:8573598-8639643 GCA_036362985.1 Ligula intestinalis | reverse complement strand
AGGAATGTGCGAACACCGATCGAATACGCTTCCGAACTAAACAAAGTTCGTGTGGTAGTCAGTGGTCCTCAACGGGTGACCGCCTGCCAGGCCAATTTCGGCCAAGTCATAATAGCAGTAAGTGGGGTATGACAGCATCTGGGGGTTACTTGATACAGCACTGTTTCGGGCTTATTAGCCTTCATCAGCCAAGCATAACCCTGAACACCAGCTGGTCGGACAACACAAACAAACGCACTCACAGACGGCGCAGTTGGTCCACCACTGGTGTCTATCAGATACATATATATGCATATATTTATGTTTTGAGTAAACAAGCGCAGTTACTAAGGAATGAGCGATGCGATACTTGCATGCGAAAAAAGGCAGCATATTTCATAGACAAAACTCTCTTATGCTCACTTGATTATCCCGTGATTTTTTACGATAAACTTTCTCAATGAAAGCATTTACGAAATTCCCTGAGAAAAACTTGGCATGTTTTCGTTTCCTTTAAGTCTGCATAAAAAATACACTGGACTTATTTCGAAAAATCATTCAAGATCGTCTTGTGATCCATCTGATGTCAAACACAACATTCAATCGCATTGAACATCCACTTTTTTCTTTGATTGGCTACATTTCGAGATGAAGTAAAATAAGCAAGTCCCTCTCCCCTGAACATATCAATACGAATATATGACTGCTTGGAAGCATAACAAATGAACTTGGTCCTCTCTCCAGGAATAGTTGCGGAAAATGATATCTTCTGAATTATTAGCTAGTTTATATGTTTTTTTCCGAAATGAGGCAAACTATGACGGTCATAAGGATAAGTTTAATATAGCTCATTTTGCTAAGTTGTAGGTTAAGAGGAGCACACACTTTAAATGAGCAAAACAATATTTGAGCTCATAGAAGTGCAGAGTATAACTAAAAGGCAGTGTAAAGTTTTCGAAAGAAATATTTTAAAGGAAATTTTTATCACATTTCTTTCCAAAAATTTGTAAGTTTTGAATAATGTGGCAGATTTCCATTGCAGTGCAAGTCATGAAATTTATTTGAATAAGAATAAAATAATTTAACTTGTTAGCGTAAATGGATATAAGCTAAGAACTATTTGACAACAATACCTGCTTCAGGGTGGTTCTTTGCGAGTCCAAATGTAGATACGCACATGCCATGTTTTTTTGGAGACCGCCAAATATACATCATCACGGTAGAAAAAACATCGAAATTCCACGGCCAGTCGTTTAGAATGCAAATGTTGCTCTAAGAATAGAATTAAAATTGCCAACTGTGTGCATTTGCTTCTTGTAGTGAAAAGACTTAAACAAATCATTTGGAAGAACATTTATGTTCTTAAGTTATGATATAAAATAGGCATTAGGTCTGAAAATTCAAGATAAGGTTGATATAGCATTAAATAAATCGCACTCGTCTAAAAACCTGCATAACCTTTTTCTCCTTCATTTAAAAATGTGCATTAAGCCATGATTTCCTAATAGCGAAAGGAAATTGTTGCCCAAGTTTTTTTACAAAAACAATTTCACCTTACGCAAAAAGGAATTTGGAGCGGTTAAACTAAAACAGCTTTACAATAAAATGCAAAATTGTCAGAATACCAATGTTGTCTTTCGAGGATAAATCCATTATCAAACAACACATATAAAGGCAGATAAAGGCTCTTTATACAGCCAAATACGACTTATTTGTCATGCACTGTTATTTGTTCCCGCTGAATATTAATGTAAGCGGCACGGACATATATCAAACGTACTGGAAATGCAACTAAGCGTAGGTAAATGTTTGAATGAGTAATTAATTTGTCTACAAACCTAACTTTAATAAAAATTTGTCCATATTATTCCTACCTTACGCCTTGGAATAAACCTTAGCATTTTGCACTTATCTTCTACAAGACGAGGGCAATACTTTCTCGAGGGTTAACAAAAAATGCGTTAGCCACACCTTAAAGTGCATTCAGCGCCGCTTAGTTGAAGCCGCGTTTTATAATACTGTTCATTGGTGTGGTCATAGCTTTGACTTATTTCGAAGTTCATGTTTAATGTGGAAACGACTAAAATTGTGGTTACTGTGCCACAGTTTATTCATAACGTCAGTTTCAAAAGGAAGTCTATTTCTCTGTTACAGTCCAAGCACTGTGCTGCTGCACTAAGCATTTATAAACTGCTTTGTATTAATAAACAGTTCAAATAAGTTTGTGTTTATCTCATCATTAATAATTTTGACCTGATCTGACCTTACTTTCGTGCAATATTCTTTTACCACCACGCCTACTGGACTGAAACAACGCACGCGGGCATCAGTGGCACTTCAGTTCTTTCACTTTCCAGTGTTTACGACGACCACGTAGTAAGTACATGTCACGCGAATCCACCCGTAAATATCGTAGAAGGGAACACTGATCTGCAGGGAACAGGCAGGTAAATATTTGTGCGTCCAGTACAGCTATACTGCAACACAGACTTAAAGGCTTAAACTATCATGACCAACAGGCAAAACCTTAATACTATGGAAGTAATAAAACTTGACTGTTTTCGAAAGAACAAAAAAAACAGCCGAATAATAAGGCTTAGTAATAAAGAGTTATGCATTGTTTGTTTCAAAAAATACTGTTGACTGTTTGCACCTGAACAAATTGATCCAAAAGAAATCTGATAACCTCGTGCGCTCCATTAAGTAGGAAGATGTAATTTACGATATGCATTATGGCTTCTTTCTGATTCATTATGCGCCTTGATTTTCGGCCACAAAACACTCAGAAAGTAAATCTGCAAAAATAAGAAAGAGAAGTAAACAATTGAAAGAAGACTATCGTCTGCGCGTATACAGGACTTATTAATCTTTTTTTGAACACGTGTTTAAAGGATTTTAACGTTGAACACATTTCCACATATAAAAGCGGATGAGTCGGTACAATGCAATATTTGAGTAAAGGGTGCGCATTGACATCAAAGGACATAAAAAGTATTCACTTACTATCTCAACGCTTATTATCCCATTTGATGCAATATTCCAGTATGCATCAATAAGGAAATAGATAGATTCGCGGTGAAGCCAACTTGGAAGTAACTTTGAACACTGTACGAATTAAATGGATGCATTTCTTAGAATTTTGGTTTCACGCGGAAGTTAATCAGTTTTTTAATCCTGTTAAGTAGTTATCCCTCAATAGACGTATCTTTTTAAGCTAGAAACTTCCATGCATATTTTTAAATAAGGCAAAGATCTCCACCTAAATCTCGACGGGTTAACATTAATTTGTGGTCGATGCCACACAAATGTGGCAATCACACACTTCCTTCGATACTTTAAGAATTATTCCGTCCTCTGAGCCCTCCAATCAATCTAGCAGTCGCCCTCACATGATAACCTCAGTCAATATGCAAAGCCAAAATAATGTTTGCTGCACAGAACATAGATTTGTTTTTACCAAGAAATTTTAAGCTGCAATAAGAGACGTTTATGAAAAATCACAAAAAGTGTCACAAACTGGCTGAAACTGACTTTATAGATATAAGGACGCTTTATGGGTGACAATTATCTCAAGAAAAGTCCATGGTGAATAGCAGAAGAGAAGGCTCCTCTCTTGCTAGAAGGCGAGTGCAAATTACCTTAAAATGAAACACAGTTTAAATGACCATCCTGTATTTTAAAGGCAACGTCATTTGTACAGCGCATGATTATATGCAGAGGATGTTTTGAGTAATGTGCGCACTGCGCATCAATAGACAACAAAAATAATAACTCATAATATTAAGAAAACCTTTTGTTGCATCTTACACAACCTTGAAGAATATATAAATTAGAAAAGCGATAGATATTTGGAAGTATCTTTAAAAAACTAAGCATGTCATGTGCATGCCTATTACATAAATGAACAATGTAGGCTTTGGCGCAAAAAGCAGTAGCCAACATAAAAATGGTAAAGCATTATGCGGACAAACACGCGTTTCAAGGCTATCGAAAATGTATAAATTTTGATATCAGAAGACATTTTAAAAAATCATTTAAGACCTTACTTTGAACATTCGGCAGATAATGCACATAAAATTCAATTGATGTACCATCTTTGATTTTTGTGTCACAGTTGTTTACCTGATCCTTACCCTGTAAGGATTTTCGCCACATTGGACAAATCTTTTAGCGATTTAAACGCCCACACACATTTTCAAATTTGTCATTGACAATTATGTTTTTGTTGGCGAGTAAAAGGTCCTTTGTTCGATAAATGAAGCAATGAATAAATTTGAATAATAACGGAAATGTTAATTCCTCTGAGCCTTCCGATCAACTTGACAGACACAGATTGGCGAGTTTTAGCAAAAAATTGGAAGAAAACGCAAGTTTACCTGCAACTGTTGACTATGTTCTACTACACAGGAGACATATTTCCTAGCATCGAGAACTTCGAAGGTAAACAATTACATCAAAGACTGATATATTAGTTCAAATGTACAATGACAAATAAAGACTCGCAAAGGACTGTCGCAAAGCCGCAGTCTGAAAAAAAACTGTCAATATAGATATAAAGATACGTAACGTGGGTGCTGTTTTTTCTCAAAATAACTCCACGACGCCTGACAGACGAAAATACTCCTTTGCTGCTGGATAGGGGAAGAACCGCTTTAAAAACGGGCTACATGTTTCAACTACCACACCGTATATAACAGTTAACGACATTTGCACAGTGCATGATTGTATACACCGCGATATTTAAGTCATGTATAAATTAACAAATTTAAGGACTAACTAAATAATATCAAAACCTTAGATCAAGCCTCAAACAATCTAAAAGAATTTATGAATGCGAACATCAATATATATATGAACTACATAATTATTTAT
Organism: Ligula intestinalis; assembly: GCA_036362985.1. Classification (NCBI taxonomy): domain Eukaryota; kingdom Metazoa; phylum Platyhelminthes; class Cestoda; order Diphyllobothriidea; family Diphyllobothriidae; genus Ligula; species Ligula intestinalis. The sequence goes on along the minus strand of JAYGXS010000006.1, from coordinate 8,634,792 downwards.
ATGAACATTAACTGGAATATTTTAAAGTAAATAATACTTCCGCGTTAGCTATGGTTACTGTGTAACACATAACTTTATCTGCATTCATCCCTGCTCAAGAGTTCAGCACAACGAACGTATCTTAAAGATGTGTTAAACCGACTTCATTAACGGTTACGCAAATGTCCAAAAAGGTTTGTTGCCTTGACGTTTTTTTGTAGTAGTTATCTATCCAATCATGTCGTTGCTGCATAAATTGGCAATGATGAAAGTAGTTGGACTGTCACAGGACAATTTCGTTGGCTCACGAAACGAAAATTATTTAATGTACATTATTTATCTCCGAGCGGTATCTGGTTTTCCATTAATAACAATTATAATATAAGCAAAAATACGTTTGATGCATATAAAGCGGATGCATTCCCTTAATAATACTGTGCTTGTTAAATCCGAGGCTAAGGAAAATAGGTCTGTCCTATAGTCCAGACATTGACCACTCCTGTATCATTTTTTAAATATGTGAAGGCATTTAAGGTCAAAACCAGTGTTTTTGCACACGTTATCAACCACCACAACCACTACTATATCACATGCCCAGCAACAGTCCTCCAAGCAACAATCAACGTCTATTTTTGGATGGCGAATCCGACATAACTGACGTTGACTTAAAAACACGTTTATCCTGTAACTTTGAACGTGTTTAGCACAAACACCACTTCACTGCAGCAATATTTATTTTCAGCCTATTGTATTCGCAAAAAAAGTTTCTTTGGAAAAAATCATGTACCTTTCGACATCTGGCAAGATGTAGGCTAAAACTCATGTTTATATACACAAAAAACTATGTTCAGCAATGAGCATCACCGAAAGCGTATGATTTGGAGTAAAACATTAACTTTTAATGCTTTAAATACAACCCTGGGCTATTTGAACAAGATTTTCTGCATTTTGTTGGCTGATGAAACTATGACTTACCTTCCTAATCGTCAAGTATTAGTAAGAATGAAATGTTGAGAGACCCTGCACTTGTGACGCTAAGCAATCGTATGCTCAAAGAAAAGTTGGAAGGGCCTATTAATTTATTCGTCTTCTGGTTGCAAGACGCATTCACTTGCATGACCATCAATAAAAACGACATTCCTCATTACTACTTAGGCAATTTACAGCGGCATTTGGGCAGTTGTGTAGTAGTCATTTACATATCTATAGAGATATCCGTTAAAATGGCAGTGCACTAAGATGAAAAAAGGAAATAAATCTACTTTTTATACTCAGGCGATGATGCATACAAAAGGCTAAAACAAGGGCGAAATGCAAATTACTGGTATATTTTGATTCAAAAAAGGTCATAAGAAGGTGATAAAAAAGTGCGCACAGAACCATGGTCACGCTGTCCGTTTTGTATGTGCAACGAACCGTAATAAAGCTATCAAAACACTTTTTATGAAGACAATTTGCTGCATGCGTCACAAACAAATTTTAAAGAAGACCACTTCGTGGCGGATAAAGCATTCAGTTTTATATTTCCTCTGTTCCATCGTTTCCTGCGCTAACAATATACTGCATTGCAAAATGTCGGGCTATTAAGTGATTGAAGTATTGTTCTGTAAATTGAGATTCGACAGAAAAATAAATTATACAGCAAGATGCATTTATTCCAAAAGAACTCGTTACGGCTAACCAAAAGCAAGTTATGACACGTGTCACATTGGTGAATAACGATAGCAAAATAACAGTTTTATTTGGTAGAAAATGTTAGCGCTGTACCTTAAGGGTCATGGTTAATTGCAAATAAAGATCAGCTAAAAAGTGTGTTAACGCAAATCATTTAACAGTGGTGGAGGGACCGTTGGCAATTAACGCAACTGACAGTCACGAGTCAATATGGCATGTGATAAGCAAAACAATAGGAGACTGATAAAATGGTCCTGCTAGCTGCGCAGATCGGGTTTCTCCTGCCACATGCAAGGTTCTTTCAAAAAACGCAGAGTCTTAATTGGCTCTCCTAAAAAGTGTCGGCCTTGTAAAATTAAAGCAGATCCTCAGTAGAATTCACATGATGTGTGAATACGTTCAAAACAATTGGTGAAGTATCCAGCTGATGCAACCTATTTGTGACACATTTAATTGCCCAACTGCAAAAGCGGATTTTGAGTAGGCATTATTATACTGATTCTACCTTTTTGAAGCAGAAGATAACTGCGCACAACCACTTACACCAGCCGTTTGCGAAATGTATTTAAAAATCGATGCTTTGATTAAGAATAATCACATTTAAAACTTCCTTGATATTAACATGCTGATGAGACTACAAAAACCTCTTTAGTAATCCCTGATTCTGTATGTCAATAGCACGTTTATCTATTCACAAGCAAAGGCTCAGGACTATTTGTTCTAAATTCATATAAATGAATTCAATGCCCATACACTATATGAACCAGCAATGTCTATTGTAGTACAATAAGTATTTTACACAGCATACAATTTAAAATAAATAGCTGTGCTGTGCCTAAAATGATGGCGCTGAATGCGATACTGATATAACAATAAGAGTTTCACTTTGTGTTTTAACATTTTGCTGAATATTGCAGTTGAGATTTTGACCAATAATTTGGGGACACTCTGATAGATCCTATGTAATAAACTATAAATCACTGTTTTATATATGTTGCGTAAGCATGCGCAACGTATATAATATTGTATTTGATGGCTTTCTTCTCCTCAAATGTTATAGCTCAAAAGCTGCTGCGTACGCCCGAGCGCAGGCTTGAAGACACAAGTTGAACACCAGCGAGCATAATTAAGTCTTCTAAAAAGTGGCGATTTAGATGTGTAACTATTATATTTGCGCGATAAAAAATGCGTTTTCCTAAGGCATATTCTGTTCATTAATTACGTAAACAGTGCTGCCTTCCCATGTTCAAAAACTAAGCTTAACTCATTTGACACCGTAATCTCATTGCCAATAAGTTAAACGAAATATTTTTGCGGTGATATATATCGTTTTGACCACAGTCTTGCTCGCTCTTGAGGGCACCAATACTAGAAGTGAGATGTACACGGTTAACTAAAAAGGTGTTCAAAAAATATGCAGTTCAAAGTTTACGAGACATCAGTTGACGCCCATGCCACAGACAGCGAACCAAGCCTGCGCCGGACGAACGTTTGGCTTCTAGTTTGTAATGCAGAAAATACGCACTTCACCATACACGCATATTTTCCTAAGAGGGGCAGACATTGTGTATTCGTCTATAATAAGGGGAACGAGCAAGACATGGTCCCACATAAAGAACAGTGTAAGCATATATGCACATTGTTGGCTGTTTGCAAACCATTAAAGTTTGGAGTAAATTAAGGTTTGCGGCTACTTTCTAGCAAAAACGGATCTTAATACAAAATGTCGTGTCCATGTGAGATTCTTACCTGGTAATTAAAACCTCAGACAGGGAGAGGAAACATATTGAATTGTCAATGATCCCCAACATATTGCATTATGTCACATAAAACAACCGAAAATTGCATTGCAAACTTTAATGTAGGGTTCGAACAAATTACTTGAAAAAAAAAATGCCTTCAAAGGCCTTACTGCTCCTTCTTCGTCATTGTTTGAGCTGACGTAAAGAACAAAAGCACCACAGATCTTGTTTTAGAAAAATAAGATTGCAGACATTGCATATTTTATAGTTTTTGTTTGCTACATTTTGAAGAAAGTCACTTACTAAACTGACACACAGCATGCAGCAAACTATTATGACGCAGCCTAATACTCGCGCATAATGAAGATTACCTTAGTGCACGTTCTTTTATCCTCTATTTACGATCACATTCATTTTAGTAGCAGATGAGTCCCTGAACATTTGCCTGTGTTCATGCCAGTGATAATTGCTTGTGTCAAACAAGGTACGCCCGAGGTGACACGGGGCATGGAACATTTTAAAAAGGAAAACTGACGGTAGCGCAGCGCTGAAAAATGTTAGACGTGCATATATCCGCAAAGGCTTTCAGTGCATTGAGGGAAACGATTCTCGTGTCAGAAGTATGTGCCTGCATTCAAAAGGCTTACCCGTTTTTGGAGGCAAACGTATACCTTCTCTGTGAGAGCAAATGGCGCTGAAACAGACGGCTCTTAAGCACTAGAAGGTCAGAGCTAATACTATGGAGAATAGCAATAAACGGGGCAGACGGATGCTTCTAAAGGAACTTAAAAAAAAAGTAGTAAAACACCTGATAGCAGTAGAGTATGAATTTGCAATATACAGATACTTGTAGGATAAAACATATAAATCACACCATGTCCATATGTGCATTTATTATTAACAGTAAATGCAAAAGCACGCTACGAAAGCAGTGTGTCTCGCTTTGACACGCCACCTCCGTGTATGCGCACGGCTCGTTATTTTTTATTTTCATAATACGCTTGCCTTTGAAAGAAAATTCCATTAGCTAAGAAAATTGACTGCGAAATCCACTTGAGAAAAAAATGGCCCTAATATTATACTGGGTTAGTAAGTACGTTTAAGTTTTTTTTTAAACTAGCAGTACGCATGAATACAAAATTTTGCACGAGAGGAGTTCGGTAGGAGTTCAAACAAAAAACACTGCTGCAGTCAAAATGCTTTCGAATGATCTTGACCGAAGTTGACTGCTAATAAACCCTTATATAGAAACAAAACGGCTTAATTGAATAAGCCAATTCCGGAATTTAATGATATGTTTTAGAGCTGTAGGAAACGGTATTGCTGCGTGCTGGGTGTCCGACAATCGAAGGTCAGAAAAGTCGGTTTTTGGGATGAAATATAAAATAGTTCCTTGGAAAAGGCGTAAATTTTCGATGACACTTGGCAAAGTGGAAGCAAGTCACTATTTTTGTCAGACATTTGAAAGAATGACCGAAGATGTCGGTACAACCATGTTATTAAATTTCGCTTCGTCCGATGTATTGACCCTTGTATGCCGGCTTTTTCTCACATAGTTGGCGGCGGGGGTATGGAGTTTTCTGCTCCTATTTGTTTCTTTGCGGGGCTCAATTCTCGCATTTATTAAGATTCGTGGAACTTTGCCCAGGGTAAATGAACAAAGAGGCGCTGGACCTGGTAGGCCACAAACAGGTACAGATGACTTTTTGCTGAGTTTACGGGTTAGAACTGTGCCTTAACGACCATTTGTGTCAATATTGAATGGTTGTGTGTCTTTCACTGTCAAAATTATGGCCATTCTCTCCAGCGTGGGCAAATAACTGCATATTCAAACATGGCATCTGAGACAGCGGTTTGTACTCCCGCAGATAGGTCTGCAATGTTTGTCAAGTTTCCGAAACATAAATGCATTTCAAGCACTCCAACTGAAGTGGACATTGCATATGCAGTTTCAATTTGACAGCCAAATATAAAGACGAATAGATAGCGTTGCAATTAGCTGGCTTTTGGGACCTCTTCTGGCTGACATATGTATGGGCAAGGTGGTGAAATTTCAACTTTACGATGAGATGCACAATTTAAAGCACTACGGTTGCCACGTGCATGGTATCTTCGTGATCGCCACAACTGGTATCAATAGAGACACATAATTGAACGAAGTCAATCAAGAACATGCATCCACATAGTTCACGCTGGAGATGGAAACATCAGGTTCGCTCCCTTTTCTGAACGTACTCCTAACATTACATGACAATTGCGTCCGACGGACCGTGTTCAGCAAGAAAACCTGCTCCAGGCAAAAGCGAAATTTAACAGTTTCGTGCCACTACACCAGAAGTGAAATCCGCTTCGCTGCTGAACGTAAAGAGCTAGAAAAAATTATCAGAAGACACAATTTAAAGGAAAATCGAGAAAATACAAGACTTTCTGCGTGAGAACGGATATTCCGAGAGATTCAGGACCACGAATGTGGCTGCCAAAAAAATTAACCCAGAACACTAACTGTGTAGAAGTAAACTGTATTTTTTGCAGTGCCTTTTGGAGGAAACAGGACAGGTGAAGTCCTTATCAGACGCCTTGACGAGGCCGTATCAGGAACCTACCCATAAACCAGAGTTCGGGAGTGATTTTCAACTAACCCAGTCTTACATGGGAAAGGTAAGGATAGGTAACCCTATCAGACCAGTTCGTCAAGTCAAGTCAAATTTCTTAAAGGAAATATGGGCAAACAACTTTGAACTTCCTATTGGTATATAGGATTTAAGAAATGCATCGGCAAAGCCGAACATTCCAAAGAAGTCGTTCACACATTTTCAAACGACTACTCGCTTGTTTTAAGCAATAAACTGACACTCAGTTTACACGAGCCAGCAGTGTAACTGAGGAAGAAGAGCAGACAGTGAAAAAATTAAGGCTGGCTTATGATTCAAAATCAAATGTCATTTGTGGTTTTTAGGATAAAAACGGTCACACGTGGGGGGAAATGTGTGAATGATAGGGGCATGATGCTTCTGTGAATGTTGATGGCAGCCATGGCGTCCATGACGAGCAATATGCACATCCGAAGGACCATACGAAGAGGAGACCTCGTAGTCACGAGAACGTCCCGAAGACCGGAGATGCGACTGTGATACGCCTTTGCTGTGCCAAGAGCCGTGGAACCCTCCACGTCGTCAGCAGTCGGTCGATACGAGAAAAAGTGCGAGAGGTCCGCGAAGCCTAGGACCATATGTGCGGTAGATGTGACCTCAGACACGATTGACGCAGAGCTGAGACGTAATAGCCAGTTAATGGCTGAAAATCATTTGGTTAAGTTATAATACTTATACCACTTACAAATTAATATAAGCATATATTTAAAGCATTTCTAGCATTTCTGGGTTTGGATGTGAAGTGCTTAAATTTTTAGATTCGAAGCACTTTAGTGATTGGATTTGTAGTACTTCATCGCGACGATACTTATTAAATCGGTCTATGTTTGCCTTAAAAACATCTACGGAAGGGGAAGTGACGATATCCGCAAGAAGGGCTTTCCATGCATGGATTACCCTCTTAGAGAAAAATAATTTCCTTGGGTCAAGTCATGCCTCAGTCACACGTAATTTGATGGGGTGTCCTCACAGCCTTGAAGTGATGGCCCGCTCAAAGAAGTCACTTGTTTGGAGGCAGCAATCCTGACCACGCAACATGCGAAATTCCTGGACTAAGTCCCCACGTAGCTGCCTGTAATCCATAGGAAACAAGTCAAGATTTACCAATCGGGTCTCATAAGGGAGGTTTCGTTGTCCTCGTACTAATTTTTTTGCGCGTCTTTGCACCCTTCCAAGCTTGTTTTGTCTTTGGCTGTCCAAGGCCTCCAGGCTTGAATGCCAAGTTCCAGTTGAGGTCACACGCACCTGCCAAATATCTTGCCAAATACAGCTTTGACAAACTTAGCAAAGGCGCGCTTGATAAGATACAAGCTCGACATTGCGGATTTAGCCACTTTCAGGACGTGGAGTGATGGCTTCAGTGAAGGCGTGAATCACAGCCCAAGGTCATTCTGAGCTTGTACATCTGGCAGCGGTGTGTGATTCAGGTAATACACCCTCCGAGGTGTAATGCTGGTTCTACCAAAGCACATCAGGTTGCATTTGGCGACATTGAATGGCATGAGCCAAAAGGTCGACCATTGCTCCAGTCTATGCAAATTTGCCTGGGGGTTCAATCCATCATCTTGTTTGCGTATGACCTTCCAAAGTTTTATGTCATCAGCAGACAATGCGATTTGGCAGTCTAGTCCGCTTATGCAGTCATCAATATATATATATATATATATATATATATATAAGGAAGAAAATAGGGCCAAGAACAAATCCCTGTGGAAACCCTGCTCTCAACCGCTACCTCCGCCGACCGCTTTCCGCCAATAAATACGGTCTGGGTACGACCAGTCAAGAATTTTTCGATACACTGCAAAAGATTTCCCTTACTCTGTGGCTGAGCGTGTATAAGAGACGTTGATGAGGCACCGTGCCAAACGCCTTCTTGAAGTCTACGAAGATTGTATGCACCGTATTCCCTTCATCGATCGCTCCGGTCCATTGTTCTAGACAATAGAGCAGATTGGTCAAGCAGGACCTTCCGCTGCGGAATCCATGCTGCTTATGAGAAAGAAGTCGATGTTGCTCAAAAAGTGCATCAGCTCGCGTTTGACTATGTGTTCCATAAGCTTGCAGGATATTGAGGTGAGGCTGACCGATCTTTAGTTATTTGCGGTCGCCCGACTCCCACTGTTGTGGATGGGTGGGGTCCACGCTGCCTTCTAATCGGGTGGCACTTGTCTAGTATTAAGATAAGCTCGACAGATTAGGTACAGGGGAACCCGCCAACTCTATGGCTAGCTCTTTTATTAACCTTGCAGGTATCTCATTCGGACCTGACGACTTCGTTTCCTTAAGCTGTAGATGTTCTCACAGAATGGTAGCTTCCATGAATGCAACCGAGTCTATGGTCTGCATCACACCCACACTGCAGTTAATAGCGGTGAACTCAGCCTCTCTCCTAAAGGCCAACTGGAAGAAGCAACATAGATTTTCCGCCTTTTCGTTAATCTCGGAAATATCTACATCATCATCTGTTTTTAACAGAGGAATAGGGTCTCTTTCTGGAGAACATTGCCTAACGTAGCTGTTGAACAGCTTTGGGTTTCCTAATGCACGGTTTATTATATAACTCTCGAAGTTTTGCGCGGCTAATTCGTATCAGGATCTTAACCTTGTTTCTCTGCGCCTTATACCTTTTGTACAATTCGCAGGTCCTCTCTCTGCGACAGATCTTGAACATCCTTCCTTTGCAGTTTATTTCCCTCTGTAGTGTCGGCGGTAGCCATCGAGGCCTATTTGTTACCTTCTTTACCGTGATAGGACAGACATCGGTAAACAGTCCATGCAATACGGTTTTGAATTGACGTTGTCATTTACCATACTTACAGGCTAAACACGTGTCTGAACCTGTTAGAAAGTACCTAGCCTGTTAGTATGGTAAATGACAACGTCAATTTATACTACATTAGACTTTTCTGTGGCAGCAGGTGTATATTTCATTGAGGTTGACGGGTTTCAACACAAATATACACTTACAATTTCAGTATACGCCTATAGACCTTATATACATACTGATTAATACCGCGATTAGAAATGCATTTCTCTGGAGATAAAAAAAACCTGAACTTTCTAAGCCCGTATATCAACCAGAAAGCAGATAGGGAAGGCGTGGGACCCACTGATGAACCGGACCTCTAGCAGCTGTGTCAAGCTGCGGCAGAATACCGGCGAAACAGGTGTCTGGGCATTTTAACAAGTACATAGCCTGTTAGTATGGTAAATGAAAACGTCAATTTATACTACATAAGACTTTCCTGTGGCAGCAGGTGTATATTTCATTGGGGTTGACGGAGTTCAACACAAATATACACTTACAATTTTTAGTATACGCCTATAGACCTTATATATACTGATAAATATCGTGATCAGAAATGCATTTCTCTGGAGATAAAAAAAACTTGAACTTTCTAAGCCCGTATATCAACCAGAAAGCAGATAGGGAAGGCGTGGGACCCACTGATGAACCGGACCTCTAGCAGCTGTGTCAAGCTGCGGCAGAATACCGGCGAAACAGGTGTCTGGGCATTTTAACAAGTACATAGCCTGTTAGTATGGTAAATGAAAACGTCAATTTATACTACATAAGACTTTCCTGTGGCAGCAGGTGTATATTTCATTGGGGTTGACGGGTTTCAACACAAATATACACTTACAATTTCAGTATACGCCTATAGACCTTATATATACTGATAAATATCGTGATCAGACATTTATTTGTCTGGAGATTAAAAACCTGAACGGCTTTGAATGCTGACCCATCATCGAGAACGCACCCACTAAATAGTTCGTTTCAGAAATTTGAAGCATGCTGTTCCCGGAGAGAACTTGAAAATGGTTATAGCTGTAAGATTTATTGGTACCATAAATTTCGGGAGAGCTCCTCAGTTACAACCCCTCGTTGCATTAAGGTTCACGAATGAGCACGAACATCTCGAATCTTGTGTTACCTCGAAGCTGCTTATATTGGACGCTTTAAACCGGACCTCTGCAAACAGTTGGAGCACGTGGTTAACCTTGCCTTACCTTGGTAACCACAAGCCCCAGATCTCGCACATTCCCCAGCCCAATATTCTTCACAACTCAACTTCCCTGTTTTTTTTTCCTCCAATTTTGTTTTAACCTTCTTTCTCTATCTGACTAGGACCTATGACCTTTCTGTACATTTTCAATTTCGTGTTTTTTCTCATTCGTGAACCTTAATGCAACGAGGGGTTGTAACTGAGGAGCTCTCCCGAAATTTATGGTACCAATAAATCTTACAGCTATAACCATTTTCTTGTTCGTTTCAGTCTATTTCACTCGCTGTGGTTTTCATTTATGAAACGTCCCCTCTCCAGATGTTGCGTCTGGTTACCGCACTACGATCGGGCACAGAGAAGAGTGAATATTCCCACTGAAGCACTATGTGATCACTTTTTCCGAGAGGTGGTAAACAATGTGCAATGTCTACGCTATCAGATGCATTGGTAAGTACTAGGTCTAAGCAATTAGCTTGTTGCCCTTCGCGTAATCTGATCGGATATAGGACGTGTTGCGTTAGCAAAGATGCCTGTACTGTGCGCATGAGTCGTCAATCGAAATTTATTTCTGAGCCGGCCGCAGAGCTCACATTCCAGTCAATATGGGCGGCGGTAAAATCTCATTTTACCATGACATCGGATCTCCTAGCAATTTCTTCGACTCCTTCTATCAGAATCTTTTCTCACTGTTGGTTGTTCAATGGTGGACGTTATACCGCCATGATGTCAAGGGTCTGTGACCCCAGTGTTCTAACGGTGAGCCATATTGCTTCTGTATTGCCCAAAAGGTTTTCGGATTTGTCGGACACGAGCAGGCCGTGTCTAACATCGATGAGCACACCCCCACATTGACGCCCGACTCTATCTTTTCGGAAAAATTGAAACGCGGGGGAGTGATTTCCTAGTCGCCTACTTTCGTGGAAAAACATGTTTCTGTAATGCAGACGACGTCTGGTCCCAATTGGCACGTAATAATCTTAAGCTCATCTAATTTGGAGAGCAGGCTTTTTGCATTGGTGTACATGCACTTTAGTTTCATGGTACGGTGTAATCCGGCTGTGACAGTCACTTTCTGACCGTCGTTCGAAATATTACGTGTTGATTCGCTGTTCCCTTCTGAATTATATTCCCGTTGAAGATTTTCAGGCCTGCCTCGCCATTATTTTTCCTCGAGTGTAGTTCCCTTACAAGATGTCGGCGTTTTAGCTGTTCCTCCAGGGAGTAGTCCGGTTGAAAAAAAAACTCTTTATGCGCGTGACGTAGGTTATTTTTTTAGACAGGATAACCTGAGCATTTTCCATGTTTTTTAACTAGTATTTAAGCGGTCTGGGTTGGGAAATTTCTGCTGTATCTTCCGGCCTTTTCCCTATACGAAGTGACTTGAGCACTTCAACGTCTTAACCTGGCCGGAACATATCGCTTAGGACATCGCCAAAGGAAACCAAGTTCGTATCGTTCTGGTCGTTTGAGCTGTCTGAAATGGCTTTTTTTAACCCCCGTACAACTAGACAGCATTCATGATTGTCTCGGTGTCGTAAACCCTTAGCTGAAGTTTTCGCCACCTTTGCTGCAGTGGGCCTGGATCTCGAACTGTGTGCTGTGACTGTTAGGTTGTCAGAACTGTCTGAATTTGCTTCTTGCAACCCCTGAACAACTACCCCATGTTCACCACCCTGTCGAAAGTCTTTAATTTCGGTTTTGGTCATCTTAGCTTCAGTGAGCTCGGAGCTCGAACTAGGTGGTGTAATCGCTTGGTCATCTGAATGCTTGAAGTTGCTTCTTGCAACCCCTGAACAACTACACCATATTAACCCTCCTGAACGGAGTGCAGCTTTGTCTTTTCTTGCTCCCAGATTATATTGGTAGCACAAGTCGGCGCCTTTCCAAAAGATTCAATGAACACCTCTTGCAATGGCTAAGTAAGGGTGAAGTCAATACCACCGGGACTAGCAACAGCTCTTTTCTAGCACGCATGGCGGATTCCGGATATCAGGTGGACCGCAACAAATCCTTCAGGGTGATCTACAGGAGCCCACCAGACTGGGTCAGCGACTGCTAGACACAGCAAAATCAACTGTTACCCGGTTGAGGAAGCTGAATTTCTGTGCGCAAAGGAACCTGCTGCATGCTTCAAGCTTATCAAGGCCGATAACCACCAAGATACCGGAATTTTTCCGAGCCTTCTGTCTCCCGTCCCTTCGTATACTTTACCGCCCCCGCTATCTTCCCGTATAATTGCAAAGCGCTGAGGATAATTTATTGAAAGTGTACGTATGCTCACCAATTGCTATTCCAAATCATTAGGTGAAAAACCTTATAGGTGACAGTGGTCACAATGTTGTCTTGGTGGATTAAAACATATCAAAAGATAACATGTAGGCGGTTGCGTTGGGCGTCGTCATTTGATATGGCGCCTCGCTTAGCTGAATATCCATGAAATTGAACATCAGATAGAACAATAATTACCAAAACATGACTATCTCCAATTACGGCGTTTACAAACGCACTGAAAAAATTAACTTTGCCAAGTCTTCTGATTTTATCTACAGTTTTATCTTTATCCACGAAGTGCCTATGTGGCAGCGGTTTCAGAGTCACATTTTAACTTTTGCGTCAAACATGGATTACTGAAAACGCATCGTGAACATTACGTGTGGCTCATGTCGTTATAGGTATTTTCAGTTCCTGCGAAAAATCGGTGCTAAAGCTCATGGCTAGTCTTTCAAATACGCCCCAATTGAAGGCTTTTTGCGAAATCAATTCATTGTCTGAAAGCATTGACGACGTGAATGGGATTCAACCCATACAACGCAAGGTAATTACTTTACGAAATCCTCAACTCTTACCAACTTAACTGTTGGTCTTCCACTGAGATCGTTTGTTTAAATACGACTGGTAACTTCAACGCCCAGTCTATGTAAAATTCCTACACGATCCTTAATCCCCTTGCTCAATATCAGGCACGCATGATGAGCATGAAGTTTGGCCAATATAAATGCATCTTTTGATCTGCTGATCTTATGGGCATATACAATCGCAAGTACGCAGATTATGCTATATCAAAAAGCACCATAGAAACATAATTTCCTGAAGCCAAAGCTAAATCGGTGCATACAGCAGCGCATGCATTACAAAGGTCATGCGAATATCAAAAAATGGAAGAGCTCTAGGCATTTGGCGGGATTTGAACCTGCGCATCAGAAAAAGCCTTTGCCAGAGGCTCATACTCTACCGCTAAGCTACAAACACCCGCTTCGCGCCATGAGTTTAATCACAGTTGGACCGATATAACTCGCTCAAATTTTTGCTCATATGTAACCTATCAATACGGGCATTTGTAGCTTAGCTGTAGAGCATAAGCCTCCGGCAAAGGCTTTCTCTGATGCGTGGGGTTAAATCCCGCTAAACGCCTAAAGGTTTTCACACTTGGGTCTGCCAAACCAACTTAATAAACTGGAAGAGGTTGTTCCTTTTGCCCCTTTGCATTGCTGGCAGTTTTTACTGAGGCAACTAGACATCGTCATCTGGCATAACGTCGTTAACTAGCAAACGTTAGGAGCAAAACTCCTTTAAATATTCTATGGATGCTTGTTTTGAAGAAGGCATTTGCTGAAGATAGGCAAACTTTATTTTTTTTAATTTGCGAGGTAGCGCTGTATGCAGTGTGAAAAATAGTTTTTGTTGATATATTTGAGAAAATATCATCAGTGTATTCAGTTTGTAAATAGTGCAGTGGCGCATCAGATAGCATTCCTGTTTTTATTATGGTAATCAATTAATTGAAGTGATTGACTGTTGTATACTGTCAGAAGAACTCGTTTGAGTCCGTTTTCGACCGGTAGGGATACTCATTTTTCGTTTGGCCTTACGTTTTATTTTTGGTATGGTGGATATATCAAAAGTGTCGCGTATTCGAGAATCAGATTGTTCATATTTATTGCTGTCTATGACTGGCTGTTAATGGCTTATCAGCCAGAAATGGCTATTCTAGTCTTTGCCGTCTGGGTCGGAAGTATATATGCAGGATTCTTTTCAAACATTAAGAAGACTTGGTAAATGTCAAAAAGCATGCATCAGCACATACTTGGCAAACATTATGATAATATGACAAGTATTAATAAACCTACGCACCGATTTTAACACGTTTAGAAAACGCTTATAAAGAAAATGAGGCCCTACTTTTTGTACCACCGAAAATTGCCTATTTTATCTTATAAAAATATCTGGTTTATATCTCCTTGCATTAGTTTAAGTCTATCATCCAAATTCGATTGACGCCAGATAGACCCAGGTAGTGACATAATCGGGACAAAGCAATGTTTGTGTTCCACAGCATAACATCTTTCTACGAATGCGTTCATGCGGTGAGCCATCATCTATCCTGCGATTCTCCATTTCAGTAAGATGCCCTGTATATGCCTCAAAAATCATTATTAAGGAATCGAAAAAGCAAGTGAGCGCTGAAGTGTAGGCTGACTATGCCACTGCAAGTGCAAAAATGGTCGGTAGACATACACACAACAAGCCTTTTTTCTTTTCTAGTCTGCGTGTGTTTATAATAATTAGTTTTGCCCTGCTAATGTGTTTTGCATGGACAGACAAAACAGCTTCTGATCCAGTGCGTAAAGCTTTAAAGTTCCTCGTTATACAATATGTATTCTGCACCTATTAAAACCACAGTTGAAATTGCAATTGGACTATTTGATCTAAAGTGGCTTACGAGAAGAATGAGGAACTTATAGACATCAATCTAGAAACTTAGTAATTGGAAATTACTTTGATGTCTTTAATTTTCGAGACGTCACATGGGGGTGACCAGTGCTGCACTGTCAGCCATCTACATGGTTCTTCAATTACAACTTTTCACAAAAAGGTGTTGAAGGTGTTAAATCAAGATTATTTTATATTTCACATTATAATGAAGAATTGTGTCTACTTATTTATATCGTATGTCCACGGCCTGTCCAATGATCAAATGAAGGCATTCCTTAGTTATTCCATATGCGTTAAGATTGACAAATCTACCCTTTTTTAGAGTTTTTTTGGGTCGGAACGTACGTTTTAACACATCCACATATCACTTGCGCATATAAGGCCAACTATATCAGCTTCTGTTTTTAAATATCAGTCTTAGTTAGGGCTTTCATATATAACGTTCGTACTTTGTACTTGTCGACTGTGCATGAGGCTTATATATCAAGTGTTTGGATGTTTTCGATGAAGGGATTTGCGCATTACGACTGCGTACACCTCAGACAACTGAAATGTGCATGCACTATTTATCTTTCTCCTGTGGAGTAGGTTATATTGGTTGCAAGAGAGGGCGCCTATTTAAAAGAATTAAAGAACAACTCCCTGCATGGCTGAGAAAATGTTAAGTCTGGAGCATAAACAGCTCTATTCTGGTGCACATGACCGATCTTAGACATCGGGTGGGCCCCAACAAAATCTTTCGAGTGATCTGTGGGGTCCCAACAAATTACCCAAAGTCCCTGGGTCAGCCCCTGCTAGCATCAGTAGAAGCGGCCACTATTAGGTTGATGAAGCCCGCGTTGTGTGCGCAAAACAACTTTCTACAAGCCCTAGAGTCGAAGTGGTCCACAATGACTTAGCAGCTTGCAGTCATCCACGCTGTTTGGCTTCATGTTACTTTCACCCTTTCCTCCCACCGCTAGATGGCTTCATCAAACCCTATCCTCACAACCGCCCTTCGCTTATCGACTCACTTGCCCGAAAAGACGAACACGTTTGAATTTGAACGCTGTTTTTATTTCAATGAAAAACCCGACGCGAATTTTTTGAACGTACATGTTTACTCGCAAAACTGGACTTCTGAATTCTCTGATTGGAATTTTAACAACATCTATTTATGTGAAACCTTTCACAGTCTTTTTAAGCAATTTGTACCTGTAGAGTTATCAGCATCAACAAACCTAAGTTTTTTGATTCTGCTCTGATATGTTTTTAGATATAAGTTATTTTCAATTTGCAATGAAGGGATTTGCACATCACTTCTACGTAGAATGTCTTACAATTGCATACTTTGAAAAACAGAAATACAGTATTGCAAGTCCTGCAACCAGCTTACATGTAAAACCTTAACTTGGTTGTTTGGCATATAGTTGGACATTTCATTTTGATCAACTGAGTAGATTTGATAATCAGAAGTTCTATAGTTTGGTGAACTGTTATTTAAGTTAAAGTTTTGTTGCGAAAATTGTCCAATTCTGGGTAAATCATGAGTTAGTTTATATCAAACAAATTTTCTATGCTATAAGACATGACAGAAACAAAATTGTAACGAATATGAATTGTCCTGCGGAAAAATTGCAGAATAAGTAAAAAATTGAAAAAATACTTCCATCCTTAACTGGAAAATTGTTGTGTTAGGTTGATAAAATGGAAGTAAAGTAAATTTCAAAGAATCCCATTGATTTTAAGAAATAAGGACAGAGTTAAGTGCTAAAATTATTATTTGCTTTTATGAGAAATTTTACGCATTTAAGGCCAGTTTTATAATTTTTTATGGTAAATTTGTTTAATCCTACCGATACCTTTGAGCCTCAGCTTGATATATAAGGGGAACCTGTGATTTGATTTAATCTTTTTGTATCCTGTCGTGGTGTTCGATGTCAAATCATTTCCTGTCTGACGCCGACTTTATGCAAATATGAAAATTGGCAGCCAAAGGGCTACCGCATAAGCCGTTAGCCAATATGTTTGATATTAATAAGGTCAAGATGTAGTATTTTTAACTAACGGACAGAGCCCAAATGCAAAATAAATGGGCAAAAACGGTCTTCAATGAAGCAGGGTGACGATTTAATTCGTCGAATATTAGAAAGGTATGTCCAAAGCGCTAATCAAAGGGCACATTTATCAATGTTTTTCAGTAAATAATTGTAAATAGAATTCGGGAACGCGGTCTCCGTCAGCAAACAGCAATGATGGAGCCGTATTTGAGTATAACACTGATTGAAGAACGTTTTTTCTGAGTAATATATTAGTCACAGTCTTCCATATTGAAAAAAGTTTATGCTTCTGCGATAAAGCAATATTTTAAGACAGGCCGCCGAAGTCGATGGACACAGTAATATGTGAAAACAAGTTTCCAAAACAATATTCACAGTCAACGTCGTCATGCAAGAAACGTCGTCACCTTTTGGCTTGGATGACTATCAAGTTCAGGGAGTGACCAATGTTGCGGTCAAAAAAGGCTACATGAACAGCCATAGCTTTGTGGACACACTAAAGGATGCGTTCGGATTCTACAACATGAAAAAAAAAAGATGGACACGGTTATATAACAAGATAGCGCCCCTGTTCATCGATCAAACGGGGTATAATAATCATACCTTATGAATAAAATATAATTTTTCTGATGACAACCTGTCGTTCTGCCTTCGGTCTGCGCAAAATAATTATTTCTACCAATTCTCCGAACGTTATTCCTTTGTAAATCTGTTTGCTCTAACCAAGAGGAACTGGAAGAAGCTAGCTGAACATTTATCGATGGAACAGAAGTTGGAATTTGTAATAAGTAATGGCGTAAATCAGAAATACATTGAAAATATGGCCCTATCCTTTTCGTGCCGACTTACGGATGTTTTGAGAGAAAAGGAAAATCCATGAAATATGAGTACGTAACTTATATATAAATTTTTCCTTTTTGTACTTTTATCTCTGTTTTACACTGGTATCACTTGCACAATGACTTAAATAAATGACCTCTGCTGCATTCTCTTTGTTCGATTTCAAAATGTTTTAAACAAATACAAACAGTTGTGATCTTTTTATCACATGGAACGATCGAACATTCTGTCCCTCATATGCTGCGTTCAAACTCTCTGATTATATGCTAGGGCACTCGACTCATTAATAACTTCATCAAGGAGGAGAAACTATTTGCTCAATCAATCATGACATTTTTTTCGACTTTGCGTTGCGTGTAAGCACTGAATCCTTCAAGTGCAGCTGCAAAGTTTGCGGCATAAAATACGTTCTTGAAATTTGGCTACATATGACGTACCCCAAGTATGCTGATGAGTTTAAAAAATATTGGTATGACATATTGAGTGCAATCAGTAGCTTTGATGGTCTTTGTTTTGCACAATGTGTTGTCTACCTTGTCAAGCCATATGTGGCCTTGCAACTTGACTATCAGTCTTAGACAAGGCTAAGGAGGATAATCGGCTATGACTTGGTAGTATTTTACTAATACTTCTGCTCGCAAACGAATTGATTGGAAACTACTTCAGTTTTATGGTCAGAAAATGTCACATGGGGGTTAACAAGGACGCACTTTTAGGCATTTATAACGTGATACCGTTGTGCTCAACCATTTAAATCGACTACTTACCAATAATCTTATGCGTCGCACCGCAGGCAGAGTTTTTGCATCAATAAGGTTAACACGTGCATGACATGTCCAACAGTCAAGCAAAACCTCTTAATTTCAAAAGTCTTAAATTCTACAGATTTGCATTTTTTTAAAGATATTTTTGGTTGAAACCGCATAATTGGAGAAATCCACACTTTGCTTCGTCATACTTAAAATATCAAATAACCATTTCTTCCAAGTGCAACTTTTTGCCATGTATATCTGACCTAACATTTAGGCTTTCTTCTTCGTCTCCGTGCACCTTCAGGTTCATACTCGAGTGGCTTTAGACTATCACTTAGCGACTTTTGATATGTAATGGATTAGAGTTTAAATCTTGTATATATGATGAAATGAAATTCAAATCTCATATAAATGATAAATTTCAGATCGTACCTTGGGGGTTTTCGACACTTGAGACAGGCTATGACTGGCCGATGATGGCTAACAAGCCAAAAATGGCCATTTCTGTCTCTGTTTGCTGTATCGGATCATCGTCATCATTTATCTGAGTTTGCTTATCGACAGCCTGTCACCACTCAAATACGGACCTAAATGCGCACCGGGAAAAGTATACGCCCAACATCAGATAGATCTGATGAACACCTCAGTTCTATCATATTGCCGATCACATTTGACAAAGCAACGAACACGTGGTGCCGTGGTAGATAACGTAACTCAAGCACTTGAGGTCATGGGTTCGAATTTAGAGGATTTTAACCTTTGAACCTACGACTGACTGATGGTGGTAAGCAAGCCAGAAATGCCAATTGCGGTCTCTCCTTGTTTTGTCGGATCCACTTCCTCATATATAATTGAAAAAGGAAATTCCAGACAAAGACCTGGGACACCAAAATTGTCAGTTTTGGCTTATTTGCCGCCAGTATGTAGTGAAAACCAACTTAATTTTTCTGCTAAAATTGCTGCTGCATTAACTTTTTGAAGTTGCATAGCTCCGGTCATACCCAAACGTCTTTACCATTGAAATATGGAGCTTGAAATTATGTCAGTATTCGGTAGAATATATTCTGCAGCAGATAGACGTAAACTGACCTGATAGACGACACACTCGTCCGTCCATGTTGCAATTAGTGTTCTCACTCAGGCCTCCATCGTGCGGCAACTAGAAAATGGACAGAAGACCTGGGAAACTAGAATGGGCATTTCTGGATTACATATAAAAAGAAGACGCCAAAAATCATGCAACATTCCGCGAAAAATTGTACTATTTGAGCAATCTGCATTGTATTAAGTTGTGATGCTGATCACCGTGTAGTATATTCTGAAGTGATTTTAGTCAGGACAGGATGCGGGCTTATAAGCGAGCTTTGAACTGACCGCTAGCAAAACGTATTGATTGCTCAACGTTGCTGCTTAAGTGATATGCCTTTTTGTTATTGATTTTAACTGCCTTTATAAATTCAAATATATGTTCTCAAAAACATGAACAAAACAATATTTTTTGCACTTGGTTGATAGCAAATGACGCCTTCTTTAATTGTCATACTCAGATAGGTAAAATTTTAGTTGTAAAAAAAGTTGCTAGCAATTCAGAAAATTCAGTAATTCAGTAAATTAATAAATGCTGCCTATACTACATAACGTGTTGTTCGCACGTATTTCAGCATTATGACAACTATGTGACTTGTTCCTTAAGATGTAAGCAAAAACGTACTTTTAATTAAACAGGATATACGCGGTGAACAGTAACTATAGCTTGAATTCGGTACAGCATTCACTAAGCAAAAAATAATTTGAGAATTGAGGAAATTTTTCAAACCGTCATTTCCTCTTTTATTTAGTGTAATATGTAAGGAATGCGTAATTTTTTATCAAAAAATAGAAGTAACAGTTTTTTATATATGTTTTCAACAAAATATATTTGCATTTATGAAGACAGTTAGCACAAATGATAAAAGGACATACTACAAAGTAGCCAGATTTTAAAATAATAACGTTTTGCTAGTGGTCAAATTAAAACTCCATAAAAAGCCTGCCATCTTTTCCTGACTGAAATGACTTCAGAATAGACTACACGAGAATCGCTTTCACAACCTGAGTCAAAGCCAATTTTCCAGAATGTGTCAATCTTGCGCATATGCGTGAAGGTTGCGTGATCTTTGGCGTCTACTGCAGACTACAGTAATTGTGCATGTCCGTTACGTAAGGAATTGCCCATGATATCTACAAACAGACAGAGGCTAATGCTATCACATACTTTGAAATATGTAAATGTTGGTAGGGTAAATAGCCAGTGTGCACATACAGCCATATATTAGTTCATAAACATCTTTCCGCAACCAGCTTATTAGGTACAGTTTTCACGCGTGCGTTCAATTGACTTTGAAGGACGTGTTTTTCGCTCTCATTCTTTGCGCAACCCACAAATGTATGCAGTAGGGCAGTCAGCGAGAGCAGACAGTTCGGCTTCCTACCCAACGCACAATAAGCATTCGCACTTCCCCAAAGGAGCCGTTTAATCAACTGCAACGAACTGCTGTCATAAAGTCAGATCTGAAGTTCACGCATCCTGTCCTTCGTTTGCTGCATCTTAACTTCCTATATATGTCCACACACTCAAATTATCAATAACATTGGCGATGAGGAGAGACTGTCGGCAGATGTTTGACCAATCAATCATGTACAATTTAAGTCGACTTTTAAAGTATTTTCCCCGGTAATTATTTAAAGCAAGACAGAATAGCAGAATTTAATCGCACCAATAAATTTCAAGAGCGCTTTTCATGTGTTTCCGCTCCGTGCATGAACAGCGACGTATAAGGAGAAAACATGAACTTGAATTTACACAAAATCGATAAAAGCAAGGTTGTACCAACGTGTCAAGTGGCCAAAAGTTATTTCGACTGTTAAACTTAGGACATAAAGAACAAGGGGGGAAATTTAACAATATGAGGGTGTGGTTTGTATTTTCCATGACAATTGAATATTGACTTCATGGTCTAGTTGCTAACATAGGTCGGGTTTCTCCCGCCGTATGTAAGATGGGTCCAAACTAAACATTACGAAAAAATAACAATTAATAAGCCTGATAAAGGCCATGGAGTTATAATTCTCAACCGGAAAGATAATGTGAGAAAAATGGAAGCCATTGTAGGTGATCATACCAAATTTCGTCTAGAGACCTCATCCAAAGACCAAACCAAAGCAACGGAGGACTCAGTCTGGAAAATTATTAAAATGCTGCGAGATATTAACTTAAAAGTTACTTTTCCTGCTCTTAATATGAATCCTAGATGTACGAATATTCCAAGACTGTATGGTCTGCCTAAAACGCATAATAAATGCAAACCTCTACGGTCTTTACTGTCCATGACAAATTCTTCTCAACACAAGGTAGCACAGTGTCTTGTCAACGAATAAAAGCCAATTTTGCAACGATTCGCCACTTATGCTGCAAAGGATGTTTTTCAATTTATTGAGGATATCAAGCTGGAAAATATTACAAACATAATTGTTTTCTCTAGATGTTGAGTCATTATTTACAAACGTACCCTTGGAGGAAACAATTGAGGTCATATTCAATCATCCATCAGAAACTCGACGGCCACCTGATATACTGAGGAACTTGCTAACGATT
Source organism: Ligula intestinalis (assembly GCA_036362985.1). Taxonomy (NCBI): domain Eukaryota; kingdom Metazoa; phylum Platyhelminthes; class Cestoda; order Diphyllobothriidea; family Diphyllobothriidae; genus Ligula; species Ligula intestinalis. The sequence continues at coordinate 8,612,755 of JAYGXS010000006.1, read as the reverse complement.
TGTACGAAGAACGTAAAACTTCTCTTCAATGGGGTTATATATAGACAAATTGAAGGAGTCCCAATGGGCAGCCCACTCGGACCTCTCTTTGCAGACATCATTTTGGGTCACTTAGAGAGGAAGGTTTCGTCGGAACTTAATAAAACAACAATATATAGACCATATGTGGGTGACATTTTCGCTATTGTTGATACCAAAAGAGATGCTAAAAATCGTCTTACTTTGATGAATGCATTGCACCAAAAGATTAGATTCACGATATAAATGGAGCAGAACCACCAATTATCTTTCCTCGACGTCCTCCTGTTCACATAGGATGATGAGTCAATAAGGCGCACGTTTTCCACAAGACTCCGTGGAAAGGCCAATACCTACATTTTACTAATTTTGTGCCTCTACAGTGAAAACGGAATTTTGTACTGAACCTTTTTCAGAGAGCCAGGAATATATGCTCGAGCGAGACCCTACTAACAGAGTTGGCCTGCATAAAAGAGGCCTTACTCAAGCGTGGCGTCCTCTTGCGTTTCATCCAAAAATACAGTTGCCCCTTAAGGCCAAAATATACGGACTCGTCGGTGCCGAGAAAGCCCACTTTCATATCCTTAGCATTAAAAGGATACAACATCGCGAATACCATCAAGTGAAGACTACATTGTTATATCCAAAGAACTTACTATGCAGCCGAAATTGTTTTCTTCACTCCAAAAAAGGCTTCAAATTAACCGACCAAAGGATGCCTTGCCTTTGTACGCCACCTCAAACTGTGTATACAAAGTTACCTGCACTTGCGGATGAAAGTACATTGGACGTACGCAAAGGCAATCGCCAATCAGGGCTACTGAGCATTTGCATACTTAGCTTTTAAACAGGAGAACGAAGTACCACGTTCATCCATTACACAACACTTACTAGACAGTGGTCATTCGGTTGAAACTTACACATATTTCGGCGTTCTTGTTCGAGCACGAGCAAACCGGCCCTAACGTAACATGGAAGCATCCTTCATACGGCGGGAGAACCCCGACCTATGTAAGCAACTAGACCATGTAGTCAATCTTCAATTGTGGTGGTAAATACACACAACACATTTTATTGTTAAATTCTCCCCCCGCACTTCTTTATGTCCCAAGTTTAAAAGTTGACATAGCTTTTGGCCACTTGACACGTTGATACAAACTTACTTTTATCGATTTTGTGTAGATTCAAATTCATGTGTTCTCTTTATATTTTTATGTTCATGCACGGAGTGGAAGCAGGTGAAAAGCGCCTTTGAAATGTATTCACGCGAATAAATCTCGCTATTCTGTCTTGCTTTCAATAAGTCGACTTTGGCTAGCGCGTACGCTTTTTATCATCTGCGTGCATCCGCACGTATATCTGGGGCATAAAATATGTCCTACGAGTATGGTTCCACTTGCAATAACCTAATATTTGAATTAGTTTAAAAATTAGTCCAAAAAAGATTCAGCGGTCAGCCAAAATAGGTTGAGAACTCGATGAGCTTGCAAACAGTTAAGAGGATACATAGTTTTAACTTTGGCTTTCTTATTCATTTTATCACAGATTGGACTGCATGTATCAGCGTTTGTAGTCAATATTTCTTCAAATTACACAGGCAGTAAGTTTTGTACAGTGGAATTGTTTTAAAAGTTTTATCACGGGAATTTTCTACTTTGATTTAATGTGAAATTACAAATGATGTGGGCAAAAAATGACTTTGCGAATAAGATTTTTCTTATCCTATCACGAGTTAAGGATACACGGTTATTATAGGGCCCAAAATTAGGCGATAAATTGATGATTTCACCAGCACAAAACCACATTTTTAGGGACAATCGTCGATTCCGTCACGTGAACTTCTGATTTATTTGTCTAGTTGGCTCAGTTTAAAACCCACGGTGCAGATGCACAGAAGTTAGTAAAATATATGAGAATAACGTTGGAAAAGACGCCTGCAATTGATGCTTTATCCCCCAACTTAACAATACCCAAACATTGTGTAACTGTTGCACTTTGTTCAACCGGTTTAAAGAAGTGCATCCTCGTAAGACGATCGGCGGCCCCCGACTATTCGATTCTGTCAAAACGAAGGGTTTTGTAAACACTGTTTTGGACGTTTAGCTTCAGCCATTGGAGCCGATGGGAGGAAGATGGTACAATTGGCTGGTGCGGCAGGAGCCGAATATAGCATGTGGGAAAAACACAGTTGGCTTGTGACTTGTTAGTTATTGTTTAGTGTTGCTGTCAACTTAGTGGATGATGGTTTGGACGTATGAACTAGGATAGCAAAAGGAGCGGTGCATGCCAGTCTGAGTTGAATGCAAACAGATAGACCTTAACCATGAATAAACATGCATAAAGTCATGGAAATATATAATCTACTTTCACCACACATACCGTGTTTTTTTTGCGGAGTTCGTCTTTAAACGACATATCTCCATCGCATGACCCATCCCGCAAACCTGTCGGTCTAAATCCCTTCGCTTGGTTTGACTCCCAGCGAACTGTGTGGAATTTGCTTCGTTTTTTAAACCCTGTCGGTAATGTCTGCAATCAGCAAGGGAGTTTCAGGCTGACTCTTTCTCACTCGGTGATGAACTCGGTGACTTCTAACATCTTCTCTTCGCAGGGCACTTCCTCAAGGGCAAGCTATTTTTTCCTTACTCCAATCGCCCATCAACTTCCCCCACAACAGAGCGAAAATTTTTATCTTGAACTATCTAAGGGACTTGTTACTTTGTCTGCTCATTAAAATCACTGTGTACTTCCTCGTGGCTCAGGTCAACTGGCCTAAATGACAAACCCAGCTATAATTTTTCTGCTTCTACGCACATACAGCATTAAAAGTCCTGCAAACAACTTTATGACGAAATTTAACTTGGAAGGTTAGCGTTTTTTCTGGAAAGGTCATATTGATCAACAGAATGGATTTATGTCAGCAGTAGAAGGCAATCCTAGAAAACATATTTCTGGCTATTGGCCGACATCAGCTAGGAGTAGCAGAACTCTTATGTAGCCACTGACATTGGTGCCACATTTTGGATAAATCATGAGTACATTTATAACAAAAATATGCCCTTTGCTATAAAAAAGGCATAAACTTACTTTTTTCTTTCAAAAATCGCGCTGTTAAATACTTCCATAATAAGTACAACAGTGGAATAATATTCTCTTAAGAACATGAAAAGTTTGTGTGAAGCTGATCAAATGAAAGTGGAGCCAAATTTAAGGAATCACATTCATTTTAAGAAACCACCAATAATTTAAGTTTTAAAAATTATGTTAAGCTATTATCTTGTTTTTTGCACAACGTGCAGTAAAGAAAACGTTTAAGGAAGATGCTTTTCTTTCCTCACTCAGCTGTTGTTGTGCGCAAGAACAGTGTCCAATTTGTAAGCGCAGAGGGAATCTATAGAAGGTGTTATTGAAGTGAAATCATGTTGAAATATAGTTTTTGTAAACAATGCGTCCAAGCGTTATTTAGAAACGGGAGAGGTAGAACAAAGAATTATTTCTTTCAACAATCACATTCGTGGTCTATTCTGTTACAGTTGGAAGCTTATAATCAATATTCAAATTAATTCCTTAAGTGGAAAAATAAACCGATTTCCTTTATTTAATTTAAAGAAATTGTTAAAACTGTCAAATTTCGGTGTCATACGGGAGGCCTAAGCCTCACAAATATGGCGTGCCGGTTCATCCCATCCTATATACGAGAATCTTAACATACCATGTGACAGCAAAATGGTTAGCAGACAATCGGGAACCCATGCAGAATTTACTAGCACCTCAAAGCTTCCAAAACCTCTTCGAATTCGTGAACGGCGTGAAAGACCTTGACCTGATGATATTCTTAGTGGATTTCACGTCGCTGTTCACTAACGTGCCGTTCACAGGAACGCTAGAATACATCTGTTAATGCCTTACCTTTAATCATTGAAATGCCAGTAACTGCAGCGAAAAAATTATTGCTTAAATATTGCTTGAGTGCACAGTTTGAATGTGTCAATAACCTTTACACGCAATTGGATGTAGAAGATATGGTCTCACTCCTAGGCCCAATTCTGGCAAATATATTCATAGTCAAACTAGAAGCTACGCAAATAAACCACGATAAAAGTGATCTAGCGCGTTATAAATGGTACGTAGGAGACATATTCGCAGTTGCATCGAATTAAACCAACCTATCAACCCTAATACGTAGAGTACATTGTGCGCATCCGTCGATTTTAGAAGAAGAACAATCCGGATCGCTTCCATGACTTGATGTCCTTTTGAGTAAAAGGGCTAATGGGAGCATTCAAAGCAGGGTATATCGCAGGAATACGTGGTCTGGAAAATATGCCTATTTTGCTGGGTCTGAACCGTCAAATTTTAAACGGAATTTAGTACGGTGTTTGACGGAAAATGCGAGAGGAATGTTGTCGACCGATAGCATTCAAGAGAAGGGTAAGAGTGCTAAGGACCTGTTTTGACGAAATGGGTAACATTGTCGATTTATCGCTAAAACATGGCTTAAACGCCGCTAATGTTCTCAATATCAACAGTAAAAATAAACGCAGATTCATTAACGTTACATTTTAAGGGACTTACCAAACGAACTTCTGAGGAAGCGCCTGATTCAAACAAACGAAACTACCTTCATAGCAGTCAAAGCTCATGCATTGTTTTCAACAAATCCCATTTTATTCGGAGAGTACAGTGATAAAATTCCAGCCCAGACCAACTCTATGTGCATGTTTTCATTGACCTGTTCCTGTGGAGCAGGATATATTGGTCGCATGAGCTGGCGCTTGTTCAAAAGTGTAAGGGAGCACATTCCAGCATGGTATATGAATGCCCAACTTTAAGGTGTAAACAGTTCAGTTCTTGTGCACCTAGTGGACTCAGACCATCGCGTGAATGCTAAAGAGGCCTTCCTAGTGATTTACACGGTGCCTTTAAGCTATTCCATGGACAACGTCTGTTGGCGACGGCAGCTGTGGCCACCGTCAGGCTACCCCGAACAATGATGTGCGTCGAAAAGTATTCCGTCACGGCACCGCAGTTGCCATGGACGAAACTACGTAACACAACCAGCCACAGTGGATAACAGGCCACAAAGACGAAAGTAGTCCCGAATCCAACCATTTTTACCTTATCAGCTGCTTTGGATGTCGGGCCATCTGGAGTTTGACTTTCTGCCAAAACTTTCCCAGCTTCCTCCCATCTCCCTCCTTCCCCCATCCTCAAAGACCATAACAAAAAAAACAATTCATGTCTTCACCAATCAGCACAGTAAATTTATTTCATTACCATATACATATAACGGCTACACGAGAATTTTTCGAAAAAAACGTATGCTCTGCAGTTTATCTTCTAGAATGCTCAATGGGTACTTTTTGAAAATTTAAAATAATTGCACTTAAAATGATTGGTATTTGATGTAAAGAAAGTGTTTGTTTCAAGTTTTATAGTGAACATAATATTTAAATTAATGTTCTATGTTTAAAGCAATTTTTGACATACGTAGAACCTGGGGATTATGGAAAAAAGTATGTTTCTTAACAAACAATAAGTATTTCCTGCAGTTCTTTTAAGAACTTATTATGCCTAATGCTGCTATTTATTATTTTTTTTTAGTTTTTTATCCGTCGTTGCCGGCATGACAGAAAAAATCTAAATTTAACAAACTTCAAAATGTTGTCTGCAGGACTCGACAGTAGCCACTTAAGACCATACAAATGCCTTGGTGAAATTTTTATGATTAAATAATACTTTATTGATTCACACAGATGTTTAATTTTGCAAAAGACTTTTACTGAGAAAAATAACCATTTATTTACGTAAACTACAAATAAATAGTCGTTAATTTTAGCGAAATTGAAAAAAAGTCTCATATCGAAGGAATTTCCTATGCTATTACAAAATACAGAAACAAATTTCTTATAAATGTTGATTATACTAGGAAAACTTCCGTTATTTGTTGAATTGTTATTGAAGATATGTCTTTAGAAGTGTAAAACTTTGTCCAAAATTGCTAAGATTTAAGAAATACAATTTTAAAGAAATCAGATTTGTTTGCAAAAACATTTAAGATTTATAATTTTTACGTTATTATTAACAAAACTGTGAATTCTTGTCAAAAAAATGTCTCAACTAAAACTAGTCTTCACATTTGTTTCGAACCACACCACTCAAGTCGCCTTTCAAGCAAAGTGTTCACATGTTTTATCGGAAGGTTATGTGCAAAAGGCCTTATTGAATGTCAGTCCTGTTGAAATTTACTTTTTGGTAAACCAATCACTCCTTTTATGCACCATTTAGAAATATAACATACAGAAGCCCAATTAGTTTTCTAAAATGAACAAACACGTGGAATGCTTCGTCGCACTTGTAAGCTTAACAAAGATCATAAAATTAATCCGTTTACGTAAAAAAAATGTTTCCTTATAAGAAGAATGGTATGTTTTTTTTATCTTCAATCAAATTTAATCGTTCGTCTGCAGATTATTTTGAGAATTTTCTTAAAGTTTCATATTGAATTGTATCGTTGCCTCGGAAGAGGTGAATAAACACAGACATTCCGTAGCCGAATATCAAATCGAGAGCAATTTAGAGAGGCAATCTTTTTTAAGAATTGTTTTTATAAATCTCATGAATATCAACTTTGTGCTTATTTAGCGGACGTTTCATAATACTTTTAATCTGGTATGCTGTTTTGGTTCATTTGTTAACCTGATGCATATGGCCATCATCGTAGAAACTTACATCCAAAAACATGTTTTTGCGGTGATTGCTTTTTAGATATATCTTATCTTAACGGTTCTGTTGTAGTCATGGAACAAGGCCCTCAAAACAAAGGAATTGATATTAGATGCTGTAAAAATATATTCAAAAAGTAGCTTACGACTTATGGTTACCTGTAAAAAACAAATATATACAAGAAATTTCCGTTTTAAATCAAGAAATATCTTACGTAATCTATTAAGATAAATAAAAATATTTCAATTTATTTTTACATGCCAGCACATTGTAGATTATCGAGAAAACTTTATTTTTCCATATAATATTTTTGTACTTCTTACACGTATTTTTAAGTTTTAAATGCATATTATGTTGCTTTTTATTATTTTGAAATTTCGTATTAATGCATTTTTATTCGCAAGTAAGAAATTATCAAACTTGTACAAAAGTATAAATGTTCACAGATTTTAGCGCATAATGTATAAATAAGGAACTCAAAGGCATTCGTAGTACACAGACCTCAAATATACTGATACTGAAATACTTGCATTACTAGAAACACTCCTTTGCAGAAATATATGTGCAGTTTTATAATTTGTTTCCTTATTTTAAGTTAGCTTAATTGTATATCGGTTTTATTGAATTATTAAACACAATTTTTCTGAACTGATTGATATGAATACGATATGCTACTACTGCTCCTAGCCTTACAATGCGTGCTCGTTTGGTGATTGCAATTTCTGCAAATGAGGTAAAACGGATTTGTTATTATCGATAAAAATGTTGCCTACCAAAAAAGGGTGAATATTTTTGTTCTTCGTTAAACATTGTCAACGTGTGGCGTTCAGCAGATGGCATTGTTTTGATTTTGTTCCCAGAAAAACCTTAACGGGCAATGCCAGTTTGAGCAATGGCTGTCGCAGCAGGTGTCGTAAAGTGCCAGAATTATCGCTCTTTTTCTGTTGTTGAACAACAAATCCCCCAGATGATATATTAGGCTGAAACTAAAAACCTAAGTTCTCCTGAGCATTGCACTTAATATGTCTGACTTAGATAATGTGCAAAAAGTCTACCGTTTAACCTACAAGTAGTAAATATTGTACTTACAATGAAAAATAAACACGTGAGTTGCTAAATGTGCAGGAAGGCCTAGAAAACATCTAACATGCCGACAGATGCGAAAGATTGACATTATTTTGCTAATGTGCATTGAGTAGGGTTATGATTTTCGTTATCATATAGTCTATTTTGAAGTTAATTTAGTCACGACAGGGTGTCGAATTTTATATGGGATTCTTCCTAAGTGTTAAACAAATGCATGCAGGTAAATTCCAATGCAGATTTTATGTGCACACGAACGAGCGGCAAAGCCTTAACACTGCAATAAGCGTACTTTACTGGCGAGAATACATGAGTCCGTTCAAACTTTGTTTGCGTACATGATAGTGGAATTCACCGCTATGCCTATGAACTTAGCAAATCCCGAGCACTGGTCAGCAAAAATATGACTGATCATTAAATCAGTTAGATCAGCACGAATAACAATTACGGGAACACTCTTAGTACTAGTGCGCTCGCTGTCACCGCCCATGCGCAGGCTTATCAAAAACGTTGGCTTCTTAAAAATGCATTTTTACACCGGGATTGGTGAACAAGCGTCTGTGTTCCCGACTGTCATTTTTTTACACCCGTCCTAACTGCAAACACTGTGCACGCATAGTCACACATGACTTGGGCCTATTTGTTCACCAGAACCACCGTAAAAGGTGTGTTGAGAATGACACTGGAATAAACAAATTATTCTTGCACTCCGCTTTAGCCCCTACACCACATACAATGAGGTCAACATCACACACCACATCTTTTAAAAAACACATTCCACTGTTAAGTTAAGAAGATTCTCGGCTTTCATCACCTTTTACCGATCAGCTCCGTTTGTAAGTAGAAACAAAACCAATTGTACTTACAAGAGACGCTTTAATCAAACCGTTTCATCAGTAGAAATGTGTCTTGAGTGGTGAAAGACTAACAACTTGATGGAGACGCGCTACCGACGACCCGCAATTCTATTGCTAGCGGCCCGACACATGGCTGCTAGAGACACGAAACGCTGTTGGCCGAGACGAAGATGGCAGAGAGCAAGCCACTGGAAACACATAAGTCAAAAATGTTGTATTGGTAGAATTAGCAGTGAAGCTTTATCTGCTATCCTTTCCTGCCTTATCTTTCTAACATGTTTTGGGGGGAAAAAACGTGTTAACACAGGAAGACACGTGGTTATAACACAAAGTTTGATCATTACTTCCATACCGCCGTAAAGGCATTTACGGAAGCTTACAAATCCTTCCTAACAGCTTTTTGCATTTGAGCACTTCAATAAGTATAACGCGTGCTAAATGTTTGTTAAGAAGACAAATTTACCCAATTATCCCTTTTTTCCAGAGACCTACAAAAAAACTCAAAATTAAAAAAAATTAAAATTGATAAAAACAAAAGCAACCACTTTGTTTTTTTAAAAATAACTTTGATTTGTTGATACATAAGCCTATAAGTCCAACTCAGAATGTACATTAATTTTTATTTCTACATGCTTAAATTTAATAAGATTGGGTTTCATGAACATGGCCACGATAATATCTGACCAATTTTCCTAACCTCTCTCCAAAACTTAGTACGGTGGAAGGCAGTGCGCTCAAAATATGCATATGGTATTCTATGATAAGATCTTAACAAATGTGCAAAAAAATTGAAATTGAAATTGTCTCTTGTTTCTGGAAATGAATTTGATTGCTTTTATTATTGGCTGCACTTGCATTTAAGCAATTACAAACTAAAATTTCCGGTTGTAGAAATAATGTTTCTTTTTAATTTGTCTTAGTTATGTTTCAGTTTCTTCCATAACAGAAGACACATTTATACAGAGTTAGGATTTGTCAGACGTAATAACATAGGCAATACGTTTAAAATTAGACCACTCTTTTTGTTTGCATTATCCTAGAAAAAGACGAGGAAAAAGGTTCAAGGACATGGACCGAGTTATATTGGGACTGATGTTTTGAGCACTCGCTTGTTTCCCTTGTCAGTTGGTGGTTGTTCTTGTTTGCTGGGACTGTATCAGTCTTGCCAAAGGCCTGTTATGATATTCATGCTTTGCAAACAAACTTTGACCTGTATGGTCGCCGCTGACACTCCGTGAGATTGACTGCCGGGGGACTGATGTTCCGCTGACATGCTACCTACCAAATGCGCACGAAAATTTCTACTAAAATTCTAAAATGCATTTTCCATGCTACGAAAAATCCTGTTCGATAAGAAAATTGACTGCGAATCCCAAATGAGTAAAAAAATTGATACGATTAGTTAAAACGCCCAGGGCTTTCCTAAATTACCGGTTATCATTAATTCTCACTTTTGCACAAGATATGTTCAAAAGCTACATCCATTCTTTAACCGACCACTAAGCTTACTGCAGGTAACATACGTTTGGCCGATGTATAGGAAGGCTATCTGTGAATCAGCCCGTTTTTTCGAAAAAAATGGGTTAATCTACTAAGCTTATACGGGCATTTAATTATGTGTGTTATGATGCTGAAGGAAACAATATTGTTGCCTGTCAGATATGTCACAAAAGGTCAGTGTTGTAGGATGGAATGTTAGAGTGCTGACCAGGAGAGGTTTTCATTCCCGAGAACGCTATAAAAGTTGAAACAAGTCACATATTTCTAACTTTATTCTTTCACAGTTGGGAAACGTTTGAATGAATGACCGGCATTGTGCGCCAATTACTGCTATTGACTTTCTTTTCGTTTGCTGTATTAAAGGTTATTCACTGGTTTCTCCTCACCATAGTGGACGGCAATATTAAGCATCATTTTGCTCCTGGCGGTTTCATCGTGTAATCTACAATTACTACATACATTTATATTTGCGGGACTCTGCTCCTGTGTTGATGAGCATATGGGTGCAGGAATTGGTATGCAATAGGCAGGTTCAGATGACCTTCAAGTGATCTTGCAGGTTAAACTGTCCTTTCACTGTTAGGTATTTAATTTCTAAATGCCTGGTTTAAACTGATCTGTACTTAACATGTCGAAATTATGAAGAGTCTTTTTAATACGAGTATCTAGCTGCGTGTTTGGGCAAAGCCTTTAAATCAATGGTTTTGGCGAAGGTTTCAATGGTTGTTGTTCTGTCCGCGTGGATTTTAGTATGCAAATGGTCTACAACGTATGCCGTTGCGTTTGACGTCGTGTTCACTTGGCGCCTTGTTTATTTTTCCAAACGCCTCCTGGTTTTCATCAACGCGAAGATTAGGTAGACAGTAGATATCAGTTTATGTCCATCATGATGTTTTTGCTCAACAAGCACGTTGCACGCACACACATGAACGTGCTGTGTGCACTGGTGTTTACCAAATGCATGTTGTCACAAATAAAACTGAATGATCAAGAATAAAGTTGTTGGTCGCATGTGCTGCTTTCTTAATGCTTTGCAACATTCTTGTGGGGAACATGTAATTTGCGAATTAACCAAAGCTTCCATCTATGGAAAGAACTTACGAAAAATTGTAATCTGCTTTTGGATTCAGCTGTAATATGCAATCAGTACTTCCAAAAATGCATAAACGCAACAAAAGATGTCTTTGTTTAACCACACTCAATATTAGGAGGATTTTATTACTAACCCCCTTATCCCATTTCCCATTGTACATTATTCCAGATGTTTTTACTCAATCAAAACATTTTGTGTTGTACCTCTTGACATGTACACCATAGTTTTCACATATAAGCGTATCAATAAATTCATCAAAGGTGTGAAAAAAAAACTTATTGGCCAAATAATAGTGTTTTTTGCATACGGAACGTGTATTGTTTAGTTTTAATATCAATAAAGTATTCAAATTTATTGTTTGAATTAACAGCTAATTTAAGGAATCCGAAATTTTTTCATGGTGGAAAAAAATCATTTTTCTTAAGAAACACATAGGACACTTCACAGATTTTTTAACAAGTTGATGTGTCTTATGTTGTTTATTATTATTCCTACGTTTTTGTAAATGCCTTTACACCTTTATGGGAGAAATAATGAAACGTTTGCAAAATTGAGAATTCCGCTTAGAGATATTCAGAGGCTTTCAGTGCATTGAACCAATTGATTCTCATGTTAGATGTGTATATCTGCCTTAAGAAAAATTACCTGTTTTTTAGAAGCAAAGGGTTCATTCTAAATGATGCTAGCTGGCCGCAAAACAGCTGACAAGTAGACTGCAGAAGTTCTAACGGGCTTACAACAGAAGACAATTAAGGGCGGGTGGCAGGTGATCTTGCAATATGAAGATGTTTGTAGGATGAAAAATAAAACTCGCCACATGTTCATCATTGCATCAGCTATTGACTATAAAATGTTAATTCGCCCGCCCACTGACACGTCACTTACGTGCATGCGCACGGATGATATATTAGGACGTTCAAAGTGCACTTTTCTTTCGAAGAAAAATATCGCTACCTAAACAAAATTGACTGCGAAATGCAATTGAGTAAAGGAACACAATGTTATCATATTGGGTAAGTTGGTGTGCCCAGTTTTCTTTTAAAACTAATGGTTCGCATCAATTCAAACCTTTGCGCGAGAGAACTTTAAAGGCTGCCTACATTTTTTTTATGCAAGACATAAGTTTGTTGCAGCTTGCATGTGTTTGCCCGATGTCGAGGGTAGCCGATTGTAAAAAAAATCCATTTTTTTAGAAATCGAGTAGGACTGTGTGTAATTGGATTGTGTTATGGTGCCTTAGGAAACAGTTTTGCCAAAAGTAGAGATTATGCGATTCTCAGAAACAACTCAGATGACAGCAGGCATAATTGTCACGCAATTATCAGGCCCGCATCCGACCATTGTTGCAAAAAATGAGTCAGACATTAAGCCTCAAGCCAGTACCGCATCAATTAAGACCCTAGCGGTGGCGAGATAAGTTTTTGCGTATCTTAGGCACACGAATGACTTCAATAATCCATAAACAGCTATGACTTTCTTACCATCACCTATGTTTAGCGATTTCCAAGGTAATCCGATTCGTCAGGCAAATAAAACTCTTGTTGCAGTCATCCCATTCTCTTCTTTGAAAACATTTTTGGCACCTCCTGTATAAGTGATATTTAAAGAGAAAAAAAAATGTTCGGCGTTATGGGGTTTATTAAAAACAAATCCCACTACGAGAATTCAAATTGCAGATGATGCTAAAAAAAGTTGAAGCAGGTCAAAATTGTCTAACCTTATTCTCTCACAATGGCGGCAACTTTAAATACGTGAAAGATATTATCGGCCAACAATTGTTAATGACTTTTTGTCGTCCCTGTATTCACCCTTTTACGCGTGATTGTCCTTTCTACGGGACGTGCGTTGGTAAACAACCTTTCGATTTCTGTGGTGTCCTTCATGGGGCTACTGATCCCAAATGTATTAACGTTTGACAACTTCTTCTTGTGTTGATGAACATACTGAACCTGGAAGGCCATAAGCAGGTCCAGATTATGTTCGAGGAAGTTTGCAGGTTAGTGCCGTGCAGCGACTGTGAGATTTTTTGTTATTGAATGCCTTGATGCTAGCTGTTATTTCCATAAATGTCGAAACATTGGCCATTTATACCAGTGTGGCTATTGAGCTGAATGTTTGGACATAGCATGTTTGCACTGAGACAGGTAGCTCGGTAACAATCGATAAGTTTTCGCTTTGCAGCTAAAACCATATCAACACATTTAGTGGACTTCACTGGCATTTTTCGTGGTGTTAATTCTGTCCTGGTAGGTCTAAGCATACAAGAGACTTCTATGCACGATGTTGCGTTGGGCATTGTCTGCTCACTGTTGATGTATTTGCTTAACTAACACATAAAATGAATACATATTAACGTCCAGAGGGTGTTATTGCTTAGCAGATATGCACGGTTACGTGTGCTTATTAACAGTAAAAATGAACTGATTTGTGGCATATGCTACTTTCCTTAACGTTTAAAAGCATATGGCATAGCAATTTTTTTTTATTACTTAGCGTGTGCATCGTTCAATTTTCTTCTGTTGCCTTCAGTTTTTAAAAATTTAAGAAGTTAAGGTAAGCAGTCATGGAAATTGCTTTGCTACCCTCATGTCTTGCAGACGACTGCTAAAACAAAAAAGAAGCTGAAGAACTTATATTCTGTCCACGTTTTAGTGTTAATTTACGACGAGTACCACAATGAAAACTTTGAATTACAAAATCATGAATGCGGCGCAAAAGGCACTCACATAAACCCAATCAAAAGTGTGAGGATTTTAACGTTTGAATTCTTTGCACTACCAACTTAATCACTCCAGATATTTCTAAGATGGCTATGCAAATGCGCAGCATAAGGCGCAGATGATTTCTAATAAAATATAGTAAACGTAATTTTTAAACGTATTTTAATTGCTTTTTTATTCAACCTCTCTAAAGGCAAACCTGTTCTGTACAAAAAGAAAGAATGAATAATACACGTTTTCGAGGTATTAAGTGGGTTATTGGCCTACAGCTTTCTTCATCTGACACATTAACATATGCAGGTAATTGCATTAGATGGTAGACAGTGAAAGTCCTATGGCATGTCTATCTAGTTTCGTTAACGGGATGGCTCATCGGAGCAAAAAAATTCCCAGCAAAGCTACTACGTCAGTCGCTATTCGTTCGTCATCCCAAGTAGAAAAACATGATTTTTTGCGAAGTAGTTATTATTTTGACACTAACCTTGCCGTTTCAGATTTGCTGGAACCTGCACTTTGCAGTAGGACACACGGTTAATATAAAGGAAATGTAATTAATCTCACGGCAACCGGCGTGGACCACTCAACTTTTTTTCCCGAGAGCACCAGTTTTATCAAATTTTGTCATTGTTCCACAAATAATTTAACATTTGTATTAAACTAATTGAGTGTGCCTGGCAGTTATCAGTTAAATGGAAAAATGCTAAGAAAATTGATAGAATTAACTTATCGTGGTTTAACAAAGATGTGGCCTCGTAGAGCTAAAGTTCTGGTTCCCTAAAAGCATTGCCCATTCGTTGTGTGACTTAAACCTTCTGATTAAAACCAGGTTTTCATTCTGGACGTTTGCGAAAGACTCGGCAAAAAGGTGGCACTCACTTTAAGCCCGAACTAAAAAATACAAATGAATGCATAATTCGAACATAATTTTTTATTTGCTGTAAGCCGAAGTTTGACGCTTTGGGGGTTGTCATTCGACGGAATAACGGGGACTGCGTGGCCCTTTTGGCATTAGTTTTTGTGAAGTGGATGACTGATGGAATAGGAGTCAGGCTGAAAGGCCACTTCAACTTTACAAAAAAAAGAAATTCCGTGTCTAGAATCATAAGTAATTTTTGCAAACAACAATGGATTTGTTTGTCTGCTGGGCTGGATTTATTTTGTCAAAGCGTTAACTGACTGTATTGATTACGTTTTCTTTACTCTCGATGCTGGTGCCTGTGCGTGAATTTTGACATAACTTGACGGCAAATTGCGTCCCTACGGTAGAAGATGCTGATAATCCTGCTGTCTTTTGTGGTCACTTCGTCTTGCAGCATTTCCTGTATGCAAATTCTAAGTTCGTTTGATAGTGTCCTGTTGTTAAGTTACGTTAGAGCGTGTGACTCTGTAATTTGTGGGGAGGTCGCGATATCTGTTGACGGAGTTGGTGTCTGAAAGCAATGCCTGAAGTGTCAGTCTTGTGCGTTTGAGTTGACCCGTCTACAGTGATCGCTTCTTGAATATCGAAGTTGTGGCCAGTCCCTCTGACAAGGCATTTATTTGCAAGTTTGGGTAAAACTTCCCGCCTGCCACTTTGTGATTGTGTAGGCGTGTCTACAAGTTGCGTCCTGTTTTCCCAAGGTAATTGCAGTCTTCGTCAATGCAGCATATTTTGTAGACAACTTCGAAGGTTTCAGTAGGTGGCAGTCTGTTCTTAGGTTGGGTCACTCGTTGGCGTACGCTCACTTGTGGTCGATGGATTATGCCTACATCAACGGCAGTTGCTGACGAGAGAATGCTTGGGGAGTCACTTTTGTGTAGGGAATAGCACTTCACAATCCGGGTTGCTGTTACACCAAAAATTGGTATTTTCATTCGGTGCATGCTTTGATTGATAACATAATTGGCATCAATTATCTCCAAATAGATTGCTGGCCTATTGTTCTTCCACTTTTTTGTCAGCTGGTATGCTGCAGTGCTTTTAAAGTCTTTGGAAAGCAGTACAGACACAGATATGCTTGAGAGACAGACGGTGACTTCTGTTGAAATATATATTATGGTCTTCGAAGGCATTGCCTACTACCCTTAATATACTGAACTATTATTTGATCCCTGCTGGTGGCTTGTATGAATATTGTGGTTTGCAGTTGTCCAGGTGAACGTCGGCGCAACAGAAAATCGAAAAAATAGTTGGTTATTTCTTTCAGTTTTATGGACAAAGGACAGCCACTTCAGCTGTTCGATACGTCAGAACGCAAAAAAAGCACATTAAAATGAGAAAAAAATATTAAAGACTACCTACCACTTACAGTAATAGGTCACGCAGCATAGTGATAAATGTGAAAGATTGATATTATTTTGCTAATCGCTGTTGACTCAGGTTGTGCTATTGCTTTTCGTACAGACTGAATTGAACCTGCGCGGTTTAATTTTGGAGCAAGACGAAGAAAAAGTTTTTTCGATTTCTAATTCAAAAGAAATTGTCTTAAGGGTGAAATTGAATAAAAAACACACTGTGTTATACGATCCTCCGTCCAATTTCCTTGAATACCCTCGTTGTTTGACCAGAAATGTTTCTCCAAATCGAGCATCCTGCTGGGATTATTAGCTTGGTTTACACACTCTACCTGTCCAAACCAAATCCCTCAGGGTCACTGAGAAATATCTGCGGAAAGGCTGAGTCTAAACGTTATATGCTGCTGTGCATTTATTTATGGACAGCTTGTGTATGATTTTTACAGACTCACAGACCAGACTATACCGTTTGTAGTTACGAGGTCAAAAATATTTAACTAGCGTTGACACTATCAATTTGACACTTGAACCCACAGCTTGGATATCATATTAGAAGACAAGCACTACATAAGCATTGGCTTACCTATATTTTTGCATTATTTCCTGTTCTGGTCAACCCAAAAGTGTTTCTACTGGTATAGACAAAATAGATTTCGTCATTGTTACCTTAGCCAGAATATTAGAGAAGAATACAAGTGCAACATAACTGAAGCCATCCCAAATTTGTTGTTATCTGTGCTGGCAAAACCCAAAATCAACCCCATGGGGAACGCAGGCATTCACGACCCAACTGTCACGCGTGAGGAAAAAGTCGCGTCTAGAGGTGGCATCGATCAGCACACGCTCGCCTCAGGGGGCGACCGTCTAGACACCTCGGCCACCGCAACTTAGCAGCGAGGGCAGCCGGAAGTTACGTGCACTAACACTGGAGGTAGCAGCGAACCGCGGACGCACGACCCAGGGGGCGACCATTTAAACACTTCGGCTACTGCAACTGAGTTGGGAGGGCCACCGTCAGTTGAGTGTTCTAACACTGGTGACATAATATGCCCAGAGGGTTATTATCACTGCAAAGAGATGCGGCCAAAAGTAATAGGACTAAAGTGTCTTACAAACCAACTATCGGAAATACTTGCAGAACTGCTTAAACTCAAAAAGTTAAGGCCAGTTGACGAAAGAAGTTGCAATCAACAGCTCTTATCAACATTAAGGGCACATACTAGCAGCCAACACCTAAAAGGTCCAAACACGCCTAAATCGGAAGACAAGCATACACAAACGTGCCAGAATGTACAGTATCAGGCAAGCTTGAGTCCCAGGCCCGTTTAACATGCCAAAAGGCGAATGAAACGTCCACTCGCAGAATCGATCTCACCCTTATCCAGGGCTTAAATCAACAAAACCACACGAATAAAGATTCGAGAGGAACAACAAGTTGCCCAGGGCCCAATATCTGCGCCGAGACAATTGTGTTCTGGTAGTACGAAAGAACTGCACGCAAATGTGTCGAATGTATAAAACCATCCAGCCGGCAAAGTAGACACAAGGGTGTTAACAGTTAGAGTGAAGGCCTCCAACGATGGCCAAATTGCCGCAGCTGTGGAACATTTGAATAACTTCACAGTCGATAAAAACGATAAAAGTGTTCTAGCACCTAAGGTTAAGACTTCCAAAACAAAAGACACGAGTGTGCCAAAACTTGAAGTAAAGGCCCAAACAGCTGACCAAGCAGACGCAGTTGAGGTACATTTGAAAACCCTCTCAGCTAGCAAAGTAGATACAAGGGAGTGAACACTTAGGGTTATTAATATGCGAGAAAATTCGAGATCCAGATAAAATATTCCTTACATCATCCTTAGAGGAGGAAGAAGAGGAGACGATTTCTGAGACCAAAGTATATTCAGGCTGACGTTTCAAAAGCTCTCTCGCCTTCATCATCAGATCAGGGTGTCTATATTCCTGAGTGCGTCAGATAGATGTGAATGACCATTCGCACATGCGTCAGCCGATTGAGCCGATCGATTTTCTTGGCTGTTTGAATTGCTCGCACTGTCGTAAGCTATGCCAAGCCGTTTTTGTGACTCGTGAGAGTTTCCACCAAGCTTGAATAGCGGATTCTAGGTGCGGTCGTACGAAGGTTCCGAAGACTTTTGTGAAGCAATCTTCATTGAAGGTAGAAAAAGCTCGTTTGACGAGGTATAGGATCGACATCGCGGACTTGGCTACCTTTGTGCAATGCAGGGAGGGTTTAAGCGAGGGTGTGATCCAGACTCCCAAGTCTTTCTGGGCTTTCACTTCCTTCAATGGTATGTCATTCAGTCGGTAAGCCGTGCCGTTTGAAGAACCGCATTTGCCAACTCGAATGGTGGTGCACTTGCTCTCATTGAACGGTAAGAGCCAGTCCGCCGACCATTTTTGAAGTCTATTTAAATTTTCCTGTAAGTGCACTTCGTCAACCGCAGTTCGAATTACGCTCCAAAGTTTTATATCATCGGCAAACATGGCGATGCCGCAATCCAGTTCGCGGACACAGTCGTTGATGTAGATAACGAACAAAATAGGGCCGAGAACGGAGCCTTGGGGAACACCACTCTCAACCTCAACCTTGGCTGACTGTTTGTCGCTGATGTGGACAGTTTGCGAGCGACCGATTAGGAAGCTTTTTATCCACGTAAGGAGCCTACCTCTTACTCCTATGCGGCTGACTTTATAAAGGAGGCGGTGGTGCGGCACGCTATCGAAAGCCTTTTTGAAGTCAATATAGACAGCATGCACTGAGTTTCCACTATCGACTGCCTCAGTCCACCGTTCTAAACAGTAGAGCAAGTTTGTAACGCAGGACCTACCTCTACGAAAACCATGCTGAGCATCCGATAGCAGATGGTTTTGTTCCAGGAACTGCATAAGTTGTTGCTTGATAATTTTTTCCATGATTTTGCAACAGATTGCAGTAAGGCTGACTGGTCGGTAGTTATTCGCTGAGACCCGGCTTCCCCCCTTGTATAGCGGTGTAATCCTCGCGGATTTCCAATCTACTGGTTGGCATCCGGTTTCGAAGGAGGTTTGGAAGAGCATAGAGAGTGGTTTGGCCAACTCATTGGCGAGCTCCTTCAAAATCTTGGCTGGTACATTGTCAGGACCTGGTGACTTAGATTCTTTTAAGCTTAAGAGTTCCTTAAGAACAGCAGCCTCGGGGAATTGGACAGTCTCAAATACTGTATCCGCTTCGGTGTCGTCGGTGGGGTGATCGTATGCCGTTTCCTTTGTGAAGACTGATCGGAAAAATTTCGACAGATGATCAGCCTTTGCTTCATCATCTATCAAGTCTCTTCCCTCGGCGGTCCTTAGCAGGGGTATCGGATCCTTGTTTTTCGTAATCTGCCTAAGATAACTGTAAAACAGTTTGGGGTTCACTGTGGCCCGGTTTAGCAAGTCTGCTTCGAAAGCCCGTCTTGTTTTGAGAATAAGACCTTTGACCCGGTTTCTCTGAGTTTTGTAGGCACTGACAGATGCAGGAGTCCTGTCTGCTAGCATTTTTTTCCACAGCTTCCGCTTTTTGTTCACTTCTATTTTTAAGGCCTGCGTAAGCCATCGCGGTCTAGTGTTCACCTTTTTTCGCGAAATTGGACAGTGGTTGTCGATGAGTCTGTGCAGTGTGGTCCGGAACGCTTCCCAGTCCGCAGTTATGTTTCCAGAAAATAGAGTTTCCCAATCGGCGTGCGTGAGTTCGGTCTTCATTCGATCGAAATCGCCTCGCCAAATATTTCATCTGGCTGTTGAGGGTCTCTCCGGTATTGAGAATAACGAGTACTCCCATAGCAGTACAACATGGTCGCTTTTACCTAGTGGTGGGAGACATGACACTTCGTCGATGCTGTCCTGCGATTTCGTGAGAACGAGGTCCAGACAGTTGGACTGTTGGCCATCGCGCATCCTTGTCGGAAAAGTGACATGTTGCGTGAGAAATAACTTCAGAGTCATGCTCAGAAGGCAGCTGTCGAAGGTTAGATTGGAGCTATGTGCGCAGGCCGCACCCCAGTCGATGTGAGGCGCGTTAAAGTCCCCCACAATCAGGATGTCCGATCGGGCAGTAATCTTTTCCAGCTCCTCTAGCAAGGAGGCATCCACTACTGGCTCTCTTCTCGGTGGTCGGTAGAGTGTCAGTACATCGAGGTTGGGTGCACCTGGTACTTTAATGGACAGCCAGATGGCCTCGGAAGTACACGCCAGTTTATCCGTTTTGTCTAAAACTGTGAGTCCATTTTTCACGTATGTTGCTACGCCACCGCCTTGACGACCTTCTCTGTCTTTTCTGAACAGTTGATAGCCAGGCATGGATACCTCGCCGTCGGCTACCTGTTCAGACAGCCAAGTTTCCGTTATTGAAACTATATCTGGTGATAACTCAAAGGCATGAATCTTCAGCTCGTCAAGCTTTGAAAGCATACTCTGTGCATTTGTGTACATGAAAGTTAACTTTCTGTTTGCTCGAGAATTTGTTACAGTCAGGTTCTCCCCGCCCCTTTCCGGGTCGACTGTGCGGTCATCCGGGGAGGACCTTTCCTGAGGGAGAACAGTGGACGATGGATCACTTGGTTGTTCTAAATAACCAAATGTTTTTCCCCTTCGTTCTGCCTCTGTATGTTTTTCGATTGGGCTCAATCCTCCCTCTACTGAGCCGACTGTGTGGTTATCCGGAACGGACCTATCCAAGGTGAGAACAATGGACGTTGAATCACTTGGTTGTTGTAAATAACCAAGTTTTGTTCGCCCTTTCTGGCCCGCTCCCTCTTTTCGGAAACAAGTTGACGACGTTTGTTCCGTTCTGCAGCTGAGAACTCCTGTTGAAAAAAAACTCCCGGGTCAGAGTCTTTTATTTTAAAACGCCTAGATAGAATGAGCTTGGCGTCTTGGCTTCTTGTCATGACCACTTTCAGAGGTCTGGGACGTGCCGTTCCAGTTGGGCTCTCAGGCCGTTTGCCAAGGCGGAAGGCCTTTTCGCACTCTTATGGTACATTGGGTAAGCAACAATGTTGTAGGGGTCAAAAATATCGCTAAGATAGAATCCAACGCCATAATACAGGGATTGGCAGAATCAACCGTAATCACTCCCATGGACCGGAATTCCGCAGACATCCAGCTCTTCGGTGTGCTTATGAACAAAATTCTGGGACCCAACATAACAATCGAGTACGTTAAGGCATTCCGCCTTCGAAAATGGTCAGAGGGCCCAACTTGATCGATGCGTTCTAAACCTCTGAGGGTGATCATGGCCAGCAGCCAAGAAGCAAAGCTCATGCTGTCTAAGCGTTTAAGAATAAATAACTCTCACCCGGGAGTTTTTTTTCAGCGGGATTTCTCAGTTGCAGAACGAGACAAATGCCGTCAACTCGTTACAGAAATGAAGGAGCGACATAACAAACGAGAACAAAATTTGGTTATTTACAATACCCATGTGATACAGCGTCCGTCGTTCTCACCTTGGACAGGTCCTTTCCGGATAGCCACTTATCGACCCAGTAGAGGGAGGGTTGAGCTCGAACTTAAAAACTATCCAAACAAGCCGACAAAGGAAACTTAAGTGCATGTACACCAATGCACAAAACCTGCTGTCTAAATAAGATGAGCTTAATATTACTCTGTACGAAGTGGAACCAGATGTGGTCTGTATAACGGAAACATGGTAATCCAAAAATATAGACGATCAGGAAGTTGCTCTCCCCGGTTTTCAGCTGTTCCCAAAAGACAGAGCCGGGCGTCAGGGTGGGGGTGTGCTTACCTATGTTAGGCATGGCCTACATGTGTCAAACAAAACTGCCCAGCTCGCTTTCGATATAGGGGTCCTTTGGCCCACCGTCAGAACGCCGGGGTCTCAAGCCCATGACATCTTGACGGTTTATCGACCACCGCCCAATGATCCAGAGTCAGACAATAGCCTGATTGAGGTATTTAAAGCATTTGCCGTGCGATCGAATGTCATAATTATAGGCGAATTTAATGCTCCGCATATCGACTGGTACCTCAGTTCTGCGAAAGGGTCAGAATTAAGTTTCGATCGCCGACTCGTGCGCACGGTACAAAAACCTTTCTATCACAACACGACTAATCTCCGATCAGGCAGCGTAAAGGGTAGCAGGCTAACTGCGTACATCTTGACAGTGGAGACGTCGTAGACTGTGTACCTCTTCTAGGCAAAAGCGACAACGTAGAACTAAAGTGGGAGTACTCACTCTTCTCTGTACCTGATCGTAGCGCGACAGTAAGACACAACATATGGCTGGTAAACTTTAACCAAATGAGAACCGAAGTGCGTAGCGTAGACCGGAGGGAGGCATTCAGCGGGTGCTTCCACGAGGATTGGACGGTGTTAAAGACTGTACTACACAAGCTAGTAACCAGTTTCTGCCCCATCTCGAAAATAAAAGCTACAAATAGGCCCCAGTGGCTAATAAACACGCTAAAGAGGGAGGTTAACCGTAAAGAAAAGCTGTTTCCAACGTATTGGACAGAGATGACCACCGAATCGTACATCAAGTACAAAGCGCAGATAAATAGAGTTAAGGGCCTTGTACTAAAAATCCGCCAAAGTTTCAAAATTGACCTAATAAAACGTGCAGTAGGAAATCCGAAGGTCTTCTTCAACTAAATCAGGTGATCTACCCGAAATAGAGACCCGACACCATTAGTATAAACTGATGATCGCGCCGAAATTTGTGTTAACAAAGCAAAAGCCTAGCATCTATCCGGGTTCTTTCAGTCGTTTTTTACGAGAGAAGTCAAGCTAACCGTTACCAATTTTAGTACCGAGGAGATTCCGACTATTGACTCAGTTGTGCTTACATAGGTTACTGTCCTGCAATAACATATTGAGCGTCAAGACACGAAATCGCCAGTTCCGAATGGCATAACTGCAAAACTGTTGAAAGAGCTAGCCATGGAGTTGACAGAACCCCTGCAATTACTCTTTCGGGCCTCCCTAAACACAGGTCAACGGCCATCCGACTGGAAGGCAGCGTGGATCTCACCCATACACAAAAGTGGGAGTCAGGCGACCGCAAACATATACATGACAATAAGCATTACTGTAATATGTTGCAAAATCATGGAGCAAATTATCAAAATAGAAATAATGCAATTCTTAGAATGTTATCATTTTTTTCTGATAAACAGAACGGATCCCGTAAAGGACGGTCCTGCTTGACTAATTTGCTCTTCTGTCTAGAGCAATGGACCAGAGCACTCGATAAAGGAAACACAGTGCACGCAGTATTCACAGATTTCATAAAGACATTTGACACTGTGCCGCATCAACGTCTCCTATACAAGCTTAGACGTATAGGGGTAGCAGGCAATCTTTTGCGATGGATCAAACACTTTCTGACTGGCCGAACTCAAATTGTATGCATTGGTGATCAGCGATCGGTGGAGGTGGCAGTTGATAGTGGGGTCCCCCAGGGTTCTGTTCTGGGTCCTATCCTTTTCCTTATATATAATGACGACTGCATGAGTAGATTAGACTGCTAAACCGCAATGTTCGCCGTCGATTTAAAACTCTGAAAGGTCATTCGTAGCGAAGACGACAAAGCAAATCTGCAGGCGGATTTGCACCGACTCGAGCAATGGTCAAACGAGTGGCTCCTGCCATTTAATGTCACAAAATGCAACCAGATGTGTTTCACTAGTACTAACACTTCGTATCGGAGGGTAAACAGCCTAAATGTCACAACATTGCCAGAAGTAGAGGCCAATAAACATCTGGGGGTGTGATTCACTCCTTCAATTAAGCCATCACTTAACAGCCTGAAGGTGGTCAAATCCGCAATGTCGAGCTTGTATCTAATCAAGCACGCCTTTGTTAATTTTGATTAAGCTGTCTTTGGCAAGGTCTTCGGTGCGTTTGTGTGACCATAACTGGCATTTTTCATCCAAGCCTGGAAGCATTGGACAGTCAAGAACAAAAAAAAAACATTTAAAGGGTACAACGACGGGCAACTAATTTAGTGCGAGGCCAAGCCCACCTTCCGTATGAGACACGACTGACCAATCTTGACCTATTTCCTCTGGATTACAGATAGATGCGCGGTGACCTGATACAGACATTTTGCATGCTGCGGGATCAAAATGCTTGCCTAGCATCCAACCATTTCTTTGAGCTGGCCACAACTACTAGATTGCGTGGAAACCTTGTCAAGCTACGTGTGACTGGGGCAAGATTGAAAACACGAAAATTATTCTTCTCTAAGAGGGTAATCCAGGCATGAATTGCTCTTCCCGCATACATTGTGATGTCCCCATCTGTAGACACATTTAAGATGCAGTTGGATCACCATAGAAAAAAACATTTTCTGTAATTAATCGAGCTAATTATATAGCAGTCAAACAGTTTTGTTAAAAAAAACATATTGCTCGCTACTGTTCTGTAATATGTTTGTTTAGAATGACTGATTGCGAGTTTTGTCCTCTGGTTCGCATAAGCATACGATCAACACATCTCCGACACCGTGATCACAGCAGTGATCTCCACGTGTGACCATTAGGATATTGAACAACCGCGATGGGCTCCTCCTGACATGATCCAAACACTTTCAGCAGCAGGACATCAGATTTACATGTTCCCTTCGACCCCACATCCCCCCCAGGGGCGACAGTTTTTCTTCTTAAAAGCCCACACATGGCATTCAAAACTAGACTTACGAATGATGCCTAAGGAGTTTTTTTACTGTCTGCCCCACTACCGCAGTTCCATTACTGGCAACGCCACATGTTCTGCGTGATAGGTATGTACAAAGAGGAGTTCAAAGGTATTATCTATATTTCCCTAATAAAACTGAACTGCATTGAACTGAACTTTGAAAAGTAAGTCTTTATTTTTACATTACGTTTGACTGCCATCATAAATTCTAAAATATTTTATGGAAGACTTGCACAAAAATGTTTATTGTAGTCGTGTGAAAGCAAATCACGCCTTATTTAAATTGCATATTTAAGGATGGAGTAATTTTCGGTGTTTAATGTTATTTTTGTATTTATGGGCTTTTTTACGATTATGAGGTTTTCATTTATTTAATATTATATACGTCAATTTATTGATGCAGCCGATACTGTATGGAGTATTGTTCACGTATATTTCAACATCCTATGAGAACAACGTGACTTTATTTTTAACCCGTAGTCAGAAGAAACAGTTCCATCAGCACACTGTTCACAGTGCGCACGCTGTTAATCTCGACTTCTAGAGAACTGATCTATAGATTTCTAGAAAAGTCGGCAACTAACAATTGTTTAAACAGAAAGGTATGTTTACCGTAGGTACACATTTAAAAAGGCATTTTTTTTCTGGCAAACAAATACAAAACATTACGTAAACTTACCTATTAGCCATACAATATTTCTATTTATAAAGGCAGTGAAACTGCATGATAAAGGCGCTAAGTATCTTAGGTAACACTTTCTACATTCCATACGTTTCTAGCGGTCAGAAAGACGTTCATAAAAAAGCCCGCATCCCATCATGACTTTAAAAAAATTCAGAATAGCAAATGTGGTAATCAGTGCTACAACCAGTGATACCAGTCTGTACATTGCGGCGCTCGTCGCAAACAACGATGCACTTATCACTCCTCTTTGAATGGCACATAGAATCCTTATACTACCACCAATAGCAAGTCTTATATTGAGCCTTGGTCCCCTGTCGTTTAACACATTTTAATGAGTTGACAATTCCGGTGCTTCAAACGGCACGGATTACCGACTGAATGACATGCCATTGAAGGAAGTGAACGCCCAGAAAGACATGGGAGTCTGGATCACGCCCTCGCTTAAACCCTCCCTGCATTGTACAAAGGTTGTCAAGTCCGCGATGTCGATCCTATACCTCGTCAAACAAGTTTGTTCTACCTTCGATGAAGATTGCTTCACAAAAGTCTTCGAAACCTTCGTACGACCGCACCTAGAACCCGCTATCCAAACTTGGAGACCCTGGGCCAGGAAAGGCATCAACGTCCGGGAAAAGGTACAACGGCGCGCAACCAAACTTGTTATGGGGCAGGGCTCGCAGCCTTATGAAACACGGCTGTCGAATCTCAACCTCTTCCCTTTGCGCTACAGGCAACTTCGGGGGGACCTGCTTCTAACATTCCGCGTATTTCGTCTTCAAGACTGCAGTCTTACATCAGGGGATTTTTTTGAATTAGCAAGGACCACGAATCTGAGGGGTCATCCTCTCAAACTAAAGGTGACAGGGGCCAGGCTGGACGCTCGGAAGCACTTATTTTCAAAAAGGGTGGTCCGAGCATGGAATGCGCTTCCTCAGGACGTTGTTATGTTGGAATTGCTAGAGGGTTTTAAACAAAAACTGGATCGACATAGCAGTGCACGATGGATCGTAACAGACAATTTGCAATAATAATAATACTAATTCCAATTTTTCAGTAGTATTAGTTTTTATATGCATTCACGTTTTCTATTTTTAACGCCCTCCTACGCATAGCCTCATGCGAAGGTCTCCGCAGTCTACCCTACTTGGCTATCTGCGTACCGTGATTACCCGTTGGTGATCTTATCAGCCACACCTGACGGCCTAAAAATTCACTCTTGGTTCGACGCAAAGCGGACTGTCGACGATCTGGACGGATGCCTCTGTTTTTTCAGTTCCGTTGGCGGACTCTGTAATCAGCAAGGAAGAATCAGGACGTGGCTTCCACACGGTGATGATCCCGGGAACCTATGCAATGCCCCTTCCTAGTGCAAAAAAACCCTTTTTATTCTCCTAAATCCCACGCATTACCTCCACAGGGGCGACAGTTTTTCTCCTAAAAATCCATGAGGAGTGTTTTCACTGTCTGCTCCTATTTTTATCCTATGACACAGGATAACTGGCCTCGCGAACAGTCTAAGGAACAATATTTGTGCTTCCACTGCACATATGTACAAATAGGGCAGTCAAATGACGTTTTCCTACAAACCCTCACTATACTGATACAGATACGACAATGTGCTTGACTCTATGTGACTTCGGGTCGTCTCCCGTTCTACCTACTCGACTTCTGTTTGATTCTTGCATTAAAATACAGTTTATCTTTAGTAAAGTTTCCCAGGTGTAAATATTATGATAAAAAGAACAGGATTCAGTACGTTCATCAGATTTCAAAGAAAATGGTTCAGCTGCTACCTCTTATTGCCCAATTTGTGTGACAAATTATAAAATACAAAATTAAATTCGCACAGAAAGATCAAAATATCATAGGGCGTGGTACTTAATTAAGTGAATTAAAAGCATTGGGAAAGAAGAGCAGATGAAGATCTCTTTTGATGTTCCCTATATCTAATAAATTATGGTGTTTCTGCCATCTTCAAAGGGAGTACATCATTAGTATATATGCTGTAGACGAAGATGAACGACGTTCAACTCAAATAATGATATGCATTTTTTTTTGGGGATTAGGGGCCATAACGCATTTATCAAAATCTCTGGGGTGATTGATTTTTTTTTCGCGCTTCTTGGTTAATTGATTTTGCTGGTTAATAATACGTAGTAGCAGAATACAGATAAACACAAATGTTGTCAGACTGGATATCTATCAACACATTATATTTTTGAGCCAACCTTTCCCAGGTGCACATTTAAAAATATCAAAAACAGGAAGATTTATAAGATCCCCAATATTTTGCGAAAGCTCTTTGCGTGCGAACATGCAATTTATTTAATGCCTAAAATCGTTACAAATAAAAAGGTTATAAGAAATGGCCAAATGGCTAATGAATAGCGTAAGAAAAATAAAACATTATGGAAGCAAAATGGGCAATACGTCTTAAGTAAAAAGGTGGGAGAGGAGTGCGTAAAAATTCAGTGAACCTAACACTGCCTTTGTAACATTGGCTCCCTTTTCATATATTTGCCATCCTTAAATTTTTTACCAAAGACGTCTGTCTCTGTTTTGCTGTCAATAGCTTTTAAACTTTCTTCGATAATCGACTATTGTCTTGGCCATTGCTTGTGGCCTTTTTTTGCGTCGATTTTGCTGTATGAATTTAGTTTGTTTAACATCTCGCATCATGTTCACTATCAAATGAGAAGCAGCAACTTAAGACCTCTCTCGAAATATCATAAATTTAATAAATTTTGCTGTTGATCCATGTTTAATCTGACATAACTTAGCTATGTAGATTCGGTCGCAGATATATTTTGAAATATAGTTAATAAGATAAACCCAATTCAAACCAATGTGTGACATTTGCTTTGGATTATTAGCGCTTGCACGAAAAAGCCTTTCCATCAATACGTTTTATCATATAATGAGTGTTAGTAGTTGACATTGGTCGTTCCGAAAATGTTTTATATATCGAATACGTGTGCCACTGAAGACATTTTGTTGCATTACATTGAAAAAACTAATGTTTGTTTGAACATCGACCATGCATCTCAATAAAAAATAAATATTACAATTGAGCCCCTTACTTTTTTTCATTTGTGGTCACATGGTCTCAAATAAAAGTACACTGCTTATTCGCATTATGCTTATTCGCACTTGCCGTTTACGCAGGAGTGTTGATGATCAAAATACATAATTTAAGTGCTTCTTAAATCTGCGGAGTAGGTATTTAATGCTTTAGTTTATCTAAGACGCATTTTCGCCATATTCTCTTGTTGAAATTTCTAAATTATGGTTAACAAGTTTGAATAAGATGGATCAAAAAGAGGATTCAACTAGCAGATCACAGTTAAAAGAATATTCTAGCTGTCACAAATTAATATGATTTCTACGTAAAAACATTGCCAATGCAGGCGAGCATGTCAGATTTAATCAACTAGATCGCTGGGACAATAATTATATTTCCCTGAATTTACACGATCCGTCGTGGATCAATCATTAGAGACAACAACAAAAGCAGTGA
Source organism: Ligula intestinalis (assembly GCA_036362985.1). Lineage (NCBI taxonomy): Eukaryota > Metazoa > Platyhelminthes > Cestoda > Diphyllobothriidea > Diphyllobothriidae > Ligula > Ligula intestinalis. Next base: position 8,583,590 of record JAYGXS010000006.1, on the reverse strand, counting down.
AAAGAAACGCATGCAGCGCCATTTGCAGCAGTTATAACATACAGGCATTAATGCAAACCTATAACGACAATCAACAGTAATCATCGTTTTGACTGTTGATAGTTTTTTGATCACCATGCTGCTCTGGTTTGTTTATCTTTCGTCCCGCATGTTAGACTCGGGCGTGATGTTTGCTCGGTTATTTGACTGCACTCACAGCTTGTTTAAACTTTCTTAACCAATGCATGGATGAAAACTGTCCAAAAAAGCTGTTTGACCGCAGCGTCTGCCGCATATAACAAAGCACGCATTAAGGGACGATTTATTAGAAATTTTGAATATATTAAAACCTTTTGGCATGAACCATTGCTCTTATGGAGTCACCAGATGCAAAACTGTAAACCATTTACCTTCAACTGCATAACTTTATCATACAAATTACTACATGTAATTCGTGTAACATGCCCACATATGCTAAAGGTGTATAGAATTTTGCTTCTTGGCAGTGAGCAAGGCTCCAACACTGATTGTCATGTAGTCTGTTCTCAAGTTATTTTACAAACAATAGAACACAGACTTTTTCTGACCGCTTACAAGCAGTGTGTACTGCAATAAGTGTTCATATAATACGTATGCCCTTTATCTTTTATTTTGACTGTCTTTATAATTACTAAAACATTAATGTGCAAAAAAATTTGAAGTCCACATAAATTATTCCTTACATCATCCCCAGACGATGAAGAAAGAGTAGAGACAATTTTTGGGACCAAAGCAAAACGTCAGCCAAAATCAACTTTGGTCATATAAATCTTCTCTTTTTATTCTTCGTCTTCCGGCTATGATGTAAGGAATATTATATATTTTATTGATAGCATAAACGGGATAGCAATTTAGTCTTATTGTCGTCAAAATTATGCCTTCTCTACTTGAAAAAACATGTATAGTTTGATAAGAAAATCGCTTCTAATCAGCCAAATAACTTGGAAATCTACTGGCTGTACATTTGTATTCAGCGTTTAGAAAATGTGCACTGTGTACATCGTGTTTGGGAAAATGTACGTTTAAAGTAGAAGTATCATGCATCGCAAAAAAACCCCGCAGCATGCTTTGGATATTATAGGTCACATACCGGATGTTATGTAAAATAAAGGAGCACCTTACAGTCTTACAAAACTAAATTGTAATTTTTAAACGGAGAAGTAACCTTTTCATTATAAAATTTGAAAATATTGTTTATTTTGCTATCATTTGAATGCAATCAATAAATTTTTTGTTTGGGTTTTCGATAAAATGTAGTTAAATTTATAAAGGTGGTCAAAATCAATAATACAATACATACTGTTCACGTAGCTACTGCTTACAGTACATATGGTTTGTTCACAATCAGAATTAAGTTAATTAAGGGCCATCCTCCTTCCGTGACTGACATGACTTCCGAATATGGTATAGAGAGAGTGAGTCATACAACTTAACTTAATGCCGATAAACGATGGAGTATCAATGTAAAGCATATGTGGTATATTGATTGAATGTGAGTCCGTACTTTTCAGTTCGTGCAAATGTTAATATTTATTTGTGTTCCCTTTAAATGACAATAATCTCCTCTTTTCAAAAAAATATCTTTCAAGGTCATCTTTTCCAATGCTTCACCCAGTGGTGTTGCACGTAGCGCCTCACCATTTCATGGCATAAATGTTCCGTTATGGTTGTTGGCGACGATCATCAACCGGAATTAAGCATTGACGGCCACGAACTAAATGTCCCAGGAATTATCAAGGATTTGGGCATATCCTACTCAAATAGTCTCAATTTGTCAGAACACTGTGACCTGCTATTCTCGAAAGCACGCCGAACCACCAGATTTATCCTTAGAAATTGTTAGACTATCATGGTTATAACTAGCCTTTATAATATGTACGTGAGACCTAGTTTTGAATACTGCTCACCCCTATTCAGTCTTCTGCGCAGTAGTGAACAGAAGAAAATAGAATCGGTGCAGCACTTCTTCACTAGAATAGTTTTCACTTCAGAACACTGCAACTTTACCTACCAACAAAGGTGAGATCTTATACAGCTGGATCCCCTGTGGCTTCGTTGATTGCAGAAGGGTATATTTTACTGTTTAAACTTTTGAATAGTCAAACCTTTAATCCTCGTAGTACAATGAGGCAGCTTGAGCACGCTCAACGCGCCAGTCATCGAGACGTATTTTTATTTCTTCAAATGGCATGTACAGTTAGGTACCGGCACCTTGTTTCAGTAAACACCATATCCATCTGGAATTAGTTGCCCAAAAGTATTAAAACCCAGCAAAGTTACCCTACGTTTAACAGAGCTATAACTAGTTGTCTTCATTCAGGACAAATTTAACAATTTTTTGTTGCTGACTCGGTGGAATCTCTTTTTAACTCTGCTGGCGTTCGTGGACTTTGGACACCGCCAGGCGTCATGCTGAATATAATGCTGCTAAAGCAGCAGCCCGCAGTCTGAAACAAACTCCCTATCTCACCAGTATTGATAAAACAAAAACACCTGAAGCAAAACTAATACTGGCTGCAACATAGGGAGTTTGTATTTGGTTTTTTCCGGTTTTCAATGTGTTGGAAGGTGCCCAAGAGGTGCATTACTAACTATTTACAATTGCCTCTAAACTGGCATAATGAACATATTTTCATTATAAACTGAACTTGTTATTGCTATTTTTTGCTGAAAATGCTGCGCTTAATGCTACACTAGCTAAAGTCCTTATGCTTGGTTCTTATTTTTCCAATCTCACTACAGCGAGTCTGCAAAACTGCGTCTGACGTTGCCTGAAGAAATGGTAGTGTGTATTTTGGTTCATTTGTACTAACAGTCCTATTTTTTTGTTTTCCCGTAAGCTTTTCTGTCAGGATAAAGTAATTATCAGTTTCAAGACCGATCGACTGCCTAAACACAATCAAGCACAAGCTGCGAATCTGCAAAAATCCCATAACAATAAAGTCAGCCTAGTATTCATTTTTGTGGATTCAAGGTGACTGCCTAGGCACTCTTGTTTGGGCAGTCAGAATGCTGTTCCGTAATGGTTGATCCCATACGAACAGTAAATATGGCGTGAACAATTAATTTAAGTGCAATAACATCCACTATGCACGGCGTGTCTCGTAGCTCAGTGGTAGTGGGATCAACTCCCGCCGAGGACTCGAGGTTTTTTCACAATTGAGTTAAATGAATTCAACAAATCTGTCAAAACCTCCTAGCAATTTACTACCCACAAAAGAATAAACATAAATATTTTATGCTATTTACATACAGAAACCTTTGCAGATTTTGCTGATTGCTAATAACGAAAAAAATTTAATGGGGACACGCGCTCCTTGTGAAAACACGCAAACTCTATTTTTTGCCCTTCTTGATAAGCCCAGACTGACAGTAAAATGGAGGCTACGAAAGATAATAAGAATGAGTACTGCTCCAAAACAAGATAATGCGGTTTTTGGTTATTTTTTATTTCCAAACTAAGTGGAGCACAACAATCTTCATAGTCTACAGAAATTGGTATTTCGCACGCAACATAGTAGACTTTATAACAGAAACGGAAGTTGAAACACGCCATTCGCATTTGGAAACAAAGTTGACCTTTTTGCAAGTGCCGCATGGTTTAATTTTCATTTTACGTATAAGCACCATCACTGTCAAAAAAACACTATGGCCAGCAAGAAAATGTCACCAGCTATACCGTTTCATTTGATCTTTCTTATTTTCAATGCTGAGCTAAGTGCACTTCAGGTAATGCTTATATTTAGCCCATATTAACAAAACAGTGAAACACTGTGAGAGACTTCAGAAGAATATTTGGCGAGCATACGTAGCTTTCTATAAATTCCCTTTGGGCCGTTACAGTTATATAGGGAGGGGTTAAATGAACACGCTGGTAATTATGTTATCACGAAACGCAAATTTTTCTGTGCAGACTCAACCAAAAACTCATCAACTGATAACTACCAACCCCACGCCCCTCCCTTGCCCTATAACCAATTTGCGTTTTGTGATAACATAATTACCAGCATGTTCATTTGTATTCCTCCCTATCAAATTGAAACCGCCCAAACAGAATTTAGCGAAAGCTACGAATGCTCGCCAAATACTCTTTTGAATTCTCTGCTGGGAATGTTTGCACATTTTAAAGTCAGATACATCGAAATGGCCAGTTATTTTTGAGTCGTTGGTGCATATTATAGTCAGAGTAGCATGCGACACTTTTTAAAAGAAATGCGTATAAACCATGTTGGCTAGTGCTGATTCAAAGTAGTTTTGTAACAGTTGTTTAGTGACCAATAATAACAATTATATGAACATGCGACATTTGGGAATATTTAATATTCGATGCTTATACAAAGACCTATGAAGACCTATAAGCGTAAGAAATAAGCGAGATATACACTAAATACTCTTAGAAAATATGTTCTTTGGGATAAAAGGTAAATAATGTAGGTTAGTTTTCGAGTTTGGTGCTCCAAATTTTCTTCAAAATAACAGGAAAAGTACAAAGATAAACTAAAATTTCTAAACTGCAGCAACAAATCAATAGTTTTATAGGGTGAGGCGTTATAAGCAGGGATGCACTTAGTTAGTATTTGTCGTGCGGACTTAGTCTGTTCCGTCGGTCTTTGACATGCATATGAATACCATCGAAGTCGATGTATCAGTCGATGCATGGCTCGTCGGCCTTTATGGCTTTGAGAAACTCCCGGCCATTTTAAGAGGACCACTGCTTGTTTTGTTCCATGCAAAGGTGTCTCCTGTTTTAAGGTAAAGCATAGTCACTTCGGAGAAATGCTCACGTTTCTTCACGGCCAATCAATTCAATGCGTGTGGAGACGGTTTTTGCAGTTTGGCCACAATATTCAGTATCACAACACTTTTGGACTAACAGAAGTAGTGCAGTGAACAACATTTTCTTCAAATTAAATTTTCTTGGAATGTGTCTGTTTAAGTTTTTACGAATTCGCTTGATATGTTTACAACCCAAATATTCTCTGTTAACTGGTACTCACTGAGCCATTGTTATATGCAACTGTAAAACATGCAGGTCTGAGACAAAAATGGCTTCACTTGTATAAAACGGTTATTTAGAGACAAAAGCATAAACAGGAGCTGCAATATATTGCATCTGAGTGTCACTGTGATAAAAAGGTTGACAAAAGTGTTTTGTAAGACAATTTGACGTTATTTCAAACGGAGATGCCATAAAGTGAGTTTTTTAAATGTCACAATACAATTGACGCTGTTAACATCAAAGAAACCCTGTCGCCGACAGAACAAAACCCATCATTACCTGTGCACGGCATGGAAAGTCATATTCTTTTACTTACCGAAATTTGTTATTTTCATAAACATGCATGTTTTCTGGTGTTACAAGCAGCCTTGTCTGCATTAAGAGAACGCCATAAATGTTTTGATTTGAAGTAACTGAATTTACGTCATAACCGGTGCATAATTTGGCTTAATTCTGAAGATCATTTTAATGTTTCTGAACACTTAAACCTGACGATTATGCTGAAACTCTCTCTGACATACACTTAAAAGTCTAGAATCAAACATGCCATGGGAAATGTTCAAGCTGATAAAAAAATTGGCGATGAGCTTTTTCAAGCTTTTTAAAAAAATGCTTGCAATCTGAGCACGTTGATAGGTTACAACATGTGATTGCGTTAAAATTTCATATTTGTTTATGCTATTATCAAAAACGCGTAGCCCTGTTTTTGACTAATTGGCGAAATCATATAAAAGGTACTATATATTTTTACATATTCTAATAATTTCGCAAGAAAAATCACACTATAAACAGTTTATACTCACAGTTCATTGGGTATGACAAATATGGACATTTCCTTCGGCTTTTTCTTTCATAATATTTTGGTGTTCTCCATATTCCCGGAAGAAAAGAATTTGGTTTGTAGGACATCGTTCACATCAAATTATTTGTTGTCAAACTAACGATTCTGGATTTATATACAAATAGTTTGCGGTGCCAAGCGCCACACATATTTTTACTTTGCATACGTCAGAGATATGCATTATTCAATTTTTTCGTTTGCATAACATATTAACATTTAAGAACAGTTTTAAGCTCATAATTATTTTTTTTTATTTTTTAAGTTTTAGTCAGGTAAGCCTACTTAAGTTTGCACTGCTTTTGTGTGTGATTTGAGTTCTAGTAATTTGTTTACTTATTTATTTTCAATGTTTTGCATTATTCCAAATTTACATTTGCACACGCTTTTCAGCTAACATACAGTAACGTATTCATATAAACAATCATGTTTTTTTCCATTTTACGAACGTTATTTTATTGATCAATCTTTCTTCGAATGCGTATTGCGCAGGCTGTATATCCTTTATTTCTTCAGATGCTCTGTTAAACATGTATGGGGTTTTCGTCTGCCGATGATATTAACCTTAGACTTGTTGAGCTAACTTTGAATTACATTGCATATACGCACACATTTGCTGTTTATTTTGACATAGTGCAAAGATTGTCGTTATGGTGGTGGTCATCTGCTAAGACGGGGCCTAAGAGCATGTATATTTAGAGAAATTTGAGCTTATAAGATTAATTCAAGAACTAAAATGAAACGTTTTTTGCATTTACGTTTGCACGACTTAAATTTTGAAGGTTTCCTTGCCTTACTTACTAGAAGTGTTTGAATGACGCTAAGACGCAACAACATAATGCCACAAAAAAAGGATTTTGTGAAATTATCCTTACAAAATAGAGCAAACAATACTAAGTTTCGTCGCAGTGTGCATGCTTACGCTTAAACAAGTTATTTTTATAGACCGTTTGCCGAATACGAATTAATGCTGTTTTTAGGTCCTCTCTACTGTAATTAAACATATTTTGCCTTTCGTGAGTTTCATTTGGAGGACAAGTAAATTTCAAACCAGATTTTCATACGCGTTTTGCTAGCCATTTCCACACAACGGAGGATCAAATAGGTAATGTACATCCAAAAGTGTTGTGCTAAGTGCAATTGGTGACCGTTGTTGATTACCGTTTAAACGCACAAAATTTTGTTGCAAACAAAAACATTCGACAGTAAAAAGTGTTTCCTTATTTTGCTAAGAGGACATGGATATGACCTAATCGCATTACATATAAACCCTTTACATATATTCCCGTGAAAAAAAGAATAATGTCTTGTTTAACCAATGTCTCGAACAAAGTACAAATAAGTACGCTTCGTTTAGAATTAAGTAATTTCGCATGTATTTATTGAAGCAAACTGAAAAAAGGAAAAACTGCGTCATTGTTTTCGCGTCTATGGTAAGCTTACATTCATCAGCGTGGTATGTGTTACCATTATTTAACTAATAAATAACATTTTTTAATTTTCACGAATGTATTCTGATTGTAAACATATTTTTGTCCTGAACAAGCAATATAAAGCAATTGTCATTTGCTCGATTTTGCGATAGTAATGTATCTCCTTTATTATGAGTATTTTAATACAGTCATACATTTAAACAAATATGCCCAGTGAGGGTTGCGTTTCCTTCAAGATGCATCTCAAAATGTTGCATGCTTGCACACCTTACTTGAAAACTAAAGGTTTTTGCATTTCACCTGTAGCTAGCAAGGAGCAATATCTAGAGAAATTATAGTGAATAATGTGTAAATTGTGAATTTAAGCGTAATCATAGAAAGTAAGACATTGGCTTTGATTTTCCATCGAAGGTTTTATTTGAAATAAAATATAATCGTACAATTCCCAATGAGATAGAAAAATAAATAAGATGTTGTGACGAGGTCTGACGAGGAGCAGGCTTGCTCCTTCTGTGCACTTTTAAAATCATGCATGCGCTTTCTGCTCTTTGCAGTTTAAAAAATTGTGTTCAATGTGTCCCATTTGGCAAACGTTCTTGCACTTACTGTTTATTCTTCTCGAATATAATATGACTTTAAAAATGTGTGGCAAGGAAAGTCACTGTTTAAATGAACTACTTAGTGCAAGAATAATTATATTGCATTGCAGGTGTGGGTTTCCACACAATTTTTCTCAGTTGGATAACGTACTTCTCAGGTTTACCAACAGGATATTTTTTTTTAAATAGACCTCAAATTTTTGACTTTGGCGTAGAAATGTAAACAACATGCCTAATTAATTCCAAAGAAGGTGCCGTCGGAGTAAATTGAAAATATATATGTAAAGGACATTTTGTGACCATAAAATCACATATTTATCCGATCGTTATTTTCTTCGTTTTTATTAGCTACTTTGCCTGTATAGATTTAGCAATGGTAAAAGTATTGTAGGCTCGAAGTTTATAAGAATTCCGTCCGGCAGTGGAGGAGGAAATGAGAACTCTGCAAAGCAGATCAGAAGAAAAAATTACGATCATTGGAATAAGAGCATTATCTTCCAGACGTTTTTGATTCTATCGAAAATCCTAAATCATTGTTAATCGTATAATATTTGGACACATGCGTTAATAAGGTTGATACATGCACAGGTTGCACGGTATTATTAATTCATAGCGGTCGTCCGTATGCGTAGGTGAAGGGCACACCCATGGGGGAACTATTCCCGGACTCATTGCAAACTCGGTGATGCACGGGTTGCAATCGCTGATTTTCCAACACCTTAGGCGAAAATGCTGGGCTCAGTGTGCGGACGACACCTACTTTGATATTGGAAGGGATCAGATGCTAGCATTTAACGAACATCTAAACGTCATTTTCCTGAACGTTCCACTTACGATCGGGGACACAAAACAACTAGCTGGCTTTTCTGGATCTCCTTATTTGCTGCAAAGACGGTCGTGGCCTTAAAACTTAATTGTGCATGCAAGCAAGCAACATCATAAAAGTCCTGATTTTCAACAACAACACAACTGTGTAAAAGCTCTTTAGCGACGCGTTGAGGCATATTGCAGCGAATCGGATGAAAATTATGCTGAATTACACTATATTTGACGGGTGTTGAGAGTGAATCTTTACCACACAAGTCAGTCGACTTATGAATACGCAAATGAATAAAGAAGCATTTTCAACTGGCCTTAACTTTTGGCGAGTTCTTCCGTACGTGAAGAGTGATTTGGAAGCGGTCAGCTCTCATTTCACCCCAGTTGTTTTAAGAATTGCACACAGGCTAGAAGCAAACACCAGGCGCCGAATCATCAGATCGAAAAACCCACTGCAATTGCAGTCAAGAGGTGCAGTTGTGGACAAAGCAACTTTGTCTGAGATGCTTGGAGATTACTTCGACGCAAATGGCCAAACATTTAGCGGTGGTAAGGCAAAAAGACCCCAACTCAAAGGTTGCAACTCACACGACGAGAACCAGCTATAATTTTAGGTTTGACTTGGCCATATTCCTTGCTAGAGGTAAAAAACGCGTGACCCGCGACCTGCTCGAGTCATGGTTTTCATGCCGCCAGTCCATCAGCATACGTTCCCATACGGTGAGCTGATAACTTGTCTCAGCAACAGAATCACGTGAGAAGGTTCGGGCACAGGAACAACTCTGATGACAGTGGGCGTAATTGACCCGCAATTTTCTGGCCCGCTTCTGACGTGGACAAACAACATGTTGCAAGTAATGAGCCATCACTGCGCCTGTTAAGAGCTTAAGCGGTGGCTATGAGAACTGACAATTATAGTATACATGCGGATTACCACTACTTACTATTATTGTCAAGCAACCACGCATGTATTTGTTTATCCTACGAAATTGTATGACAGAGAATTCTCTACACATTCTGAAAGTTCAGAAATTTGTCTATTTTCTGCAGTCGTAATGTCCTCAATTAAATAGTTGCTCTTCCGACAACTTTCGAGAAATGCCCCTCCACAACCGCGTGTGCTTCATCATAAACTTTTTTTTTCATTTTTTAGAAGAGTTCAATTGACTGTACTATTTTTGATTGAACTGTTCGTATCTTACTATAATGGTCTTTATTTAAAAGATTCTTGAGATATGTTAAAACGCTGTGGCGTCAGTCGTGGCCTTAACATTAAAGCTGTATGT
>JAYGXS010000006.1:8549946-8573498 GCA_036362985.1 Ligula intestinalis | reverse complement strand
TAAAACGCTGTGGCGTCAGTCGTGGCCTTAACATTAAAGCTGTATGTGAAAAGGACAGAAGCACTTATGCACAGGGCCCACTTCCGTTGAAAGTAACGGCAAATAAGCAAATTCCACGCACTAAGTAAAGCACTCATCCACTTCTCCTTCACCATATCTTCCTTTTGATCTGTCTGGTCTTGATAGCTTTACTACTGAACTCTAAACAAATGAGAAAACACGTGAGCTTGGCAAAAACCATGCAATTAAAGGCTAGAAAAATAAGTCCAAAGCACTGCTGATTATCTGAAATTAAACAAAATTATATATCGAGTAAAAAGTCTGTTGGGAGTAGGGGACAGTTCTGTCCAAGTTTACTGCTTTCAATGTTCACTTACGATTGGTGAATTCCCTTGACTTCCATTTAAAGGCGATTTGTCAGGCGTTTCTCAAAGTATAGCACATATCATTTGTCCTTTCGTCATTAAATATATTCATAAAACAAGCCAGGTTGATATCTTTTGAACTGCTGGTTTGCTGCTTGCGAATGAAAAAAAAAGCATATTTACTTTTCAACAGTGGTTGAAATGATTGTTTAACATCCGGTGTAGGATGTCAAACCATCAAGTTTTAATGCTCTGAATAGAGAACTCCCAAACAGACTGGCCGCATGCAAATAATTACTCACATGCAATCAAAATGGACTTATTTTCAAATGTTAAAATATAAGCCTGCATGCATTCAAACCATAAGTTAATAGTCGCATAAGGCAAGGCCGTTAAGCTTTTGAACATACTGACATTTACAAAAATATGTTTTATCATTCACAAAGTGGCATTAAGTAGGATTGTAAGACTTATTATCAATTCTATTTATTTACACAAGGATGCTGAGCAGTTTGATTTTTAATGCCCGCCAGATGTTTATTCTGCATAAAAATGGCAACCTAAGAAGGATGCATTAAGAACAATATATTTGTCTATATTCATAAATTCAAATAGGTGTGTGAGAAGGCATTCGCAAAATTATACCATGTTTTACTTTTTGCGCGGAAAAATTACGGCATTTTCACAAACTTTACTCAAAAGAGACAAGTTGCTTCTTAAGGATATATAATTCTGATATGTTTTTGAGTGCGTCTGTCAATATATTACTATAGCCTATAATTTTTTGCAACACAATTTGCATGAATGACAAAATTTAATGAGAACGTCTTAATGTTTTTAATTCAGTTTACAGGCAAAAGTGTACCTTTCCATTAGCAGGATATGCACAGTGCGCAGTTTTAAAACCTTGATTTGAATTAAAATGATGGGTTTGTTTCAAAATTATTTGGCAATTCAGAAACCATTTAAATGAAAAGATACCTTTTTGTCTGAGTATAAGATTTAACGAGCTTAGTTTCTGTTTCACATGAAAACACGAACAAATAGTGTCGTGCAGGTTTTCTGTTAAATATAACTGCATTTTTAGAAGCAGCCAGGATCAAAGAGATACGTGTACTAAGCCTTAGTGTTTGTTCAGTTACAACGGTCAAAAAACCCCATAATGACGTGACTCAAAATTATTCAGGTTAAGTTTTTGAATGAGCAGTAGCACAAAACCACATTAATAACGTTCGGTATTTATTTCATTTAACAGCTGTCGTACTCTTTGTGAAGTAAAATCATATGCTATTTTCCTCAACACACGTTTAAACGTGAAGTAATGTCTAAAATTACTGCTTTTTAATCCTCTGTGAACGCTTTGTCTAGACTTTATTGGCTGTTCCTAAATAAGGAATGACCGCACCATAGCTTCAGATTTTATATTTGCAGTAAGATTACCGGCCAGCATTCATTGAAATACAAGAAATATCCATAAAATGCAGCGTTCTTTACGTTTTCTGTTTCTTTTATCAAAAAATATGTATTTAAATAGTTATCTCCCACATCTTTTGTTTTTTTTGAAGCGTTAATTGTGTGTTCTATGTTCTAATAACGAAAGGATTTACTTGAATTATCAAGCGAACCTATATAATATTTGCCAAAAATTGGACGAACACAATATTTAAATCAATATTGTATGCCTGTGGTACATACGAATACTTGCTTCATGGATTTATTTAAAAAATATCTTTATTCGTGTGTGAAGTTAACATAGATCTTGACAGTTTACCATTTTGTAAATTCGAAATCAACAAAAGTCATCCATTTTGAAAATTTTTTATTGCTCCTGATTTCAAATAATAAAATTTGGCTAAATGTGTTATCTGCTTATTTTAGCCTCCTTTGACGTTTTGCGTTCCTCCAAGGAGCGCTGCTAGGTTTGCAAATCCACCAAGTTATTGTCAAAAACTTATATTTGGTGATAATTTTTACCTATCTGCACATGCAGTTAATCAGTTGCACAGTACCTTAAAACAATATTGTTCAAACATTATCTTGCCACGTGCTTCAAATTTTATAATTTTCGTTTTCTGTATTTAGCTTCTATCTAAATTATCAGCCTTTTGCATTCCGTCCCAAGTCTTGAAATAATTAAATGAAATACGACCAGATATTTTCATTATTTGTAAGGCAGGCACATTAAGAAGTGCATTTTATGGGAAAAAATCATTTCTTTGGCCAATCAGTCATCTTTATTAAGGTAATTTTTGAGACTTGGTACCAATGTCCTGGACAAACTTGAGAAGCATTGCAATGATCAATTGTTCGGTAGAGCAGTTGTAACGTATGATTTACCGTTATTTTCCTTCGTAATATGCAGCTCATCGATCTACACATTCCTATCCCTTTTTGCGTTCAACAGTTTCCTCTAACTTTACTTACCATGCTGTGTTTTTAATTGATTACATTATAATTTTGGTACGAGACAATTTATTATGACCATATATGCACACATGTTTTGGTAAGAATTAAAACTTAAATTGCAATATGTGTTATGCATAGAGATAACACAGCTCACGCGAGTTCGCGAATTGTATGGTTTCTATTACATTCTGCAATGCTTGAATGCACCAAATGTAATATATTTGTAATACATACGTTTTAAACTGAATTTGCTCTTTAAAAATGCATCTACTGATGTGCTACCATCTGACAGTTACTTGCACGTAATCAGACTTTCAAGGATCAAAAGCGAAATATGATTGAAGTTAACTCTCTGGTTACATATTTATAATAGAAAGCCCGAATGTCATAGATTATTTTCTGTTTACTTACTAAAAACACTTATTGGATATCCAGCCACAACCGAATTCACCTAAATCCCGCTGGCTTTCTTGCTTTCGTTTTAAATACGCAAGATTCAAATTTTACATTTCTGAATGAAAAGCCGGACAAGAGTAAGTTAAGTCATTCACATTGCATGCCCCTATTACAAGCAATGTTTTTCCCAATGAAACCGTAAGTTAAAGTGTTTAATGCGTAAAGAAAATTGAAATGGGGTAAATATACTCTGACAACTGCTCAATGAATTGTAATTATGATTTGTTTTATTTATTTCTATAATTTTTTCTTAGTATTGCGGAAAACTCCGATTACCAAAATACAGGTTTCTCAAAATCCATGAAAAATGGAAATGGTGCTTACGAGGTAGTCAGCTTCAAGTGACGTGTGGTACAGATTACCGTTCTGGAGTAAAAATAGAAAATTTGCGGCGCTTAGCGCCCCGCACACCGTCAATTTCCATGCGAAACAACAAACTCGTAGCGGTCACGAGGAAGATATTTAACTTCATGTTTCCACTCCACAAATTTCCTTTGCTGCCACTTTTACGTTCCCACTGCCATGACTCAGATACCCACCGTATTCTTGTCACCAAATGATTGTCAAAGCCATTATGCATAATATCGCCAATCAGCGATAAAATTACTGCAGTTTTACGCTAAAATATTCACTTATGTTTGGATCAGCGCATTGCATTGCGAAGTTTGCTACGTTTTTGATGAGCAAATTGTGTTAAAAGTCACCTACTTTAACTCGTGTGTGTGGAAAAACCGAGTAAATTAAGGACAGTTTTACGCAAGACCTAGAAATCTCGAAGAATATGTTGACTGAATGCTTACGGCAAAATCAATCAAAGTAAGCAGAATGATCTTTCATTCAACTGACGTTCTTCACAAAATTGCAGTGCACAACAAGCATAGAAACTACGTCTTGTTATTGCACGCATACGTTTTCCGTACGCAAAGACTTTTAATAAATTTAAGAGTGTAAATTAATCGACAAAAGTAAAGAATTTTTGTATTTTCCTTTGTTAAATATTATCTTTTAATATGAAATGAGGACATTCTTGCAGAACAGACAATATTTCAATGTTTATTGTGAAAGTACTATTGGATATCAGCATACTTAACTCTTCCAAAATCGACCTTCTTACTTTTGTTTGATCCTATGACGAATTTTGTTTTTCCAGTCCTCAAATGCAGGTTAGTCTACGCAATGCATAATCAAAGAAATGATGCCTGAATTTAAGCTGCAATGTTCAAAGAAATAAATTCCACATGAAAAATGAGGAATTTCAGTTACACTCATCGTATGAAGAAGTTGATATTCCATAATTTTTTGTACTAGATAAAACTTGCTTTATGAATAATTCAGACTAAATTATTGCGTTTTCAATCCTCTGCTTATTTATATTCTCTAAACTCTCAGCAGCTGTAGTACTTTCATAATGGAAAACACAACTAACTGACGCAAGCACATACATGTACGTGCTGCATTTTTACCCGAAATATATACCCAATCACGGACTTACCGCGCGAGCTGTTCATTATCTGACATTGCATAAGTGATAATACAGTAGTCACGGGCTATTAAGCCCACCTCGGGCCCAGACCAAATCAGGCTTCATAAGCAACGGGTGCATTAACCATATGGTTATAGTTTTTGATTAGCAAACGCAGGATAGGCACTATATATTACAAACGTACTGTGTAATGTGTAAAACTTGGTTGTGTACAAGAAAATAATGGTGGTTTCTGTGTTTTCGAGACCGAGGGAGGCTATCCGGATGACCTTGGTATGATTTGGAGTCAAACCTGTCGGCATCGTCAAGCGTGAGCGTGTGTGTGTGTGCGTGTGTCCCTAGCGTTGAGTTTCGGGTGCGTTAGCCTTTTGCGCGTGCGGTATTCTCGTGTTAGGGTTTGTCATTCTGACCAGTCATATATGCTGCCGTCCAAAAAGGGTGTCATCAAATATAACTTAAAAATGGAAAAAAATCACGTCCGGCAAACAGAGCACTTTGGCCTGCGACTGGGCTTATTAGCCGGCGGATTTTTGCATTTAGAATTTCTTTCCAAGCTGGTGTGGGCTTATTACAAAACTGGGCTTATAAACAATGGGCCTTACAGCCGTTGACTACTGTATTGATTATGTCGCATGCTAAATTAAAAATAATTCAATATTCCTAAGGCAACAACCTCCGCATTTCGTTCGATTCGGCCACTCATTCAAGTCCCACAGGGGATAATGACCCATTTTCTTACTATAAAATGTACAAATATTTGCGTTTTCTGCTAAAGTACAGACACAAATATTATCTTTCTGCGTCGTGAACAAACGATATGCATCATTGTTAAACATTCTCGAAAATAATCTATTGTCACCTGGTACACTGCTCTTTTGAATATATTAGTTTCGGTTTAAGATTTCTTTATCTCCTTCCTTATTATTTTTGGGTGTTAAATCTTTGCTCTAAGCCACTAAAAATATCGTTTTGCCTTCATAACATTTTCCAATGTACATGGAATCTTCTGCATACATCAAAGTGAAGATTTACAAAAGGAGCAAATGCAATGTTATTTGAATAAACATCTCTCTCCAAAAAGCATATTATTATCTGATTTAAAATAAACTCATGTGATTCTTCATTTATAAAATAGGCAATAACCCTGTTACTTGAGGAAAGCAATAATTGATTCTGAAGAATATGTAATAAAAGTTAATTATTTCAATCAATCAGAAAAGCTAATAAGCTTACAAACACATAGTAAAGCATAGGCAGTCAATTTAAAAAAATGCACTGTTTTTGAGGCATGAAGAAACATATACAAAAACGTGCATCATGGTGTCGCTAAAATGTTATTTCTGAACAATAAATATCATACAAACAATTGAGTAAAGGTGAAAAATCTAAAAATATTTTATTGAATGTTCATATCCTGTAAATTGTGCTATATTCTGCGACACAATGTTGCGAGCTCAAACCAAAAGAACTGTGAAGTGCTTTATTTCAAAAAATTTGCACGAATATGAAGCGTTGTTAAATCTTCTCAGTGTAGTTGGAGGACTAAAGGTCAAGCGAACGAGGTCTACATTTTTGCTAGACAATCAGGTAAAAGACATTTCAAGTAGTGCACTTAATATTTGCTTAATTCTTGAATTCTGTTCTGCGGAAAAAAAATGACTTTTGGGGTTTTGGGAAGTAATACATTACGCAGTGAAGGACATGTATAGACCTCAGTGAAGAGTGAAACATGCATGATTGTATGAGGCCGGTGGAAGATATTTCTGCAGCATTTAGGTTGAAGGTGCGTGTGACACTTTACGCTGCAAAATTTTATCATCTTACTCAAGAACGGTAAGTTTGGCCTCAAATAAGTTGATTTATACGACCTGCTAAACAAAATTGATATGTCTTAGTAATTTCCAGGCAGCTTCATTTTGATAATCGGGTTTTTTCGCAATACGTTAAGTGGTCAGACAAATTGGACACATTCACAGACATAAATCAAAAACATTTTCTAAATGCAATAAAATAAAAACCAATTTACCAGTTTTAAAAGTATATTTTAATATCTATCCTATTTGTGATCAAAAAACCCCTATAATTCCCGTTTTCATAGGTAAAAGTGATGGGAGTAGGAGCTAATAAGGTGCGTTGCTTAAATTGCTTTTGCGATGGAAATTTTCATGTCCATTTTTTGTCTAGAGCTGCATAACGTCAAGGCAAACGGGTATAATTTGCAAGGGATGTGTTGAAAAATGGAAACAGATGACGCAGTGATAAGGTTTAACGTGATGGGTTTCTGAGGCTTTTTAGCCTTGATTGGTAGACCATAGGTACGAAAAAGACATTTCATAACTAGTTACCTTTACGGACAACAGATAGAAGCAAACTAGTGCATGAAATTTTAGCATTTTTTCACCATAAAATAACTAAACCACATGCTTATGTTATATTTGTCGTTCCATACAACTTCTTTTCAACCAAAGTTAAGTTGATAAAACCTTTTAGTAAGCTGCAAAAAAAAATCCATTTCTATTACGCGACACCAAATCATTGCATGGAAGCATAACCAGAAGAAGCAAGAAGGCTTGAATGACAACTTGAAAATTATTGCTTGCAATTGCTTAGTCATATCACTACCACGGTCCTGCTAACTCCTGTCCCAAGGATTGAAACCCCGACCTGTTGATCAATATTTTTATTGCATAGCCAACGATACGCAAGTTTGTTTTTTTCTGCCGGCAAAGATTGATAATATTAACATGCATTGGTGAGCGCTTATGATGGTAAGTGACAATCAAATCAATGCGGGATAAAGAGTCAGCGGTTAAAGGTTTAGTTCGTTGAAGTTCTGATGCACAGCTTGGGGTTTCGAACCACAGGATTTCAAAAATGGTTGACTAATGATAGTTTCTTTGTCAAAAATGGCGATTACAGTTTTTTTATTTCTCAGCTTCCCCCACTATGATGTTGCTTGCCTTGACCAAGTTCAACAGGCAATTAGAATAAAAGGAGCACATTCTGCCAGTTGTCAGTAATCGTTCATAACAGAATGATGGCAGTACTATCCAAGCTCAAAATGGCGTGTAGAAGAAGGGGTTTGATTGTACTTTATCTTCAAGTATATGCAAGATAATTGCCGCTAATACTTCCTGAGATTTCCGTAGACTTTTTTGTTGGCAGCCTGTTTTTGTCTAATAATCATTACGCAGATTGAACAAGATACATGCCTGTTTCGGCTGTGCAATTGCCAGTTAAAACTTCGCATAAAAATAAATCAAAAAGAGCATAAGCCTAGACGCTATTTTCTGTGAACCAGTTTATTCCATGCCGGATATTTTTAATTATGCAAATAATATAAGCTCCCTCTATTGCCTTTTTTTAAAGCGGAACTTTCTGCGCAACAGGAAAAAGCGTCATCATTTTTGTACCTCTGTCATTTCCGTGATTGCGGTTATCTCTTTTTGCCTGACATGTTTGCCGCCATCAAATGCCATTGCCTAATCTGAGCTTTATTAATCTTTATGATGGGATACGCAGTTAAATTTTTTTTCATCATGTAGGGTGGACGTTTTCTATCATAACTATTGTTTAATTTTTGACTTCCACATACTTTACCATTTAACCTATTTGATTATTTTAACAAAAAGTTGTCCACGTGTTTTTGATAGATGAACAGTTGAAAAAAGTAGGTACTGTAAATGTATAAGCAATTTTAAATCCACCTTAATTTTAAGCAAAGCTCATAAATTTAGAATAGCTGACACCTGTTGATTCAACAACAGTTAAACGACCAACACCTTTCTAACATATGCTTGCTTGCACTATATTGACTTTGGACACATTCATCCTTGAACACAAGCATATTTCAAGTATTAAGAGGTGTTTTCACCTTATCAGTTTCCATTTGGTTTGCTTATTATTAAAACCCATTTAACATTGGTGGCTTTCAGGGCATTTTCGAGGTGCAATGTTTAAAAGAGAGGGTTATTCGATCTTCTAAGTTTGACAAGGACGCTACACTATAAACTGTTCCTGCATTGCAACTGCCCTGATATAAATTTACGCAAATAAGTTAAATTTGGGGGATCTAGTTCAAAGGTATGTTTGGTTTACTCGTGAATTAAAGTTTTCATGAAGTAATAGACAAGCACAAGTTCGCTCTTAAAATATCAGGTATGCTTTACTTTATTCAGAGCGTGAGGGGGGTTGACATCGTGAAACAAAGACGGTTTTCTTGCGCAAATTTTACAACATTGGCTTGAGTCAACTTCTGAAGGTTTTCTTGTCAATTTCTCATGAAATGCTGATTAAGAATAATGCGTCTGTTAATATATAATGTCAAAGTGTCTTATTGTTTCTACTGCCAATTATTTGTTTTATATTTTGTTTTTGCAGGCAGTACGCGCTTTCAATGTTACACTGCCAAAATAAGATGACGTATCATTTTCCTTTTCCGAAGTTTCCCTCATGTTTTATGCTAAATATTTCTCAATAATCTTAAAAGTGTTAAAAAGGCTTCATTAATGTAACAGTTCTATTGGTATAATCAAGAGCTACAAGGGACTTCTTTCTAGCATGTGTTTCAATGAAAAACGCATCGTAGATTTGGTGTTGCTCTCTGGGGACCACTAGTTCTCGTTTTTTACGATCCCTTTTTCGTTTATTTTTCATGTAAGGCCTTCCGATTTGGAGAGGTTTTACTGTTGGGCTGTGGCCATGTCCCGTTTGGGTGTTTGTTGTAGTTCACGTAATCTAAGTCTTGGTATCGATCTTCATGGAAACATGATAAATACTTGTTATAGTTCAAATGCGCAGACGCAGTCTATGGCACAAACGGACTATATTTTAAGCTCTGACTATTCTCACAACAAAAAAAACATTTGCGAAAACTCTAATTAACCTTCATTTTAATTTTACAACTGTTGCACGTTTTATGTGCGGCAACTATAGACATAATAATAAAAGTCTTCCAGAATTTTATTATTGGCAATATTTTATCATGGAAATGTCCTCTATTCTAAGCTTTGTTTTACTGAAATCTTTAAATAATTCAATATTGTTCAGTAGAGTTTGGCTTATAAGTTTAACTATAATGAACCTCGAAGAAGGTATCATGACGCACGCCAAACAGGTATCCTGAAATGGCATTTAAGCAGTTTAACATATTTAACGGGTAAAGCGCGTGTTTTGAAGGACCTTAAGTGGACGTCCAAAACTTAATAAAAATACTTTGATTGTAAGTAGACCATCCTTCAAAAAATGTTTGAGGGATTTAAAATTAAATTGAAAAGACGAGCACCTTAAGGTTCATAATTTTGTTCATTTGATGGAAATAATGTGCATCTAATAAGGTAAGCTCTCAAATTATGTGCAGCATTTTTGATTTATAGGGACTTATGTAAACCACTATGAAAAACTTTGATTGGATGTATAGGAGGCCCCAGACTTCGTGCAATATGCTGATATATACAAAGGGCTGACATTATCTCACCAATCGGATGTGAATAAGGCTCAAATAAAGATAAGCATGCAGCCTATTTTGTAGACACTTCAGTCACGATAATATAATGGCTCTTGAACGAGATCCTTCATGAGTGCTAAAAACGGTTGTAATGTAAAAAAGTGGCTTCTTAAGTAGAACGAAAAACATGCAGAAAACATTATCTCTCGTACTAGTAGGATACTACATTACGCCCTTTATTAATGTTATATTTAAATAAAGGATTTCTTTAAGTTTTAAAAAGGCTTTTAAATCGCCATATGATTTTTAAACCTATGGAAAACTACACAAGCATTCGAGAGTAAAAAACTGCGCGCTAAGCTTAATTTTTTTGATTAAATGTACGTTTTTGCCTACGGCTTGAGAAATATATCACATTGTTTTCTTTAAAGCGTGCAATAGATGTGAAACATACTGTATACATCAAAAGCAGCATTAATTAGTTGACAGGTTCGATGCATGAATTGAGTAAGTGGCACAGCACATGCAATTTGTAAGAGGTTTCAATAAGCTTGTTCACAGGCCGGCATTCTATCGAGACTGAAATGACTTCAGAATAGACGTTACAGTAATATTAATTGCAACCTTTCTCAATTCCAATAAACAAGACAGTATCTGGGCCGTACTGTAAAGAGCAGTCTACTCTTGTGTATTCCAACTTTTTCCATGCCATAGGCATGCATGCTCGTCAAAGCCAAAAATAAGCAAACAAGTTCTTCTTTCTTAATGTGGTGGACAAGAGGGTAATGGTGTGCATTATGACCACAACCAATAAACTGATTTAATTTTTCCCGCAAACATTGTTTTTTTTTATTGATACATTCAGCTCAATAATTTGCGTAATAATTACTTTTATTTATAAATATACCAAGGGTTAGTTGGTTTCGCCAAATCTTGCCGCAATAGTGACGCACTGCAAATGACGTATCTATTTTATAAACGCGTTCTTTACAAACATTCAGTTTTAGTACATTCGGTAGGCAGGAGAATCGCGACTGCTACCAACCGGTGTGAATATTATTAACAAATAATAGCAACTGAGCGCTTAATGAGATCAAATATTCACTTGCCGCCAAAAATAATAGTTGTGCGGTCACGCACAGCAAAAAGTCGAAATCAAAAATCCCGACCACACGTACATCATAATATATTATGACGTTAGTGAAAAACGCTTGCAGAAAATTGACCCTATTATCAGGCTTCTGAGACACATAAATGATAAAAAAGCGCAAAATGAGTTTGTAACTGAAGGAACATATCTTGTTTTAAAAATTCAATTGTGTGATCTAAGCCTGCAAAACAACGGAAAATGCATTGTTTTTAACTGTTTATCTGCAAATTGGTTAACCTTTTATTAAGCTGAACCGGTATTCATCAACACAGTGTCATCTCATGAAAGCGGTGCTTATTGAATTTTAATTCTGGTATTCATGAGATTTAGTTGATTATTTATATGCGTCAGTGAATGAAACATATACTGTTTCCAACATATGAAGGATAAAGCTTTTTTCACAAACTTTAATCTTGTAGATTAATACATGCATGTGTCTCTACCTTATATATCGAAAAATGTGTGAAATTCATAATTGCATTTGTCCATAAAGATAATGGTAGGGTGAGGCATTGACTCCAGCCATTTGCGTGCTTCTGGTCGCTTATTAAAATGGGGCACTAATTGCTCAGCTTTTTAACGATGCCGAAGACTCAGATAATGCGTGAACAAAATGCCTGTCTATATTCTGAGATATTAACAAAAAGAGAAATTTACGAAGTCAATATTTGCGAAAAAACATTCCCAGTTCTCCACCATGAAGCCTGCACAACCGTGTCACTCATTCGACAATGGCAAATTGAAAACTCTGCCATTGAATTTAATCAACCAATGGGTGTCTTACGTTTAGCACCCTCCTTTTTAAAAGATAATGCCTCTTCATAAATGGCACGATGAACTTAAACTTGTATTATGCTTAAAGCTTCTTGAAAAAATGTGACGGTAATCCCAAGTCCAAATCAAAAACTGTCTTCAAAAAAATAAGCTCCCGCGTTAGCAGCAATGAAGTCCGATAGGGTTTGAGTAGCGAAACGAAATAAACGAAGGCAAATTAGGATCTTTGTTGAGATAGCGACTAGCAAAAATTTGAAATGATGTAAAAAGAACAGTATTTCCTATTTGGACTCTGGAATACTTCCCAGATGCTTTTTGATGTACTTTGATGTAATACGTGCTGTATACTTCAAATTGAAAAGTAAGCGTTTCTTAGAAGATAAGCCCTTTGACGGTCCCATTTACCCGATGCATAAATTAGAAACCTCGATACCGGAAAATGCCGACACCTTTAATTTCGTACTTGCAAATTATTTTTAGTGCGGCTTCTGCAAAATACCAGGCTATTTTTCTAGTGAATGCTGGTGGTAAAAGCCTGAGTCAGGCGAGAACAGTGGTATATTTCACAATTAAATAAAGCTTACTTTGTAATCAAACTTTTAAGCTGTTTAAAATCGATAAATGCAGTAAGCGAGAAATATACACGGGGAATGAGATAAAATCAAAAAGAAAAATGCAAAAATCTTCAGTTCATTTATTGAAGAATAAAACTCTTGCTGTTAAGAAATCAAAGTTATTTGCGCTGACGCAATTATGCTTATTAAAGGAAAAGCAATATTAGTGCCAACAGATAGTGTGGATGCCATTCTCAAGTCATGTCTAAGAAAACTGATGGGTATTAAGTTCTACATAAGTTCGCGAACTTGGATGACTTTATATATAGACAATACATAGCAATTCAGAATTTGGACGTGGATAGTAAAATGTGGTAAGCAAATTCTTCACAAAATAGCATCATTTTTCTAATAGTTTATGAAGAATAGGATTGCAAAAGGTAAAACGACGCTGTCGTTAGAGAAAATGCCCGCTCTAACAGATGTGCATCATACATGGACCTCAAAATTGATACAATTACGGTGTACGAAGTGCAATAACAGCCTGAAAGGGGTAATTCTGTGGCGGCAGTAGCAACGTCCACTTCGTATTCGTTGCATAAAACCAAAACGGTTGACTTTTCCATTCACGTATGTTTCTCCAGTTAAGGATAGTTAATCAGAGCACCACCCATCGCAGCCTTCTTTGCTTGATGTTTCCTTTATATGTTCGCTTCTCAGCTAAATGATTTGAACGTGGACCAGATTTGATATATTTTACGGATATTAAGCCTCAGTGGTTTACCATCTCGTGCAGACATAGCAGTAAGTAGGAAGGTTCCGTAATATATTTACGATAATCACTGCATGACGTTCATTTTCGAGTTTTGATTTCAATATCAGGGTGAGCTTAAAACACTTTTCTTATTTAAATCACATATAACAGATAGAAACCAAGCAATCCTTCCAGTTATAGCAGTTAAACTTGATAAAAAATAACTCAAATCGTACGATTTTGTTATATTTAACGTTGCATACCACCTACGCACAACAAATTTCAAAGTTAAAACCACCACACTCTTTAAGCGGTCTGCTGAAAGACAGGTAATTTTAGTAGTAGTGCGGGAGAACAAATTAACTTAGGACAACTATCACTGGTAAGTGAACATGGGTGGAAGAGATAACGCAGACTCTAATGAACTTTGGTGCTTTTGAACTGCCATTGGCAAGTCGTAGCAAACCCCCAGGTTCTGTCCCTTCCTTATGAAAGCTCCAACAAACGATATGCTGATCACAAATCCAACGCTCTAGTTATTATAATGTGGGATCATTTTTCTGCCTGGTCACCTGGTCAATATACGCATAGTTTAAGACAAAACGTCCTTTGGGAAAATACGTACGTTTATTAAGTATATTTTCGACACTGAACACTTAAGGCGTCGTCAGGCTTGGGACGAATACGCAATGAAATAAAGCATGCATTTAGGAGCGTTCAACGATGTGTAAGGCAACTTTAAATCAACAGGATAACGGTTCAGCAGCTTGCTGCTTGACCCATGAACTTCTCATTAACATGTCGTTGTTTCGAAATTCACATGGTCCAGAATGTTTGGCTGGTGACTGATAGACTCCCTTCGCTTTGCCACTTAACGTGTCTACCTTTATTACTAGCTCATGTGTGAATGCCGTCGAGTTTGAAACGTAAGCAGAAAAGAAGGAGCGCATTCCCGGTAGCGATCGAGGATTTTTCATAAATGAATTTAATCACACTTATGCGTTCAGTTTATGAACTTTGCCTGCACATCATGTGTTAACCGTTTCATTTTAGTTCATATTTTGTGAACTATCTTAACGTTATGTCTTTTTGGCAGCACATTTTGTCAGCTAATTTGTAGGCAGGAAGGTGAGGCATGGACTTGATTGTAGCTACAACTTTGGTAGTTTCATTTAAGTTAAAACATTTCCTAGCAATCCTTTCGCTTTTGTTTGTTTTCCTCCTGTTGAACATGTTAAAGCAAACAAGCTAGTTTAGCCACCCACATGTACAGCAACCTACACAGGAGGAAAAAGCCCATTTTGAACTCTGTCATTTGAGTCCTAATAGTTAAGTTGAAGGGATTTGTTTGTCACAGTTCCGCCATCAAAATGTATTTTTCTACTGTGGCGCAATAATGTTTGGTTAGTTATAATTTACGCAAATAACATAAAACCATTATTTCAGCTTTGGCAATCCTTATGTTGGAATACGCATTTGGCTTTTTTAACTTTGCGAAGCATGATATTTTTTGTAAGATTCATTGATCTTTATTTAACTGACAAAATATTGGAACAAGGTAGCCATTTGATTATTAAAACAATACGTTTTCATCACTTTTTTCATAGCAAAACACTGAGTAATACATTGTGGTGATTTTCAATCTTCTTTAATTATTAGCTCGTTACTTTGGCGTTACTGGCAAAGCTGGACCACAGCTCAAAAAATATTTGCCAGGCAAACACTGTTCCTACAGATTTATGGTGAAAATATATCGTTTTTCGACACATTCCTCATCTTGAATTTAAGCATCACCCTAGCAGTTATGCATGCGTTTTTGACCGGACTACAGTGCATGTAGTTTCCCTACAATTTTATATTTGGGCCTGCGTGTTATTAAAACAGGAGATGTTGATGACGTCAAGGTCCTTTTTGATGTGCAATGTTCACGAGCGATTGTAATTCGATCTTTTTGGTTTGATAAGGGACTGAGCTAACATTTTTGCCTGTAGTGTAATTGTATTGAAGTATACTTAAGCAGACAAACTACAGCTTGCGAGCTATGGTTGTAAATGTGTAAGGTGTAAAATCGAGTTGAATTAAACTAGAAAACATACTAAAATATCAGAGAGATTGAGAAAAGTCATCCTTATCATACCAAGATGTTGCTCCTGTGCACATTTCTCACTGTTGTTGCGTCGAGTCAATTACTTAATATTGTCTTATAACCGTGTTATAAAATGTTGTCTGATGTGAACGTAATAATATGAGGTCAATTGTTTACTGCTACAATGGCGTCCACCTTCTGACTTAGACTGCGTTTTTGGCCTCTTTTTCACGTTTTAAGTTAAACTTACGTAAGCATTACGTGTTTTGAATGTAACTTGAATCAAACGTATTGCTCGCAACGCAGCCTACAGAAAAGGAGACCTCATTTACCTACTCGAAGGCGTCGCCTACATTTTTTTCAATCTTAATTTCCATTTCCATATAATTTCGAGAAAGGCCTTGTTTATGCAAACATCCCAACGTAAAGCTTGAGAGCTATTAGGGACATCAATATGATACACATATCGGTTCTCTTCTAAAGACGCTTCTTTCCGTTCCTTATATTCCCTTTTCATTTATTGTCTTTATATCACCCTTCGACTAGTGATAACGTGCTACATTGCGATCACGTCCCATTATGATTTTTGTTATAGCCGACAAATGATCGATAGTGAAAGCTTTTAAAATTTAACAACTTCCAAACAGTTTTTACAAGCACCTTTCAAAACAAAAATATGCTGTGCAGAATGTTATTTACCCTCATTTAAATTCCAAAATTATAACCTAATTCAAGTTCCATATTCGCCGGATGTCAGCTAAATAGATAAGCAACTTCAATGAGAGAATGACTGGTATTTATTGCACACGGAACTGTTATTCCTTCAAACCTTTTGTTTGCCGTCACCTTATCCAAACAATATAATTTTTTACCGTGCCATTATACAATAATCTCAGTAAGTAGTGATTGGTTAATTGTTTTTTATGTTGACTGTATCTGAACCGGAATTGTCTGGGACAAGGAATCAAGCAATTTTTATTTTTGCGCTTAAGCATTTGCCCTTCCTCAAATGGCGAGTCACGTGTTCCAAAATACCTGGCTCAAACAGCCCAAGGGTTGAACATTCTTAAGGACTATAGCTAATAGAAAATAGATCAGCACTGAAAAGCTCACGAGGCACATGTGTGCTGTCCTATTATGTCGCATCTCAAATAAGTTTTGTCCTACCTCATCTATCAAAGAATCATGTCAACCCACAGCAACGACCTTTAATATAATAGCAAACATTCCTCTGTTTTGTAACAAATGACTTTCTTTAATAATAACATTATTATTAACATTAAAGCCAAACAGTGCCAAACAAGCCCTTTCATGCAAACATTGTGGATAAGAAGGCAAGTTTACTCAAAACTGCCACAATGCAGGCGAATTATTTGCCCCATCCCACGACCAATGTTTTGTCTGAAGTTTTGACACATTTTTTTCGAGTCTCTACGTAAACATGTTTGTTTAGGTGTAAATAGCCGCAGATCCATGCGGTTTCGCCTACATTTTTTTTACATTCATACCCAATTGGAAACCACCACTTAAATATCCATTTGCTAGAGGCATAATTTAAAAACACCAGTGTTTTTATTACTTCCTTCATGCAAGAATTATGTGACTGCCTCCAACCACCATGAACATAAAACCCACTTATTTCCAATAACAGCTTCATGATATCAAAAGGTTTTGTCGCCTGTCGTTGAAAATATATGATAACAGTTTTTGTGGGTTAACGGCTGCCAAGCCGCCAAGCAACGTTATGAGTCGGTGATTCACTTATTATCGAAGATATTACTGCGTTTTATGAAAATAGTTGCAGAAAATTGAATATTGGTGCAGACTTATGTGACACCTATTTGTCCCTACCTCATATGCATAAACCTTGTAGCAGATACCCATCACAAAAGCCAAAAAGGCTTTTGGGACTGCAGAAATAATGTGAGTGTGTTAAACAAATGTCCAGTAGTCGCTAACGAATCTCACTATGAGTTCGTTGACAGGTTCAGACATGAAACAGTCGGATTTGACGGGTGTGATTGCTCAACAAGCAGAAAGCGTCTTTGTAGCAAGGCAAATACAAAAACGGACATTGCGAGCATTCCAGTCGCAGGGAGAAATGTACAGAAGAGGATTCGCTGTCTGGGACAACAGACTGGTTTGTCTGACGGTTAGCATCCATCGAGAATTCTTCATCAGACTTGGCGTTGCAGTCAAACACAGGCCTCAGGCAACCACATGATGTCGCATAATGAAATTGAAAGACCCACGGCCACGTCAAGGAACATCTTGAGTCACCTACAGAATCTGGTGCAGTTGCGGATAAACTAACCATGTTGGAGAAACTGGCAGATTTCTCAAGACGCGCATTGCCGATCACGTCGCAGCTGTGTGGAGAAACGATGGTTATGCTCAAGTTGCGGCTCATTCAACGTTGCCCAGCTACATTTTCAAGTTTCATTAGCCAGCTTTTATCGTGATGCGTGACAATCGTGAGAGTCGATAAGTACGTTGATCATATTTCACTGGCTCTCAACGATTTGTCCAATCCATATTCAGTGCTGGGGCTCTGTTTCGCCAAAGCAGCTTGACACTCGGGAAACGCGCAGGCCACCGTCTCGTCTAATGCCAACAACGGAGAGGCACATCACCGAGAAATTGTCACGTCCGAGCCCACCACGCATGATGAATGCTCAGCAAGCCAGTTTTCACATAATGATCAACAAGCTCTAACGTACAAAAGGTCAATTGTCGTGCATAGTCGGTAAACCTTTGCGGTAATGACTATGTCATATGTATACAGCAAATGCCTATGTATATGTGACACTCGTTTGCAATTGCTTCCTGTTCACGGCTCTGCTAAAGAATCCACACAGATGTTGACATTTCAAGCGAATAAATAGGTGTCCCAGCGATCAAATCGTCTTCGTTTCACGGATATTGATTCTAAACCTTAGTCGCCTATGCTAACTGCTGCAAAGCCATAACACAGAGAGGTATGCATAGAGGAAGGTGTTTCACCGGTAGAGGGGTAGTGTCTTGAACACAATCATCGAACGTCCCGGGTTCAAATCTGAAGATAAATTAATACAGCATAGAAGGTTGCCTGGTAGGCAATATGCAGTAAGCCAAATGCTCTCGAAGATTCGTGCAAAGCATATCCGACATTCTTGTCTATGTTCTGAGATAGTTCGCAGATGAGCATTAAAAAGCCAAAGTTTGCAAACACCGGTTTATAATTTTTCAAGTGCAAACTTGTGTGATAATGCGAGTCGCTCAATTAAGGCGACATATGAATTCTTCCAGAATTCTTCACGCATTAGCAGAAACTAATTTTTAAATCTGACATGTTCCTTGTTTTTAAAAATAAATGCCATTCATTGAACTTGGCTTCATCTGTATTTGAGCAACTTTGGACAATATTTTCTGGTTCTGGTTCTTTTTCTGTTTTAAATGTGCCTTACTTATTTTGGGGTTCTCCCATTTCATAAAGTGGATTTTTAAAAATATTGGTTCTGTCATACTTGGGAGCATAAAAGATACCTTAGAGAAAAGGCTTCTCCCGATTTCGCACAAATTAATGTATACTGCATAAACAAACATCCCTTTCGCCTAATAAAAAGCTAACTAGAGTTTAAATTGACCAAATATATGACCACACATATATATCCTTAACTACAAAGTCCATTTTCTGCAAGACTTTGATACAAATTCTTACGCATTCTATTTACGCTGTTTGTGAAAGAACTATGCTTTTACAATAGGTACCTTACAAGCTTTATTAATAGAGAGCAAAATCGCCACTTAACACAAAAAATGACTGGTACGACGAACAAGCAATCTCATCAATTCTCTCCTGTAAAGTCCGCTAAGCGAGTGAGGCAGAGTGACAGCGAGGGAGGATTAATAGTCACAGAAACACCTACACACATAGGGGCAGCACAAAAATGCACATTCATGCTCCTTTTGTACACCGCTTTCGTCTCCTATTCGTCTTTTTCCATCCGTGTAGGTAACGTTGGATCTCCAGCCACAATTACACCGCAGTACCTTTGCCAGACTGCGTCGAAAGGGTGTGGACAGACAGGCGTAGAGGATGGGATTCACTGCAGAATTACAGTATCCCAGCAACTGGGTAATTAGTGCCAACCTTGGGCTGGCAAAAAATCGCAGATGTCGCATAAACATGAGAAATATCTGCTGAATCCAGTACGGGGCCCAGAAGGTGACATAAATCAGCACCAGAGAGGCCACCTTCCAGGGAAGTTTCCGCCGCTTGCGTTCTGACCTACTGACAAACTTACCCACCCCTATTGGCGTTGCAGGTGCTGTCTCTGCTTTGGACGACAATTTGCTCAATGATTGTTGGTCAAACACTACACTGTCTTCATCTGCTGCAGCAGCCGATGGCTGGGTGGCCTTTTTGCTGGCAGTCACCGCCTGTGAAAAGGCTGCGCGGACCGCGAGCGGATACCGGCCCTGGCGGCGGAGTACGCGTTGGCGATTGAGACGCACGTGGTTCACTAACAGAGAGTAGACAACAATGTTTATTACGACCGGTAGGAGGAAGCCGAAGAGAAAGGTATATGCGGAGAAGATGCGGCTGAGTTGGGCAGCTCTACTCACGCCACCAGAACTTCCAGTACCTGCTGCAGTCATGTTGGCTTCTGATGGACCGGTTGGCAACCAGTCGGGACGCCAGTTGATGACACAGGACCCTCTAATCACAGTCTCCCCGGTTTGGCTATCCACCCGTCTCCTTTCTATTTTTGTCGAGAATATGGCCAGAGGGGAAAGCAGTGTGAAGGCGAGGACCCAGAGAAGAATGACAGTAAGCACTGCACAACGCTTTCGGTGAAGAATGCGCTGTGCGCGAGGTTTCCGCACGCTTAAGTAGCGGTGAACCGACATGGAGTTAAGCAGGAATGTGCCTGCGAACCAGTTGACGCCCTGGGCCAGCATGTAGGACTTGCAGACGAAGTCATTGAAGACAAAGTCATGCAGAATAAGGACAGACAGGAGGACGGGTGCACTGGCCAGGTGGACGCAGTCAGTGATACAGAGACCAATGAGATGAATGTTTGTGGTGGTCTGAAGAGCAGTGGTCTTGGAGATGACAAAGATGACGGCAAGATTGGCCACCACGCCAACTGCGAGAACGAGAGAAATTGCCAGACCATAGAGCACAGTAAACGTTGTGGTGAAGTTGGGAGAACTGGCAGCAGATCTGGTGTTGTCCAAAGTCGCATTGAAAAGGGGACTGAAATTGGAAGGCACTACAGGCTCACAGTAGAGGCTGCTGTTCAGGCCAAGTACATTCATAGTGAAACCAAATGGTAATTGTACAAGTCCTCGTGTTAGTGCTAGTTCTTTTGGTTGCCGAAAGTGTACTCCATTGTAAACTGAAGGAATATAGAAAAATTGCGTTTTTTATAACCAACCCTGTCAACATCTTAATGAAAACATTGCAAAATTTCCTACAAAGGGCATAATTAAACTCAAAGAACGGTCTTTATGCCTAGCGTTTTCCATCCTATTGAATAATGCATATGCGTATCAGTTTATGTTTATAATGAGATATTGAGAATAACCAATGTAATCTACCTTCTCAGTGATCCGTCTGGTAGCTTATGGAACTATTAAAGCTCCGTATTCCGAATGCCCTGTTGTGTCAGTATCTGTTGTTGATATACTCAGTCGTCAGATGTCTATCTGTGAACCTTTAACGAGTTCTGTCAGTCTTAATTTGTCTTTGTTGATGCACACTTTAAAAATGGTTCAAAAAAATCCACCGGAGCTGCGCATTGTACAAGAATCACAAAACTGATTGTCCATAGAAGCAAATATGTGACCTTCAGGAACCACGTCAGAAAGAGGAGCTGCAATCACCAGAAGAAGTGTTTTATTCTTTTGACGTTTCACATTCTGTCGACAATCACTATTCATTGGTAACTGGAGGATTGTAAGATGCGCGCAAATTGGCGTCTCACACGATATTACAGATGCCTGCGATTATGGTGACTCAACATCACCTGGAAAACGTTAGGAGAATTTAAAAAAAAATTCAAGTGATTGCAGTCGTGGCAGCGTCTCTCGCTGATATTCTGAGCCCGTAGATGTCTTCCCGATTGGCTTTACCGACTACGCCTATTTAACTGGCTGGCCATATCCACGCATGTTTTAACGGTGCAATGTTGAGACGATGAATCTAGGGTTCAACTACATCATCCAACGAATCGCGAGAAGTTTGTGCTCTGTGAGAGTCAGCTGGTAAAATCTTCCAAAAATAAGTTGGCAAATCTTCCTAAGGAATCTGTAAAGCAGTAGCCTTACTACTTGCGAACGCAAAAATTCCATCAAATAATAAGAAGTTTTTGTCAAAGACGCATAGCAGTTGCCAGCGAAATCTCGACATTAAACCTCTTCCTTGAAGTTTGAAATTGTTGACTACCCGGCTTAACGTTCAGACCGAAAATACAGTTAACTACTATGATTTGCGAATAAAGGCATGTCTTTTGGTGACGGTGGCATACATGCTACCTATAAGGAACGTTGTGAGCGCTCTTTTTGTATATTATGCAGATAAATGCTAGACTGGTGTCCAAGCGAATAGATATCGAGTAATCTTAGAGAACATATTTTCGTTACTAAAACTCTTTTCAACGTAATACGCTAAAGAGTTAAATTAAGAAGTGCTTATATTGTCTTGTTCAAACCTTGAGAGCAAAATTATCCTAAAACAGCAATCAAGAAAGACAATATAAAGTTTCAAGGCACTACCAGCATGTGCATATTTTTCAGGCATAGCAATAATGCAGAAAAAAACTGTTTCGAAAAAAAACAGCCCAGATTCTGCCAGAAATGTTAGTCCCTACGCCTAGGATATGACATTATAATTTAATTGTGCATCATTTCGTGATCAGCAATTGAGCATTTGGAATGACGTACCTTATAAAATGGCTACTTTACCACATCTTGATATGGGAAGATATCCCAGACCAATAAAATAAATAGTTTCATGACAGGTCAATTAATTGAATCCAGTATTTTTCATTTGGCCAATGGGAGTGTCACAGATGTGATTGGCCAGTTGACTGTCCAGTTGGACCTACATGCATCGAAAACATGTTACTTGTGTCTATAGTAAACGTCGTCATTCATCTATAAACACCAATAAGCGTGTTTATTTTGCGGTGTAGGGGTTTTCAAAGCATGCAACACAGCCGAGCACCACGTAAGGCACTGTTCTTAAACCGGTTGCTTAAAAATTGTAGCTAACTTTTTGGACGAAATGATGCCATTAATGTCAAAAGGTATGTTCTTTTTCTTGATATGTGACCGAAAAATCGGCAGAAACTCTGGGCTTTTTAATACTGCAAGCGCGATTTTGTCCACAATGTCTCAGTTTGGCTTAAAAATTCTACGAAAATCCCCCAGCTAGATAATAATATATGAAACTTATCAAAATCAAGTTTTCTGTCGTTCCGACCTCAGGGCTAAAAAGTTAGTTATGCTCACAACTAAGATGGAATTGAGAAATTAACTGTTTGAATTAGCATCACACTAAATATTGGTGAACACTAAAACATAAAAAGTGGGTTGCGTATCCACCATTGGTTGCCATTTTTTGCAGTTTATTGCGTTCATTATGAACAGACTGCCTAAAGTGTCAACGCCCGCAAAATTAGAATGTTATTCCACCTAACACCTGAATTAAAAAATCACAAACCTGACATATAAACTGCGAATGTTAATAGATATAAATTTGAATTGGCAAATATACGTTTACTTTCAATAAATTCTCGTGAGGCTTTTACATTGATATGGTAATTAAGTAAATAAAATATGCGGGTTGGTAGAAAAAAACATTGCAGTTGTCGGGAGAGGGGTAAGGAGGGGGACTATTAGTCGGCTGCTGTGATAAGTTTTTGGCTCTCGGACTAGCGGTTTTTGTCCATGGTAACCGGGCGCCGCAACGAAGTTATTTTGGGTGCACAGGAGCGGTCCGCCTAGGCTGATGGCAGCCACTTTTGCCGTAGCCAACAGGCACTGTCCAATCAATTTTAAATAGCTTTAGAGTACTTTGCAAATCACTG
>JAYGXS010000006.1:8523670-8536950 GCA_036362985.1 Ligula intestinalis | reverse complement strand
GCGTTCGATCAATGCAGCAGAAACAGGACACTTCACTGAAAGGATAGCTAAGCATTCCGTATTCCCAACCGTCCAACAAATCCTCGACACACTAAGCTTACAGGTCAGGGCTGAAGCGATGATTATCCAACAGGGCTTTTTTTTTGAAGAATGCAACTACTCATCAATTTCTTGGTAGGCCAGAGAAGCCATCAAAAATAACTTACGACATCACCTGTACAACAACATTTATATGCAGTTTTTCTTTCAACCCTGAGCAACCTTTCTATTATACGTCTGAAAAAGTCTAAAGTAAAAGATAAAGTGACTGTTGTCGAAACGGTTAATGT
The DNA here is from genome assembly GCA_036362985.1 of Ligula intestinalis. Lineage (NCBI taxonomy): Eukaryota > Metazoa > Platyhelminthes > Cestoda > Diphyllobothriidea > Diphyllobothriidae > Ligula > Ligula intestinalis. The sequence goes on along the minus strand of JAYGXS010000006.1, from coordinate 8,536,621 downwards.
GCAAATGTTACAGAAAAATACCCCAATGAAAACGTGTTTTTAAAAAGGCAAACTGTGTAGCTTTCTTTCAAAATAAATGGACAAGGTTTTAGTGGCCGTAGTAAACACGGCTGAATTGCGGATGGGCACACAAATACCGCTTACCATCCATTTAGAAGTGGTAAGAAGGGCCTGCAATAATCCGCAGAAGAATATATAGTTTTTAATGGTCACATTTAGATGTGAATCCTTATGGAAGCAAATTGCAGTGGGATATCTTATGATCGGTGCTAACAGTACAAACAGAGAAGTATGTTAAGGCAATAGGGCTATTAAAATGAGATTAATAAAGTATTTGGAATGTGCACAACCAAGCGAGTACGCGAAAAGTTTGGGAAATATGAATTGACTGAAAAGACTGTCGTATGTGCCGATCCTTGAGGTGCTTACCTACCGGCACTATGCTAAACACTGATACGGATAAATGAATCCCTATGGAAACAAGTGGCAGCGGGATACATAATGAATAAAACATGATTCTGCAGCATGGCTGTCAAAACGGGTAAGTCTATACATTTGAAACAAGCCCAGCCCGAAAAGAGGGCGGAAGAATTTCCAAAATATTGATTTAATGTAGAGACCGTTGTATCATCAGATCCTTTAGAGTCAAAAATTACCTTTAGCATGTCAAACCCCGACTTTTCATCGTAGTAGGTTTGGTGTGAGCAAATACATATTCATGCTTAAGGCATACCACTCAATTTAGCCTGATAACTCATTCCTACTTATTTTTCGATTAAATGAAAAGTTAAACGTTCCAGGTATCTGCATGGATAAGGAAGAAGACTAGTTTAGCACTGAATCATTAGATTTATTGTCTGGAGCTTTCGAACTCTTGTAGGAGTCCATCTTCACTGGTGAGAAGTAGCATCAAAACAAGGGTAATCATAGTTGTCATAAGCAATTCAAATGTCAGAAATAATCAAGCTGTCAGGGCGTTAAAAAACAGCTATCCAAGGGTATGGGGGTGGGAGGCAATTAGCTCTCAGTGAAGACGGGGCAAATTATAGTGGTGTTTGTTAATTAGCTATCCGTGGAGCAGGGTGGCATGAACAGTAATTAGTGTGACGCCTTGTTACCCGTTCGAGAGCCCTGGTAACCCTGGATTTTCTTCTGCCTGGCTAGTCGTGGGATCTTCTTCGTTCGGTTTGGTACTGTTTGGTCCTTTGCTCTCATAATGGCGAAGAATTTGTAGGCCGCGGAGCGGTGTATATGCCTGTTGATGGAGTTAGGATCTGATTCGTGTGGCTGACCTTTCTGAATACTGTGTTTTGACAATTTTACCGTTGAACACCAGCGCATAAGGACATCGAGTTAGGGTAATTAGTTGCTTCTTTTCGCTTCTATCGTGAATTGAATATTTGGATCAAGCGAGTTCAATAAGTCTTCGATGTGCTCGGTGTCAAATGTTTGAACAATGACGAAAATGTAATCGACATGACGAGCCCAAGTCTTCTTCCATTTTTACTGCTTTTCCAGTTAGCCGACCTTTGTCAACCGCTGTGGCCCTTGCATCGTTCATGAGCTTCAGATGTAACTTGTCTTCCTGGATCGAGAAACTAACGCTTGAATGCCCAATTACACATTGTCTATTCAACTCATTACACCGTAAAGGGCATTAACAAACTAATTTTATTATAGCTTTATGTGGCAGGAGCCGTCTCACTGCAGTGTACCACTACGCTGTCTTGACGCAATAAGATGCTATGTCCTGCATCTTTTAACTCTGCAATGCTTTAAATTGTTTAGCTATTTACTGATTTATCTCATCCGTAGGTTGTGTAAATTTCCGTCTTTTTATATTATCGAGCAAAACGTATTCATTTTGGTGGAGAAACCGCAACGGAAGAACGTAATTAGCCAGCAGTATAAACGTGATTTTAATCAGCATTGGTGCAATTATTTTAGATTAATGTACTTTCCAAAATGTGATTTTCTATTCTGTCATAACATTCCTTTTTGATTCTTGAGTCGTTCATCTAAAGCTGCTGATCGGCATCGAAATGATAGTAAACTGAAGCTGTCTGAATATGTGTTACTGAGGTCTTATCAGTGGAAATTTTAAGCCTACCTGTTACACTGAAACTGCACCCTATCCCACTGGGATTACTTTCCCGGTCATGGAAAACATCCGCAGAGAAATTTTTGGCACAAAAAGAGTAAACCGATTACACTTCTAATGTAATACATTGCACGCATCCCTTTCACTTTAATTGATTGAATTTTCTTAAAGTTAACATATGTAAAATTATTAGATTTCATTTAGGAAATTATGATGTATTTGGCAACAAAGCAAGAACGAGCAATTCTTTCAGGCTAGGTTTTTACAAAGTTTGTTTTGTCAACTATTCTGCAAATGTTTTTCACCGAACAACACAAAACATTGTGAACAGTCATTTGCGTTTACGGAAACCTACGGCTTATTTTTTCGTAAATAAGTATCGTTGATTTACGTGTGCACTTGCCAAGGACGTGTTATATGAATATAATACTTAGTGTTAAATCATTTGCGCCACACTAAGAGAAAAACATAACGGTGATGACCTATTTCGACTTAATTTGTCCACCATGGACTGACGCAAATTGCACCTGCCAATTAGCACTCACAGCAAATGACTTTACACTTTTATCAATATGTTTCGATGTTTTAATTGTTCGTTGCACAAATTATCAAACCTAGCGCCGACCTGGGGTAACAACATCAAAACTATTCTTTCTAAGTTTAGTCTATTTTTTAAAAGAACACCTTACTTAGAATTAACAATTATTTTTGCATGCAGGATATGTTTTTAAAAATATCGTCCATTCAGTTGTTCTCACACTCGATCCGAATTCTGACTTTCGTTGACTTGACCGACTCTTATGTTAATAATTATCCTCAAATGAGTTCGCGCAGTCACGCATCTTCTTCTATGATAAGAAAGAATTGCAAACTGCATCGTTTTATTAAGTTGAAACTGTTGATGTAGGTCAGCCATTTAGCTGTAGAATATCAATTGTTACTCATTTATAGTACACCAAAAGACTTGGCTTTTTTGTCGAAATAAAAAGTTAAAACCTATCGAAGCAATTTGATTGCATCAATTTACCAAATAGCGATGCTGGTGTCAAAGGGGAAAATAAAATATCATGCACAATCACATAAGAGTAGAGTCTTCTTTATTTGGTTAAAGGAGAATCTTTCGTTGCATTGGTTGGATATTCTGTTATGCTGTTTTCATCTATTTACTGCACAGTCCAATTCGTAGGCGGACTACTTGTCTGCTTTTAAAGGTTCTGTGAATAATCATGACTAGTACCATCTATCGAATTAATATTTAGTTGTATATAATAGCCGCACTGCAAGATCTTAAATAAGGATTGATAACGTTAATTGTGGCATCCGAATTTCTTTGATCAACTTATACGTTCACCTCCACTGGCACGTGTTATATCGTATAGTACTATGACACCAGTCACTGTGTCTTGTAGAGGTGGACGAAAAATGCAGAGAACAAACTTTCTGCAGGCAATTGCCATGCCTACAGTACCTCCCTTACTCTGTCCATCTCGTCGGACTTGCGTGTTCCTATTGGATAAGGTCTGGGCACCTGCGCAGGCGGACTCTCTCGCGTTGCCGCCCCCTGCAAGCCATGCTCAACATGATGGGACTCTGGTATTGGCTGGAAGTCCTGCTCCGTATGCGAGAATGACCTGCAAATTGGCTGTACCCTATCGCTTGTGACAGTGACCTTGTGGCAAGTGCTTAAGCATTGACCTCTTATTTTTTGGCATAGCCACTTCCTGAGGAGGGAAAAACGTCAAGAGGTACTCTGAGTCATTGAGCCTAAACCAGAAAACCCAAAGTTCTATGAAATAATACGTCATTTCTATGATGACAGAAATGGAGCCGACCCAAAATGGCCAAATAAGATGGTGCATTTTTATCAGCAAAATGTCTTTTCTCGCAGGAAACGTTTGTAATCCATCCAGCTGCTTACGCATTGGATCCGAATACTACCGTACGTCGTATTCAGCAGGCTCCTATGTTAATATATGCCATACAGTAAGTTGGAGCATCAGCATGCGTTTTTCTATGAAAGAAAACTTATTTAAAGATAAGCGTTTTATTCAGCTTTAATTGCCGATTAAGAAGTGCGTAGGCGGGCAAGTCATTTTCGAAAAAAATAATTTTCATATATTCATATAACATCCCGTGGAAATATTGAATTGCTTTGCTGCTCGGGAAATTTATGTCTTAAAATGCATCAAAAGACTCACTTATCTCGTAGTCTTAACGCTGGTCGTGTTCTGCCTTGGGGTTAACTTCCCAGCTCCGCTACCAGCCGCACAATTTCAAAGAGCGTTGGTCAATGAAAATTGCTGAAAATGAAAGGGCAACTGGAAGTGCCCTTTCTTACTCAAGATGCATCATCAGCCAGCCATACCTGATCGCAGCCGGTACACAACTCGTATATGCTACCCGCGACGCATTAAGCAGAAGCTCAACGTACTAAACAGTGATCGACGGGCTGAGTTTATTAGTGGTTTGATCGAAAATATTGACATTTTTGACTACCGATGACAGTATTAAATGGGTATCTGCCCATAACGCAAATTGACCGTGATGCAACCGCTGGTGGTTGATATAAGGTTTTGAAACCGCCCACCTGCAACCTTTCTTATTCTGATGACAGTAATCACACTTACCAGTGTCCTGCAGCATTCTAACACGCAATCAACTTCTTTGGTCTGACGACAGATTCTGATCGCCGTTTTGAAATTTCACGAGTGCATGTCACATTTTCCAACATTTTCACACACTTGTGTGCACGGTTTCCATCATTGTTCAAAGTCATGGAAGAACGAAATAGAAGAATATGGACGAAATTATATTAATACTGACGTTTTAGAAACTCGCTCGGTTTAATTGTCCAAGAAACTAGCCAATTGCTTCTGTTTTCTGTGACGGTGTCTTGCCTCATCACTGAAATTACATCTGCGCTGGAAAAACGAACCTTTACCTGCCCGTTTTCTGTTGATTTATCTTAAAATTGATCCCTAGTAGGCTCACGTGACCTCTTTTCTCTTTGCGGCTGTCGTCATTTTTGGCAAATTAGTTTGCTACCGGGTCCGTACCTCCTCGACCGAGGGACTGTTCATTTGTTGGTGCCCCATGTGGTGATATCAACCCTGTCGGCGCTGCGGACAGAAAGTGTCCCATGCCAATACCATGTTTCCTAGCAGGCTCCTTTCCTATTTTCTTTTGACCTCAGCTATAAGCTATGTGTAAGTTTGTTTTGCCGTCCAGTTAACCCTTGTCAGATACATTTGGGCTGTGCGCGTACCGTCTAGTAGGCCACATAGGGAAATATGGCTATGTTAAGTGTGCAAGTAAATTATTAACTTTCCGGCAGATATCTGGCCATCTTGTCATTGGATTGGCTTCATATTTTTGTTTTGCCTAAGATGACACTGCGGCTATTCTGCTGTACGTTGTCAGGCACTAAACGGAGTTTGTCCTTGAGGTCGATTGCAAGGTCATTTTCATGCAACCACGTGCCAAGACGCCTGCACGTTTCATAAAAATACCTTGCATTGCAGCTTTGGCCTGGCATTCTGGTGACCAAAACTGATTGTTTTATCAGTTAAAGTGGGTCTATGGCCCTCGTGATCTGCTGTCTGATGGTTGACTCTGGCTTTTGAGCAATACCAGTCCCAAACGGCTATATATTTAATATAAGTACAAACTTTCGTTCGATATTTTCAAGCGGTCAGAATGACGTATATACTTGCAGATGAAACGCGCTTGCATGACCATTTATTAATGTGATGTTGGTTCCTTCACCGACGCAAAATGTGAGTTAATAATTAACAGCAAATCAAATTTTGATATGTCAATCATCTAAGCTTTTACCTACTACTATGTTGCCAGTATGGTAAACTCCAACGTCAAACTATACTACTGTCTGTCCGTCGGCAGCAAGTCTTTATAACCTGGAAACCCGCAGTGACTGATGGAAAATACCCCAAATCTACACATTAAATGTTGGCCCATGTATACACTACAGTATAATAAACACAGAAAAACAATTGTTTTTTAAGGAAACTTAAAAGCGGTATATGGCAATTTGCTATTGCTTACTACACTGAGTATTTGTTTTGGCAAAAGCCCTAACCGCCAAGCCATCGTGTTTGTATTAAATGGAAAAGGTCGAATAGCTATAGATTCAAAAACTGATGCACATGAGGCAGTTAGCAATTTCGAAAAAAATTGATAACACCTGCCTCGAGAATGCAAAATACTTCAAAATATTACAACCCTAAACATGTGTTGGCAGTTGTTTTTTTTTCATCGGTCAAATCTATTGCCACTTCGGATGCTGGCAGTATCTGAAAATTTACTAATGCTTGCAGAATAATTTTTAAGAGGATATCATTGTTGATTAGACAAACATTCAGCTAAATTTTCACCAGAAAAAAAACTGCCGATGCGCCTTTAATATTACAAATGGATTAGGAATAAACAAGCCTTTATGTCGTTGATACGTCGGAAGCCACTTTTCTCAATATTGCCCCGATAGAATTTGATGCTAATATCTTACGAAAGCCTACAACACGACGACAGTTTCACCGTCGGTTTCGGCAATATCCACTTTGAGTTTAAATAAGTTGAAGCACGTGGAGACTGAAGGTTAATTCTCCTGATCTTCCGGATACTCGGACGGTATTTCATTAATAAAAATCACCGTTTGAGTTATGTTTATTACGAGCAATGCGAATAAATCTTCGTTGATTCTCCGTATCAACCTCATTACCTCACCATTCCCGCATCAGGAACCGGCTGTCAAGACAGAGAGAAGAAGGCCGAAATGCCTACCGCAGATGGTATGCTAGAAAAAAAGGGACTTCATTTTTATAAAGGGCACGCACATTACAGTTTTCCAGTCGTAAGATGGGCATTATTGCCACAAACGAATGACCATTCAGCCGCAATCTATCTTTCATCAACTTATGCACATAGCTTCAGCCACACACAGGGGATCGCATTACCAGTTCACAGATAAATAATAATAGAGAGCGTGCAATCAAAGGCAGTTTAATAAGGATAATTTCCTTAACTCGTACGCCTCAAAAAAGCTGCATATTTCCACGCTAAATGGACAAGGGTTCGTTGACCTTTGCAAAGGCACTTTAATGTTTGGTCAGTTTACAAGTGACAGCATAGGCCTTGAAGATGTTATGGAAGCTTATGTAGTATTTCCACGGGCTAAACGGACAAATAGATCTGCTTGGAGGCTGATGACAGCATGCTATCTAATGATCAGCGGCAATTGGCGATCCCTGGACAAAACGTGACTCGTAAAAAAACGCCTTAAAATTCCACATTAGTTTAATAAGGAATAAGTTAATAAGCAAGCGGTATGCACCGACCTATATACCGATCCGTGGATATTATAAACTTCCAACAACGTGCGCAACGCCCATCGCCTTTTTTCCAACAGGACTTGACTGAGGTAAATATATGTTTGCTATCAGTGTGTTACCATGGTAAGCTCGCTTCTTCATTCATACCTAATAGTTTTAAAGAAGACGTTCTTTGAAGGAAAGTAGGGTAAGCTTTGTGAGAGCATTTTTGATGCTGGATTCACGAAATGTCGTCACACTTCAGAAAATTTGCAATGAACGATTAAAATGTAAAAGGGTGAAAACAATCATATAGTTATTTGGTGTGGACGACAATTGGCAGATGTAATTTGCTTCAGTCCATGGTGGACAAATCAGTTGTCGTAATAGCGTAATTTTTAATTTACTTTTAGCTAGTTCTGTGTTGTCACTTTGGCTAACTACATCACAAAACTATTTCAGTGTCTTTCAGTATACTGCTTGCGCATATAACCGAGTTAGACCGAAAACAATACCAAAATTGCATATTGCTTCCTACACTGACTGAAATTTTGAGGAACCGTCCTTAGCTTTAGGACATCGATTTTTTAATAAATGAACCCACTCATTTAGTAAAAGATTCAAAAATTGATATGTATGGTGTGTGTTAGCAACCTAGGTCATTGATTCTATCTATATGAGAACGCAAAATAATTTAATAATTATATAAATTAACATATTCATTTGCAGATATTGGTCATCTGCATTGGTCAAAATAATTTGCACTTCCAGGTAGGATCACAGGTTGGCATTTTCCTATAATTAACCTTTAACTCGCAGAATACTTCAAATATTACATCTTTGTTGATTGAACAAAAACTCAGCTAGATTATCGCCTGACTAAAAACTGCCAATGCGGCATGTCAGATGAGATAAGTTCCTCGATTATGTATCATCTAAAAATAAGAAAAGATAGAATCACTAAAGTAATGAGTTTTTAAGCATAGCGCTTCAAATTCATGCACGACTTTATAATCACATACAGCCGAAGATAATGACAATGATAAAAGCTCAAGAGGTACGGCATTGAAAGAATATATTAAACACGTGTCCTCGTGCCTGGGTCCATCAGCAGATCACGTGTTGCGACAAAAATTGTCATAATTCCACGCCCTGGTCGTTAATTGGGAGTTTTGTGGTATGATGTTTAATTGACATTATGGTTAGGCACAAAATTAATGCCAGGACTGGTTGCCTGCATGCTGAGTTCCATAGGTGGATTTACTTTATCGTACAAAATGTAAGTCGACATTTGCTTTGCTGTTTAGGGGTTTGGATTTATTTGGTCATTCCTACTTGAACGTTGTTGTTAAGTGGGCTGATTAAATTGTAGCGCGCCTTTAATAGTACAAATGGATTAGGAATGTACATTGCCTTTATGTCGTTGATAGTAAGGAAGCCGCTTTTCTCAATAATGTCCCGATAGATTTTAATGCTAATATTTGACGAACGCCCACCACACGACAGCAGTTTCACCGTCGGTTTCGTCGATATCCAAATTGAGTTTAAATTAGTTGAAGGACGTGGAGACTGAAGCTAGATTAAAATGAAGGTTGATTCTCCTAATCTACCTCATACTCAAACTGTATGTCATTTATTAAATTCATAATGAGAAATGGAAAAACATATTTGCGCTTATTTCAGTAGTTTCATATCAAAATAAATTATCTTGCTTTTATCTAAGACAGAACTTAATTTTTATTCATGCGCATTATAATATTAGGGAACTCCAAAATAAACGAAAAAGGTATGGAACATATCTCTGTCAGAAATTTTTAAGATGAAAGTGTACTCAGGTTGACAGAAGCATGGAAAAATTCCACTTTTTAATATTCTTTCTGCTATTCTGTGATGTTTTGTGCCATAAAATGCAATAATAAATTAGCGTGACAAACATGTATTGCCGCAGAGATAACAATTACTTTTAGCTTGGTAAACAATTGGGAAGGCGAAATATAGGTCCTTTTTTGCTATCAGTATGTGCCTCCACAATGTCAGTTTAGTAATTATGTAAAGTTGATTTTATTTGCTTACAAAAAAAGGCAGCCGAAGGGCTGGCGCGTTATTCATTCGCTAGTATATTTGGTGTGATCAAATGCAACTGTTTAGCAGATGATATCCTTTAAACAGTGACTAAAAGGAAGAATCCTGGGCCAAAAGTGGTCTACAACAAAGCTAGATGATGATTTTATTTGTTTGAGCATTAAAAATATACACTTATATGTACATTATCACTATTCACAGGGATTATTTTTCAATGTTCATCCATACCCTAGTTGGGATACGAATGAGACAATTTAGCCTTAATCAGCAGATGGCTACGGTTAAGCCCTTTTTTAAGTAATAAAAATATTAAAAAATGTTAACTTTTTACAAAGAAAGACATTCGTCACAGTAATTCATTTTGGAAAAAGCATTTCCTTCTGTCATATTCGGAAAGAACTTTCCCAAAGTACAGACTGTTTTGATATCAATCTTCACGAACAGTCGACACCTCGTTGTGTGGATGGCGATCAATTTTGGTGAGCGACCAACCTGGCGGTTGCCGAAAGAAAACATTACCCGTTTCGTCTTTTTTAACATTGTCAAAGATGTATTTGGTTATATTGATATTCGAAGGCTTCGAATGGATGCTATTATACAACAAGACAATGCATCTGCTCACTAATCAAAGGAGGTTTCATTATAAGTTAACTAACGACTAAAATGTTTTTTTAAGACAAAAAGCAGCCTTTCTGCACGTGACCTGCGAACAATTTTTATCCCGCCCAATAGTCCCGACCCCATTCGAAATGAAAATGCATTCGCCTTAATCAAGTTGAACTGTCACTAGCCTAAAAAAAGCTTTAAATTGAACATAAATTGGCGTTCTTTCTTGATAATTATATAGACTAAAACACAATTGACAACATATTTGTATCTATGTCTTCCCGAATAACTGTTGTTATGCAAGCGAAATAACACTCAACAAAATATAAGTATGTAACCTATTTATTACATTGTTTTGTTTTGTCTTTCGATTCTATTTTATCACAATTTTGTTCATTTATATAACGAATTTTTATCCACAACCGGACTAACTGCACTTTTTTGGATTTGCATGATCAACGGCGACAATTTTTACTTTGAACACGCATAAGAGTACACTACCGAAATATAATTGATGACTGCTTACCGATCTAGGATAAATAAGATAATTAATGATCGTTAATGTAATGCTCCTATGTAATCGAGGTTTTGAGATAGCCGGTTTACACTGCGTAACATCGAATTTCGGTGGTAAGTTCGGTCTAAGGCAGGTCTGAACGGAACTTTCAAAGTCGTCACAACGCATACATACGATAAAAGACGGTAAGTCTGTGACGAAGGTTAAGCATGTACTAAGAGCAATAAGGAGAGAATATCTAGGGGGAAAGGAATGTACATGAGGACAAGTTACGGCGTCTGGATAGAGAGCGTTACTGCCAAAAAAGGTATATAACGGGTGGAAAAAACAAAGCACGTTGCAACTGCAGGTAGAGGATTGGAAGCCGGAGTCGTTGGATGGGCATAGTTTCAGCCAGCTGTGGGAAGGCATGATGAGAGCCAGTTAAAAACAGGAGAGACTGTATAGAACGCATAATAGAGCTAATTCTGGGACTGCGGGAAAGGTCAGCAGTTAAAAGGAATGGGCACTGGTCATTTTCACTCATCCCAGGTTCGCGCGTAAACAAGTCGCACCTCAATCGAACAAATCCATTCCGTTACCTGCGATTGTTACACAACTTTGTACTTGGATGCCGATTTATTGATACCGGGGCTGGCGATCGCCCGTGCAACGTGATAAAAAACAAAATCATATATATTTTGTTTTCCGCATTAAATAATCGTACTTTATGTAGATATGCATTCTGCCGGCTCTGCTAAGTTGCTTGGTAACATTTAACAGATTAAAGCGATACAGTGATATAAAAAATGTAGGTTGACTAGAAGCACACATAACCAGGGCTAATATGATTTCTGTAAAAAAGCGGGCAAAAAGTTATAGTATGCCTAAAGTACCACGACAAATTTTTTTTGATCTAGCACTTTCTACAGTTAATTTTGCTCATTAAATAAGTATGAAGTGTACATAATTGCAAGCTTCGAAAATAGAAAACACCACATTGACAGCTAAGTCAGTGTGCGAATCTTTATGACTAAAATAAAATTCTGCATTTATTTGGCGATTAATATCCACATTCCTTACATTTTTCGGTTCTTAGTTACTGAAGAAAACTACTGGCGGAGAAAGCAAGAAGTAGTAAACAAGATGGCTGGGATAATGGGTGCATTTGCCGGTTGTTTCGTTATCCTCTTCTCAATGGCTTCCTTTGACCGGGATGTTCACTTGATACGCAGAAAGATTGTTGGCTATCATGCAAAATGTATTAAATGGATCCACAGTGTTCCCTAGGCTTTGCATGCTTTAATAGCGAAGTGTTTTTTGTTTATTTAAAGGATGAAAAGAGGCCCTAAATGCTCCCTTAAATACATTGCTGCAGCGACTATTTCAAGAGAAAGCGAACAAAAAATGATAAGATAATTTTCATTAGTTATTACAAAATACCAATTTACTCAAACAATCACATAAAACTATATAACCTTCTATTCGGCCTTAATCTAAGAAGGTTTTTTGACACTAATAACTGCACCTAGTTTTGACGGAATGCCTATGACAAGTGCACCGTTTGCATTGCATAGATTATGCATGAGGCAAAAGAAAATGCTTGTATTTGAAGGCATGTTAACACGTTTGTAGAAGGATGACCTAAATGTGCAAGCAATCAGAGGCAATAACGTAATATTTGTGTGCATCTGTTAAGTAAATCGAACTATTTGGAAAACTAACCATGGGCCAATGAGGAGATCCTAATGCGCTATATTAAACTATCAATCATGTTGTTAATAAAGATAAGCGAACTAGGCAAATGTATGCTAACATGAATCACAGCGTAACCTTTAATAATAACAGAGCGTTTTTTTGAAATGAAGTGGGAAATGTGATGCCATAGAATGTTGTCAAATGAGCAGATCCTGATGCCAGAAAATAATTAACAGTAAAAATAATAAAAAATAAATTGAAAGCGTCGTTAACTGTTCTGTATCATGTTCAGTTATCACACGTTATGCAACCGATACTACGATTTATTTTGCTGGCACTTAAGAATGTGGAATTACACCTGATGCGTCTTCATTTTTTTGAAAACATAGCAGCCATGACGTGAATAAAAACATCCCATTATTTAAGTTCCGCAAATATTCCCATGGTTAATATTAGAAGTCAGTTTTTGGCAAACAATTGTTTTCAGCAACTCTTCATCAGACCAAACATTTGCAAGGGAAATTGACGCTGTACATAACAATAAAAGTTTAAATAGGTAGAAAAATCAATAACTATCTAACACGGGCGCTAATTGGTCAACGCGGACTATGTCAGTATGCGCATGTAGGCCATGTCAGCGTGTT
>JAYGXS010000006.1:8507774-8523270 GCA_036362985.1 Ligula intestinalis | reverse complement strand
AACACGCTGACATGGCCTACATGCGCATACTGACATAGTCCGCGTTGGCCAATTAGCGCCCGTGTTAGATAGTTATTGATTTTTCTACCTATTCAAACTTTTATTGTTATGTACAGCGTCAATTTCCCTTGCAAATGTTTGGTCTGTTGAAGAGTTGCTGAAAACAATTGTTTGCCAAAAACTGACTTCTAATCCATTATTTACTTTTCGCCTGCGCACGTGCAATGCAATATGTCTTTGTGCATCTGGAGCAATCAAGGTATGGCATTTGTTTGTGAGGCACATAGTAGAATAACATGGTGACAAAAAAGTCACGTCATGTTATCAATGAAGTAAAAAGTATTTCTTGAGGAAAAAATCGCAGTTGCTTAAATGATACTATTACGAGAGGTGAATTAAATAAATTGACGTTCTAGCGAATATCCACGTCGAAATGCAATTAACGGAACCTGTAACAAACCACCCGTTCACAAAGTATTTAATGTTGCAAAAAATTAAATAAAACATCGAATTTGTTTGTCGACATGAAAGTGTTGCATTTGCAAAAAGACGTGAACATTCGTTAAGACATATTAAAGTAAAAGATTTATATTACCGATATCAAAAGACTAAAGTATGACAACGTTTTGATAAAACCTGATACCATTGAAGACAAGTTTATATCATTAGTAGCACAACGAGCTTCACAGAGGTTGCCTTCGTCTACAAATAACTCCCATACAGTTATATTTGCTTAGCTACGTACAACAAAACAACGTACTCCTCAGGGTTATGCTAATTCGCATATGCAGATGGATGTGATCCAAGAGGAAAAAGTATCATTATCATCAGTGTACGGGAAACTCCTTCCTAAGCATGGACCATCCCTGCTGCTAAGATTTGTGGCATGGCTTAGTCAAGGCGTCATTGTAAAATTGTGCTGGCTGAATATCCTTTAACTAAAAACAGTGAGGTTTGAAGTTGACTAATCCAAATTAAACACGGTGGGTTCATTTTCTCACCCATCCGTTTTCTCTTCCAGGGAATTAATTCTAGAGTTTTCTTCGTTATAATGCAAACGTGTTGAACCAGAAATGTTCAAATATCCGAATTTTATGGGCAATGTATTATTCATAAATTGCCGACAGACAGTCTGCAGTATAGTGTACTTGTATTCCACCTGCGCATGTCACAGACGCCTGAGTTAAGTTTCTCTTTTTTTTCAACTAAACAAAGCCAAATTCAGAGTTGCTAACTGTTTTCTTTGCAAAAGAAGATTTTACCAACGTTGAATAAATCAGTCCGTAGAAATTGCGGTTTTTATGCAAAATATTATGAAATTTCTCTTAAAAACTAGTTGGTCCTAATGAACAATACAATTTTCAATCTACGTCTTCCTACGTTTGTATAGCTGTGCTTAAAATATAAATTCATCGTTGAGGAAGTCGAATAACTTTGTATTCCAAAGCAAACAAAATGTTTATGCGAAATACTGGCAGCTTGTAATTTCATGGCGTAATAATTAACACGTAAGTCCCCGTACCTGTAATCAGCACTTTCGGTATGTGAAATGTTGCAGCCTATATATAAAATGGCTTGCTATGGGCTGTTAGACGTTAATGCCTGCGCATATACGTGCAAGTAGCCTTTTGAGTTTTAGTTTTCTTACATAGGTAGCCAAACATTGAGAGTTTAATTAATAAATCACTTAAACAATTTGCCTAGCTCAATAATGATTACACGCCAAGCAATCAAGGAATCGCGTTAGGCCAACGATATATTTCTTATTATTCGTCATCGTACAAGTAAAATTACATAAAAGGATAAGGGTAGAGTAAAAAATCACCATGAGCTATATGCTAGAAGTAATTTACGAATATATATCTCAAGCGATAGAAGGGGTGGATTTTATTCATATATAGGTTTCCCTGTGCAGGAGAAAATGCGCAAACATAGTCTACAAATTACTTCAAATGGCCCCAATTCCTGTCTTTTTATGGTCATGAGGACATTATTATTTATGGCCTTGTAATAACGTGATAGCTAGGCTAATATAAGTGACAAAAGGTTGACGGAGGTTGATCAAATCCAGAACAAAAAAGCTAATAAATAAAAGACTAAAGCATCCATAAAGTAATAAATTTAAAAAAATGCTCAAACACCAGGGCAGAGTCTAACAAATTTACATTATATTCACAATACAGAGATTCAAAGGCGACCGATCTGCTATATTTGCTATTCCTCTAGCATGCAAATGAACGTTCGTTTACATGATAACTTAAAACAATTTTTGCATAAAATAGTCCCACTTAACTAAGAGAACACTTTTAAATTTATCCAGTTCAACAGAATTACAAATCATAATGAGAAAACATATAACGTTAAGATGTCACGCCTTCGTTCACAGAACTTAAACACATTTTATGTGATAAGCTTGTTAAACGAGACTTCGTAATCGGCCAGCCAAGCAGGACAATTGCTGCTTATCTGCTCGCTGAACGCGTACTTCAGCATTTTTTGCCAAGTTGCCGGCCAAATCAATGAACCTAAATTAGCCGGTCTTCATGGGCAAACTGAAGCGAAACTACCTCTTTCCTTTTATTAAATATATGCTGTCCTATGCTGAATATGTTGACGAAACTTTTTTATTATAGCATAAATGACATGTACTGGAACAAAAGTTGGGAATGTTTCTCGATAAAGTGGATCAGGTCCACCTAACTGTTACTTTTGCTGCTGTACAAGAACAGGTAGTGCCTATTCTTGTTGGGCGTTCTACTCATTATAGAGTATGATGAAAAAATGAAAAGTGGACTTTTTACATTCCTATAGTTTCATTCAACTAAGAAAACCGAGGCATCGCGCGTGTGGGCTCAATGAAGAAGCCAAAAGTGTATCTTCTCGTGAAACATTTCAGAATTACCTCATTCCTCTGAAAACACCACAATCGTAGTTTTCCTCCATCTGACACATGCAGGTTCTAGCCTGTCGGTGGCGTTGAGTTCGACAAGCAGGGAGAAGGAGAGGAGGAGGGGTGTTGTCAGCGTCGGCATACGTAGTAATTGTAAGTGTATGTTCTGACAAAACGGTATTCACTGGGGTAGTAGGCTTGGGTAAGCAGACTGCGGCTACGAGAAATTGAAATAATTCTTCGTTGATTCTCCGAATCAACCCCATACTCTGACCATTCCCGCATCGGGAACTGGCTGTCAAGACAGAGACAAGAAGGCCGGATTACCTACCGCAGATGGTATGCTCGAAAAGAAATGGACTAAATTTTTATAAAAGTGAGCTCAGGTTGACGGAATCACGGAAAAATTCCACTTTTCATATTTTTCTGCTCTTCTGTGATGTTTTGTGCCATAAAATTCAATAATAAATTGCTATGACAAACATGTATTGCCACAGAGATAACTAGTAGCGTATGCTTGGCACAGAAACGGGAAGGCGCCGTTTAGGTCCTTTTTTTGCTATTGGTATGTGTCTCCGGGATGTAAGGTCAGCATTGATATGAAGCTGATTTTGTGCACTTACGAAAAATGGCAGCCGAAGAGCTGGCGTGTTATTCATTAGGTAGTATGTTTGATTTGATCAAATGCAACTGTATCTCGAATGATATCCAATAAAACAGTGCCTAGAAGGACGAATCCTGGGCCAGAAGCGGTCTACAACAAAGCAAGATGACGATTTTATTCGTCGAGCATAAAACATATAAACTTATATGCCCATTACCGCTATTAAAAGGGAATGTTTTTATATGTTCTTTCGGACCCTTGCTGGGAAATGAATGTGGGAATTAAGCCTTCATTAGCAGACGGCAACGGTTAAGCCATTTTTATTTAACAAACATAGAAAACAACGTTGACTATTTACACAGGAAGACAATCGTCACAGTAATTCATTTTGGAAAAAGCATTACCTTCTAGGATTAAGTACTGTTCTTAGATAAGTCCACAAAGTCAGCATATACGGTCATTTGCGGAAAGAACTTTCCCTTAGAACATACTGCTTTGATATCAATCTTCAAGAACAGCCGACGCCTCGTGGTTTTGATGGCAATCAATTTCGGTGAGCGACCAATCTGACATTCGACGAACGAGAACATTAACAGTTTCGTTTATGTCAACATTGCCAAAGATGCATTTCGTTATATTGACATTTGAAGGCATCGAATGGATACTATTATACAACAAGACATTGCAATTGCTCACAAATTCACGGAAGTAAGCTAACCTATATAAGCTTATTTTTTTAAAACAACAGCCAGCCTTTCTGCACGCGGCCTGCGAACAATTTTTAAGCCCGCCCAATAGTCCCGACCCCATTCAAAATGAAAATCTATTTGCCTTAATGAAGCAAAACTGGCACAAGCCTCAAAAATAGCTTTCAATTAAAAGTAAATTGACATTCTTTCTTGATAATATTATAGACTTAAACACAATTGAAATCAAAGAAGTATATATGTCCTCCCGAATTGCTGCTGATATACACACAAAAGAACACTCAACAAAATGTTATAGACTTAAACACAATTGACATCAAAGAAGGATATATGTCCTCCCGAATTGCTCAACAAAATTTTATAGACTTAAACACAATTGACATCAAAGAAGTATATATGTCCTCCCGAATTGCTGCTGATATACACACAAAAGAACACTCAACAAAATACAAGTATGCTACTTTTTATCGCTTACTGATCTAGGATAAATAAGAAAATTAATGGATGCCAATTTATTGATACCGGAGCTGGCGTAGGCCCGTGCATTGTGATAAAATGCAAAGAAATATATAAATATATATTACATTTTCCGATAAAATAATGGTACTTTATACAGATGTGTATTCTGCCGGCTCTGCTAAGTTGCTTGGTTACATTTAACTGATTTGAGCGATACAGTGATATAAAAAATGTAGGTTGACTAGAAGCACACATAGCCAGGGCTAATATGATTCCTGTAAAAAAGCGGGCAAAAAGTTATAGTATGCCTAAAGTACCACGACAAAATTTGTTTTAGATCTATCACTTTCTCCAGTTAATTTTGCTCATTAAATAAGTATGAAGTGTACATAATTGCGAGCTTCGAAAATAGAAAACACCACATTGACAGCTAAGTCAGTGTGCAAATCTTTATGACTGAAATAAAATTCTGCATTTATTTGGCGATTAATATCCAAATTCCTTACATTTTTCGGTTCTTAGTTACTGAAGTAAACTACTGGCAAAAAAAGCGAGAAGTAGCAAACAAGATTATTGGGATAATGGGTTCATTTGCCGGTTGTTTCGGCATCCTCTTCTCAATTGCTTTTTGTGACCAGGATGTTCACTTCTATTCGCAGAAAGAGTGTTGGCTATCATGCGAAATGGATTAAATGGATCCGCAGTCTTCCCTTGGATTTGCATGTTTTAATAGCAAAGTGTTTGTTGTTTATTAAAATGATGAAAGAGTCCCTAAATGCTCCCTTAAATACATTGCTGCAGCGACTATTTCAAGAGAAAGTGAACAAAATAATGATAAGCTAATTTGCATTAGTTCATAAAAAATACCAATTTACTTAATCAATCACATAAAGCTATATAACCTTCTATTCGGCCTCGATCTATGAGGGTTTTTTGAAACTAATAACCGCACATAGGTTTGACGGAATGCCTATGACAAGTGCACCTTTTGCATTGCATAGATTATGCATAAGACAAAAGAAAATGCTTATATTTGAAGGCATGTTAACACGTTTGTAGACTGATGACCTCAATGTTCAAGCAATCACAGACAATAACGTAATATTGATGTGTATCTGTTAAGTAAATCGAAGTATTTGGAAAACTAACCATGGGTAAATGAGAAGATCTTAATGCACTATATTATACTATCAATCATGTTGTTATTGAAGATAAGCGAAATAGGCAAATGTTTGCTGACATGAATCACAGCATAACTTTGAATAATTACAAAGCATTTTTTGAAACGTTGTGGAAGAATGGAAGACATAGAATGTTCACAAATGAGCAGATCCTGATACCAGAAAATAATTAACAGTAAAAGGATAAAAAATAAATTGAAAGCGTCGTTAACGGTTCTGTATCATGTTCAGCAATCACACATTATGCAACCGATACTGTGATTTATTTTGCTGGCACTTCAGAATTTTAATAACGCCTGATGCGTCTTCAGTATTTTTCTAAACCTCAAAGCCATGACGTGAATAAAAAGCATCTTTCATTAACCTTGAGCCTGCGCATGCGCAGTTCAATAGGATTTTCGGCATTTGCACTGACTGAACTTTTGAGGAGCCATCCTAAGCGTACGGCCAATGTGTTTTTTAATCATTGAGCCCGCTCATATAGTTATATTTTCAAAACTTGATATGCATTGCGTGTGGCAGCAAACTAGGCCATTGAATCCATCTATATGAGAACGCCAAATAATTTAACAATCATATTAATTAACATAATCGTTTGCAGTTATTGGTTATATGCATTGTTTAAAATAATTTGCACTTCTAGGTAGGATCACAGATTGGCATTTTCCTATAATTAACCTTTATCTCGCAGAATACTTCAAATATTATATCTTTATTGATTGAACGAAAACTCAGCTAGATTATCGCCTGACTACAAACTGCCAATGTGGCATGTCAAATGAGATAAGTTCCTCGATTGTGTATCATCTTAAAATAAGTAAAGATAGGATCGCTAAAGCATTGAGTGTTTAAGCATAGCGCTTCAAATTTACGCAGGACTTCATACTCACATACAGCCAAAGATAATGACACTGATAAAGGCACATGAAAACAGCATTAATCTGATGTAATTTCCGGGTTTCTACATGTCTGGGTCCATCAGCAGATCACGTTTTGCGAAAAAAATTGTCATAATTCCACGCCCTGGTCGTATATTGGGAATTTGTGGCATGATGATCAATCGACATTATGGTTAGGCACACAATGAATGCCTGAACTGGTTGCCTGAATGCTAAGTTCCATGGGTGGATTGACTTTATCGTACGACATCTGAGTCGGGATTTGCTTTGTTGATTTAGGGGTTTGGATTTATTAGGTCATTCCTTCCCGGAAGATGGCTGTTTAGTGGGCTGATTTAATTGCATCACGTCTTAATAACTTAAATGCAGGATATATGTTTGCAGTTACTAAACTGCTTAAAGAACTAAGGAGTAGTTGATGCGTAGGAACATTTTGTTCGAAATTATACTCAGAGGGAGTTTGTTGATTGTGGCAATTGTATGATGTTCTCCATGGAAAGAAATATCATTTGAATGGATGCAAAATTGAGTACGAATATAATTGAAGTACTCGCAAATATGCTCCTTAATTGAACAGATAAAATTACCAAGTGGCCCTTCATTGGGCGAAATAATTGTGAGATGGAAAAAGTTTAACTCATTGTTAAACATATCAGTCTCTTCCGTCTTACGCATCGATTAAACAATTTATTATAAAAAACTGAATTGCCTCGGTTGACATCTGTATTTTGATCTTTGCTTCAGAATTTACTTTCCTGATGATACGAATTTGTCCCCTTAACTAAAGCCGCGAGCATTTTATGCATTTGCACCTATGTTACCTCTCAGTTAAGCAAACATATTTTTTGGGTTAACGTTTTCTCATCACATTAAGTGAGGCCATGTTTTCCAGGAGAAACAGTTGTAAATGACAGATGGACTGAAACAAGGAACGTGGTTTCATTGTGATAGTCAAAACTACATGAGCGACGTCTGCTGCAATGTAGACACTGAATTCGTGTCTGAAACCCAAATAAGTTCACGATAAGGTAGGTGCGCATCAATTTCTTTTTTATCAAATCGATTCTACGGGCAACACCTTAGATTTGCACCATTGTTCTTTTATTTAATCGGTAGCGAAGATCAGACATTGCTGAGAACACTAGAAGCTTCTTATTATTAGTATTGTGCCTATTCTTAACACGCACCACGTGTTTAAATAAAAACGGACTATTTTTTTAAAGCCGGGTATTTCGCAACTTGCGCTCGTGATCTGCTCATAATCGCCACAGAAATGGAATCATTCGGCTTTAGCCTCGATAAAAAGGAAGTCATGTCTACAATCCCAACCTCTTAAGGTGGATAAAGTTTAACACAACTCAAAGAAATATAACAAAGGCTACATCTGATCAGTACGGAGTCCTGTATACCGGAACTGTTAATTATTTTTAATGCCGGATGACTAAGAATCTCTGCACCCCAGGCTGATATAAATTACAGTTATCAATTAGCAGTAACGCTATTAGGACTAATAATTATACTTCTATATACTGACGCGTATTTTTCCTCTGCCATTAAGAAGCCGTATCAGATGACTGTAACTATATTTTATGACATTTAAATTAACTGTTTCTCATCGCCTTAAGTCTGACGACAATGACCTGGGGATCCAGTGTCAACAATGTACAAACTAGCTTTACTATATGAAATGCCATTCTTCAAAAAGTTGATTTTTTTGAATTCAGGATTTTTTTCCATGACATATCGTCCATTCAACTATTAACATACTTGAGTCGACCTCCCCCTTTCCTTTCATTAGACCAGCTCCTCTTTTAATCACTATCAGAGACTAAGCATAACATTATTGAACTATAAGGTAGGTTTGTATTATTTGGTCGTTTATATAATGGGTTATGACGAACAGACCTCGCTTACAAGAGTAAATGAAACCTTTTATTAATATTGTGTTTATGGCTACTTCACACGACGTGCTGAGCGAATAATGGACCAGATTTTCCAAAAGGCGTGCATTCCAAATGTTTCTTTCGGGATACGATCATTAAGGTAATAATAAACGGAGCCGAACATACTCATTCTCCATCTGCTATCAAGTTATGCAGGGAGATTTAAAAATGTGTGGTTGTTCACATCGACACGTCGCAGAATTTGTGGGCTTATACGTGACGGTGTACTAGCAATCAGAAATATGTTTTCAGTATAACTTCTTTTTCGATTTCGCTTGGCGAATTCGGCTCTTGTCTGCTTTAAAATTTTAACGGTGCATTTCCTCATCCTGCCTGCACCTTTATAGTCTGCACTCTATCGCGCTTAAACAGCCAAATGACGTTGACCATTGAAAACGTGCTTTTATATCGGAGGGACGCAACATTATGGATTTTGATCAGTAAAAAATCGGAAAAAAGAGTCTACGAAATGTACCAGAACGTACCATATTCTGTAGAAAGAAAAGCGTTCACCGGAAGAGGTTGCTCACAAGCCCGAATGTTCGGGTAATGGTCTCGTCTTCCCATCTTCAGATAGTTGATACTCTGGCTCAAGGCCCTCGTCTTTATGCTGGCTTTTTTGTGACTGCATGGTTGACCAATCATGTTTGAGCCTCTCTGTGTGTCCCTCGCCTCGTCCTCAGTCACCTCGTCCGTCGGCCACCTGCCTGTCACCATGGCGGCCCCTTGTGTGTGCGCAACGTGGCCCTTTGAAACACAATGACTAATGCTACAAATAAGCATGTTGACCGCGGCGGCGGCGGCTGACCGCGTGGTAATGCGGCTTGCACTGATGTCAGACTCCGGTCTGTTCATCCCGTCGCCTTCCATGGTGTCTCGAGTGGGTACCGACATGCACACGTTGACTGAGATGTCGGCTACGCGCGTGCTACTCTCAAGTGTGTCGGTGTTGGCCCCGGAAGCGTTTGGTCCATTGACCCCTCTCACGCCCGAACTTGTTTTCGGCCCCCGTTGTTCGATGCTGCGTCCGTCCCCAAATAAGAAAGTCCTAAAAACAACAAAGGGGGCCGGTAAATTTATGTGGTGGTTGACTGAAGCGTTGGTCGACTTTAAGGCTTCTTTAACCTATCTTGATGTATGATCATCACCACGGCACACAATTTTAACCGCGTTAAAGTAACATTCGTGTTCCATCTGTGCAGCACGGGTTGCTACCTCCGACTTTGGGTCCAACCTCCCTACGGCTCGCTTATGCTCCTGCATTCGCGTTTGAAGTTGTCAGACGGTTTCTCCAACATAGTTGCACATCCCACACCTGCACTGAAGTCGGTAAACGACGCCTGACTTCTCCTGTTTAGCTATAGGGCCTTTAAGTCGCATTGCATGTTGTCGGATGGTGCACGTAAGCTAGTGGCCATCCCCTATTCCAAGAGGCGCGACAGATCTAACCACAACTTGGGAAACGCCTTTCATGTATGGAATGCTCCGTCATACTTTGATGAGCAGGGTTCATCTGTTTGCGGTTTGGGTGGCATTCGAGCCCGTTCGAAAAACGCCCGTGGATATTCTTAAGGAACTTGCTATTTGGGGACGGACGCAGCATCGAACAACGGGGGCCGAAAACAAGTTCGGGCGTTACGCGGGTCAATAGATCGAACGCTTCCGGGGCCAACACCGAATCACTTGAGATAAGCACGCGCGTAGCCGACATCTCAGCCAACGTGTGCATGTCGGTACCCACTCGAGACACCATGGAAGGTGACGGGATGAACAGACCGGAGTCTGACATCAGCGCAAGCCGCATTACCACGTGGTCAGCCGCCACCGCCGCCGCGGTCAACATGCTTATTTGGAGCATTAGTCATTGTGTTTCAAAGGGCCACGTTGCGCACACACAAGGGGCCGCCATGGTGACAGGCAGGTGGCCGACGGACGAGGTGACTGAGGACGAGACGAGGGACACACAGAGAGGCTCAAACATGATTGGTCAACCATGCAGTCACAAAAAAGACAGCATTAAGAGCCAGAGTATCAACTATCTGAAGATGGGAAGACGAGACCATTACCTGAAACTTCGGGCTTGTGATCAACCTCTTTCGGTGAACTCTCCTCTTTCTTCTGATCTACCACCCGAGAATCAAATTTTAAGCTTTAATAATGCGTGTATTGTTTCTTTGGGCTCACTGGACAAATTTATCCGTCTTTAGTTCAACGGTTGCGTGATATCTAATCATCAGACTCAAACAAATACCTTTGGACAAAAAAATAACTCTTAAAATGTTCTAACATTTCAAATCAGTTATTTCTTTGCCAAACTGCCAATGTGTGATTCCAACAAAACTTGACTGTGCAAAAAAACTGTTTGCATTTAGCATTTTACACGAGTATATTAGCTTTCTCATTCATAATTTATCGTTTTGAAAGAAGGTCCTGCTTTTAGAAAATAGGATTCATAAAATAGGATATTAAATATGCAACAAACAACTAAAATGTCAAAAACGTTGGTAAAATTACTTATTGACAAAATGTGGACTCCAACTGCTAGATGCAAATTGCATCAGTCCATGGTGTAAGAATTAATTTTTAAAATAGTGTGAGCATTAATTGGCAACTCTTTACTGCCAACAAAATCCCTCCACACCCGAAACTCGGTGCGCGATACCGTACGTCAAAACCTCTTGGAGGCTGTCGGCCGCCATCTCACACCACTTGGATTTGAACTCACAGAAAGGCCAGAGGCAACCATAAGCTGTCAGAATTTAAAGCCTTAAGAAAAATTGTCACGGCATGAAAAATCCGGAGTCGTTTACAGGATCTGGGGCAGTTGTGGGCAAAGTTGATGTGTCGGATAAACTGGCAGACTTCTCAAAAAGAAAATTTCTAAACACGCAGTGAAATGATGCCAATTCTCATGTTGCGGCTCATTTGATTAGACCCGGCCACATATTCAAATTTGATTTGGCCGATATTAGCGCAATAAATGACATTTCGGTGATCCAGGAATTATTTCAGTCATCGTGTATGGGCCCCCGATCCGTAAAAAAGTGCAATTAATTGCTCAATCCATATTTGGTGCACAGAATAAATTCGACCAAAGCAAGTCGCCACATTTGGAACGGCAAGGCCACCACATCACCCTACGCCCACAGCGGAGGACCAGATGGCCGACCACTCATCACGCCCGTGTCCAGCACGCAAGTTGAAACTTCAACCGGTAAGAGTCCGCACGCAGTATAACAAACTATCCACGCGTGATAAGGCAATTAACGCCGATTGCCGCTGTATGTTTGCCGTAATGACAGTTTTCTATAAATACTGCATGTTGCACCCGTTTCTCCTACTTTTTTTCTGTTAGCGTCTCTCATCATGAGTCTGCGACGGATGTCGAAACGTCAGGCATTTACAAGTATTTTTCTAGCGATCGAGTAGTCTTCGTCTCAATTATTCCCTGAAACTCGCATGTTTGCTTGTATTGCCACCGTAATTTGCATTATTTTTGGATGGAAAATGACAGGACAACCTGCAGGGAATGTGCCTAAGAAGTTGTCGTTGATGTTAATCTGTATTAATGGGCTGTTACCCTTATCCGTATTTTTTTCAGATGTTTCTACCTTCAATACGCTACCATATATCGTCCAATTGATGAGTAAGTGCAGTGACCGGCCTCGAGAAATCCTTGGCCTTGTGTGAGCGCAAATGATCACGTATTTGCACTGCCACTTGGTGCGCGCCAATGCGGGTGGAGATGGACAATCATGTTTGGCCACCGTATACGCTGTCACAAGTTTTGAATTAGATATAATGGATGATTTCTTCCTTATCGAGCTAGCTTACCCTTTCCATGGGGTGCACGAGAATTTCCAAGAATTGGACTTTATTGTTAACCTCGCTCTCGAGCATGAATTGAAGTCCAGAATGGTTTAGGTGCCGGCGTTGTGGAGCCTTTTAAAGATGGGCCTTTTTAACGACAAAGAACTTGAGACATGATATTTAAGTTTCTCTCAACTCCCAAAAAAGGGAATGGCGCCAACATTCATGCACGAGTCTCATATATGATACTTTTCTCTTCCGATTCCACCTATAAATCTCGGCCATATCAACTTAACATTACTAGAAGGAGGGGTAAGCTATTGTTGAAGAAAGGAGATTACATACAGGAGAAACAAGGCCGGGCTCAGTTAATGGGAGGCCAGAGGAGCCGTAAAATAAAACGATGATTGAAACTGCAGGTTTTTTTTACATCCCATGGCTGTAGAGGTTGATTGAACAAAAAATTAGCTTAAATGGTCCACCGATGTACTAAAGTTTCGTGCATTTCGCGAATTTTCCAAGCAACTCAGTCGTCCGAGCTAGTTGTATTGGACGACCGACACATATTGAGTTTTTAAATGATCAATCTACTTATCTCATATTAAGAAAATTTACCAAGCACTTCCAGTAGCAGGCTAGCATACAGACAGTTAGAAGTGGGTGTTTATGCAAATAAACTTCGGGTGCATTCCAGATCCCGTGCCAAGTTTCGTGTAAGAATTTATTATTACCACTTTTCCTTTAACGTATCAATAATACAAAAGCTTACTTGTTGACAGCCACTTTCAGTTTAGCAGTTCGAATAAAGCGTTTGACTACCTGTTCTTTTCAAGGAACGTGAAATTTGTTCATGTGCATTCACCTTACATAGCAAATGACGACAGCAACCACGCGCCCCATGAATTGTGCACTGAACTGTTGCCCAACATTTGTATTGGTTTATTGTAAATTTGGCTCGTTCCGCATGTATCGCACAAGATTTCCGGAGGATAGCATTACATCGGTGACGTTTGGCCAACTTCCGCTCAGGTCCACGCGTGCATGATGAAGTCCCAGCTAGCTAAGCGCTTACTGATTACACCAATTCCTGCCAACAGAACATGGATATTTACAAGCGGCACCCCTCCTCCATCTGTAATTCAACACACCAATTGGATAAAAAGTTGAGCTCAACAATTATGTAAAATCAGCTGTCGACAATCTCTTAGGCATGACTGCACGTGCGTTCGCCAAGTGTGACTGCTGTCTAAAAAAAAGCTTCTTAATATGTTGTTAACAATAAATCTATCCTTACAGTACCTTCTACCATTCGAGAAAATAAAATTCAGTCAGATATTGAAGTGGTCAAATCATAAGACAAGTTTTGAGAAAATGTGCCTGTCGACAGCCGGTATCCTGACGTGCCCAAAACACATATATCTTCAATGACAAAATTATTGTTAAAAAAACAACATGCGCAATCCTTCCAATATGTGAGCATATTTAAGTATATCCAGCAGCATTTCATAAAATTTATTACTGACTGTAGGCGAAACCTCGAGTTTGGTTCGCTCTCCGACATCAAACATACTTAAGAAGCCCGACCGACTATTAGTCTGTCTTCAGCCTCATAGATAAAATGCGCTGCAGTTGCATTCATGCAAACGGAACAAAATATAGAAACTTTTGCCGCCCTATTTTTATCTTACATCACACATGCATACGTTATAGTTTCGTCTGTCCCCCGGACAAAAAACAGGTTAGTTCACATAATGAACAAACCGAGGATTGTCCGTTCAACAGCTTCAAACGCTTAATCAAGGCTTCTTATTTGCTGTCCATTTTCAAATGCTTTGTGATTCTGTATGGGCAGTTATGGACCAGGATTGATTTTTGTTACTTCGGCATCCAATTGTGCTTTGCTCTTCACCAACCTTTGTCAATATGACACCACTATCTGTGTGAAGACGTTGATAGGATGGCAGTTAGCAAACAATCTGCGATAATCGCAACACCTAAATTACCCATCCTACTAACTCAGTCCTGTTGATATTACGATTACTACTAGAGAATACATGGGCACCACATAGGCTAAATCTCACCTGTTGTCGTCCGCTGCAGGCCCTGCGTAACATGACGTTGCTATCTAATTGGATAGGGGCACGCTCAATAAGCGAAACTGGCCTGCAAATTGGTCGAATTTTATCACGTGTGAGAAACACCTAGAGGGTAGTGATAACGCCTCGACCGATTATTTTATAAATATTGACACTTTCGCACGAGGAAAAAACCACTAGTTGTCGACGAACTCAGTGATTCTAATCCAGGAGGCATTACTCCTTCATTCCTACGTCATGTGTGTTAGCAGAAATGTAGTTGACCAAATAAGTTCGCATAATCTGCTACATCTTGTATTCATTTGCGTAGCCCAGTTCAGAAATAAATTGTTTTTTTTCATATAATTTGGAAGCCAGGCATCCCATCAAATGTTATTTGATGGAAATTGTTCTTGGAGAAAGATAATTTAATAAACACTCGACCAGGATTATACCAATTGCCTCATTTTTCTGGATGTTTGCGTGCAGCAAAAAAGTGACACGCATAACAGCCAGCAACCTCCTGTCTTGCAAAATAATTACTGTGAAGAGGCCGCTGTGGCAGGAAAAGATGCACTGCTCTGAACAAATACATGGTGTTTCCTTCAAGGATATCTGTAATTGCCCAAAGGCAAAGGCGGAAATACCAAATAAAAGTGATGCACAAACTGATCGTTACTTTACGCACACAGTTTTTACACCCTAAGAATAGTGTTATCTATTTTGCTTCTTAAGAACTCACATGAAGGATCTAATGCAAAGCCCGTAATAACCTCTTTTGCGGCCAAACTTGAAGGACCATCTCCACACACATCCGCAAGCACCAACTGGATGTAAAGAGACGTGACCAGTTTTCCGAGTTGCCCATGCATAGCCTTAATGCAGGAAATAACTGCGCATATAAACTAACACGCATACTCAGATTATG
>JAYGXS010000006.1:8470513-8507674 GCA_036362985.1 Ligula intestinalis | reverse complement strand
TATTGATTTCTTTTGACAATTGCAAAGCATTTTCTATGAAAATAACATACCATCTGTTTAGCAGAATAAAAAAAAACATTGACTGCATCACTTGGATAGGCTGGCTGTTAATTATGTGGTTAGATTTTGGTTGTTCTTGTAATCAAATTCATACCATCTTGTGTATGTTGAAATAAACTTCTGTTTAAAGATTTTTTTAAAATTATTTTGAGAGTTTTAGTATGGCAAGTAGCAAACTGTTTTTTAAATTCTAGTCAAATCCTGACACATTTTACATTTTTGCTATGTTTGGTCATAAATATCAATGTCGTTCAACCTGTTAACCGAAAACAGATGAATAGATAACAAATTAAAAAGCATTTACCTAAATAATGAGATCTCAAAAATTTGTTGGTCATGACTTAAGAATTGCCGACAAATATGAATTTTCACAACAAAAGCCGAGAAAGAATACGTCTGATTAATTATTTGACCTTATATAACAGGTAAATACCTCAAAAACGCTTTGCTTAGATATTTGAAGTTGAGTATCTGCGTACGATACCCCTTTAGAGATAAATTTAAAATCCAAATGGGATTTTTTTGACCGGTTTTTGACTTCCCTAAAACTTAGAGAGAAAACACTCTGCTGGGAAGGAAACAACGTAAATTTCTATGTAATCAAGAGCAGATTTCAAGACGTCTTTTTAAAATCAGGGCATCTTTTAAAGTTTAAATGCACGACAGTGTGACCCAAATATCCTCCAATATTCTAAAGCATGATAATTTTTCACTTTTTTGTTTTAAGTGTTGATATCGATTGATTTTCGTCTATATGTTGAGAAAATTGCGATGAAGATATTTAAGGAAGTTAATGAAAAACATATTATATTTCGAGAGAGATCATGAAAAGTCAAATATGCCTACTTTGTTGGCGCTGCAGAAGACTTTTTCCCCTCGTGTCCATTTTTTTACTTAGCTTTAGGGCCCAAAACAAAACATATTCATAGAGCAAACATTTTTTAACAAAATGTATCAACCTTTTTTTCGGCCCTAGTGTTGTATCTCGTAAAAACATTAACCACAATTTTATGGACGCAAAAAATTGTCTTTGTTGTAGAAAAATATAATTTAACAGGTTCTGCTCTTTGTGCATGTATTTTTATACTTCAGCACGTATAAATAGTAATCTTTTCTCCGCAGTGCTTAATAACATTTTAAATTCCTTGGAAATCAACAAAGGTTGGATTGCGCCTGTCTTTGATTGTATATTCTCCAATTTCCCTCATCTGAATGGAATTCAATCCTAGTAAACAGCATTCTGCTACTCAAGCAAACCCAATGAACTTAATAAACGACCTCAGATTTGTGTTTAATCTCGCAATCCTCGACCTATCATCAGATATGTGGCCTACTGTATATCTCACTTCCCTAAATGTACCCAATCTGTTGCTTAATGAGTCGAAAGAGGTCTGCATGGCGATTCATTTGTCCTGCAAAATTACAAGACGAAAGTTAACAAGCTTCCAACAAACTGATGTCAAATGCTGCGTTGTACATGTAAACATGAATAGAAAATTAAGTCAATGCTCCAGTCCACGAGATGAGAACAGTGCTAAATACGGAGACTGATATAACAACGGAAGTTGCGCACTTATTATACTGATTCTTAAAAAATGTCTCTCTTTTCTGATTATTTAAAAATAAGACTAAAATGCATAAATTAAAACATTGAAAAATTCAATTTTCACAAAATGGCGAGCATGTTGCATAAGTATGCAACATTTATGGCTATAGATTCCTCACTGAATGTACAGCTGATAAAATGTATGGTGCAGTTATACAAAAATATATATCGTACTTTGATAAGGCTTACTCTTTCGGATTTTGTCAGTTTTTGAGTTAGAAAATCTCATAGACTAAGTTGACACACCCGCTAGTTTCCGTTGGTATTTTGTGGCTACTTTAGTAAGCGCAAACCTGATGCAGTGGCCTCAGAAGAGTTATTTGACTAGTTAAATCTGCTTTAAACTAAGTATTTTTCGTTACAAATGAAAGTATAAGCTTTTTGACGAAATCGAGATATTCAGCGTTGTACAAATACTTATTACGCTGGGTTTATTTGCCGTTATGCAGGTTTGTCATTTCTTTTACGAAAGAGCTAACGTACAAGTGCAAATATTGAGCATAAATTTGTGATTTATGTTCAACAATATATGCATACGTTTCATGAGCTTATTATGGAACATAAAATCCCAAGCAAATATTATTGAGTGTCCAAATAAAAAAATAAAATAATTTTGTCTTTTCGTTCAAGCAGACAATCATATAGATTTGGATTGTGCATGTAGGACGAATGCGCAATTTAAAGGCAGAATAAACATGACATTCTTCCATTAAGCACTACGATCTTCGATGCACTAAATTATATTATTGTTATGAGCATTTAGACCAAGAAAAGGTAAATCACGTGAAACTCATTGGAAAAACTATTCATGCTCTTGTTAGATTACGTGACAATTTATAACCACAAGGAATGTTAATTATGTCGGCAATGCGTCTTCAAATTAGGCGGAATTATACACACTACCGAAGCAATCAATATCATCACAATGCCGTTAGTGTCTTCCATCTAGCGTTTTTTTTCCATCTCTTGCATATTTTTTTTCTTCCTTGGCTCTCCACTTTGCTACACACTTACAATTTCTGCTTTCTGTTATCACTCTGCCGTTGTGTTTAACCAAGGGGTTTTGGATGAGAGAATTGCCTTCCTTGGCAGAGTAGGGTAACTTTGTAACACTAACACTCAAAAATATTGCGAAACCTTTAAAATTAAAAGTCAAGCATCGTTTATAATAATTAAGTCTCCGCTCTTTTCGCTTTCCGAAAAGTACTTTGTACGCATAAGTAGGATTTTGGAAGTAAGCAGACCTCCATCTGTATAAAAAAATGAACAAACTCAATGTTGTATGTTTGCAATAAATATCATGTTTTGCATATATCTGATGCACAGTCTGAATGCAAGACAAGAAGTGCTAAGAGAGTGTTTAAAAGCAGGAAATATTATTACTGAAAAACTTCGGGTACATAAGCATAAGTTTGGTAAATATCCAAAAAATAATTGGTGGCCGCAGCATAGGTTCTTCAGCCATCTGATAAACGCCGGCTGCCTGCTTTCTAAGCATCATGGGTGAGTGCACTTTAGAACACAATTCCCGTTAATGGAAACATCTCTATCTGATGGCGTCCGTTCGAAGGCCAAACTTAACTGTAGAACGATTTGAATGGCACAGGTAAGGAGACATTAGCAATGCCAAATCGCAAAATAACCTCTTTCTCGATAATGCTCGGACAAAGTTTGCTACAATCGCGAATATTTAGCGTATTTTGTCCCAAGTTTAAAAGCGGACGCGCATACACATCTGCCTAAAGTCCGCTTGAGATAACTGCAACATCATCTAGGCTAACGTCAAAGCGCAAGCTTAGTGGACGGAAGTGACTGCGAGGTGCCGAAAGTTTAAGTCAACATTGAAACCCACTCACAATTTCAGTCACGTGCCTCAATAAGAAGCTTTAACATGGCAAATTGCAGTTTCCAAAAAAACCACCACTGACATACCTAATCTGCAGCATTGTACGCGCTGCAAAAAACTTGGAACTTGGAATATAATCACTTAATTTGGATTTAATTATAAGAGTAGCTCAAGCTTGGAACATTGCCACCTTAGTTAAAATAGTGGGGATATGTATGCACTTATTTTGGCAAAATCCTGAGCAATATTATAAAGTTTATGTGCTCTGAGGTATGAGATGATTAACTATTGCAATAATATGAAAAATGATGTGAAAGAATTTCAGGAAAAGTAAAAAAAGGTAAAAAATTGTCCCTCCTTGACGTGAGATTTTATTTCGGAGTTGTTTCAATGCAAATGAGGCCAATTTTACGGGAGCAACTTTATTTGCAGAAACAAACAATGATTTACGCCTTTAATATTTGGTTAGGCCTACCAGATATTTGTTTGCACAACATACAGTAACAAAAGTATTTTGTCAAAAATATTTTAACCAAACTACTCTTCTCACGCATAAACGAAGTTTATGCATTTGTTACAACGATGGTTATGTTAATAAGGCCATATCGATTTAAGACGTTCAGAACTTTGGTTTTAAAATTGATTTACCGTATATGCGTGATCTGGAACCGGAGCAGACAAAAGCATAAAAATTATTGAAACAAATGGCCATTTTAACGCCCGGTGATAGTTTTGCATTCGCAATCTTATAGCAGATCGTTATATTAATCCACTTTTGTGGAATATAATACATTATAAAGAGGAACGTATGTTTTTTTATCTTCTGTCAGTTCAAATCGTTAATCTTTAGGTAAAATAAACAAAAATGAAAACTCTCACATTTAGTTATGACATTTACTTAGAAAAAGTTAACATGCACGTAAACCCCTCAGCTGAATAAAACATGTATCCACTTTAAACGAGGAACCTTTTTGTTAATCTTAGGAATAATGTTGTTGACATTTTCTTTCAAACACTTTTTATTCTCGATTATATGCTTTGCTGTTTTGCGGTATTCCTCAATACGAGCCACATGGCCATTTTCATCACACATTTTACGCAAAAACAATATCTTTGGGTAAATGCTCTTTATGCATACTTTATAAAAATATCTTTTGTAGAAACGTTGAATAAAAGCGGACTTCACGAATGATCACATGAAAACACCGACATCAATGACAATTATGCGGAATTATTATGAGATATGTTCGAAAGTTGTGATCCGCTTTTGGTAATTTATGCAAAATATTTTGCCGGACTGTATTTAAACTGACTGTATGCTAGCATGCTATTACAATAACTTACTTAAATTATCCATCGTAAGATTATCAAATCGATATTAAGACAACTACCAGTTTGTCAATATCTCACTACCTCTACTTCGTAGGATTGAGGTACTTGTACAAATTCGTGAAGTGCAGAAAACTTAAAATGACCGGTGGACCGGTAATTAGCGGCTCAGTTAATTTGTTTTTGTTAAGGACAATTTCAACTGCTTTGGGCTGTATAAATTACCCACATTATCAATCTTTATTTTATTTAGCGGCTCCTCTGGCCTACCTTTAACTGAGTCTGTCGTCGCCTCTCCTGTAGGTAATCTTCTTTTTTGGCAACAATATACTCCTTCTGCTAGTCCTGTTAAGTTGATATGGTCGAGATTTATGGGTGAGCTCCGAAGGAAAAATTCTTATAAAGGAGGCCCTGCACGAAAACCCATCAGTACCACGGGAATGGTTGGGTGGATAAGTTTTCTTTTGCATCCTCAGTGTGATGTCTATATCCATCAGGCAAACCAGTGCGATCACCACCATAGTAACACCCATCTAGCCTAAGCCCATCAAAAAGCACCAATAGGTTGTTTTAATTGACGGCCAAATGCTCTGCACGCGATAAAGGTGTGTATTTGAGATGGCTGGAGTAAATGTAGACAGATCAGCTCTGTTATTTATGCTATCTAGAGCATGAAGGACGCATGCTGTTATTCGAAAGGGTTGTCCGCCTATTTGTCAACCTGATCGTGTGCAGTAGGTTTTGTTGCAAATTGCGAGCCATCATCATCCGCTGTTTCTAGCTAAAAATTGTCTTTTGCACGCTAAATATAACAAAGAGTTAGACTGACAGCGTTTTTCTCTGTGATAATAATCGTTGTCATGCCTAAGGTCAGCAATTCAGCAAACGGGCGATGTGATACACCGTGCATCGTTAAATTCACGTGCATAATGCGATAACAAATAGAGATTGGAGTTGAAGCGCCCTGTTTTAAGGGCCTTCATGTGCGCATCACAAATGGAAGCTGTGAAGTTCACGCAATTTATAAACTCTGGTCCATTGTGTTTTGAGCACGTCGTGCGTAGTAGCCATACGCAAAATAATATAAATAAGACGAATGTAGAGTTTTACGCAAGGTTTGTAGCTGTAATGTTACATGAGTCTCTCGTTTTATGCATACATAATCGAAAATAATGGCCTTAATAAATTATTGGCCTGTTGAAGAGCATAATCTGAGTATGCGTGTAAGTTTATATGCGCAGTTATTTCCTGCGTCAAGGCTATGCATGGGCAACTCGGAAAACTGGTTAGGTCTCTTTACATCCAGTTGTTGCACGCGGATGTGTGTATGGAGATGGTCCTTCAAGTTTGGCCGCAAAAGAGCCTATTACGGGCTTTGCATTAGATCCTTCATGTGAGTTCTTAAGGAGCAAAATAGATAACACTATTCTTACGATGTAAAAACTGTGTGCGTAAAGTAACGATCAGTTTATGCATCACTTTTATTTGGTATTTCCGCCTTTGCCTTTGGGCAATTTCAGATATCCTTGATATAAGGAAGGACACACCATGTATTTTGTCAGAGCAGTGCATCTTTTCCTGCCACAGCGGCCTCTTCACAGTTATTATTCTGCAAGACATGAGGTTGCTGGCTGTTTTGCGTGTCATTTTTTTGCTGCACGCAAACATCCAGAAAAATGAGGCAATTGGTAAAATCCTAGTCAAGTGTTTATTGCATTATCTTTCTCCAAGAACAACTTCCATCAAATAACATTTGATGGGATGCCTGGCTTCCCAATTATACGACAAAACAATTTATTTCTGAACTGGGCTACGCAAATGAATACAAGATGAAGCAGATAATGCTTCCTTATTTGGTCGACTACATTTCCGTATACACACACATGACGTAGGACTGAAGAAATTATGCCGCTTGGAATAGAATCACTGAGTTCGTCGACAACTTGTGTGCTTTTCTCGTGAGAAAGTGTCAATATTTATATAATAATCGGTTGAGTCGTTATCACTACCCTCAAGGTGATCATCACACGTGATAAAAATCGACGAATTTGCAGGCCAGTTTCGTTAATCGAGCGTGCCCCTATCCAATAAGATAGCAAAGTCATGTTACGCAGGGCCTGCAGCGGACGACAACAGGTGAGATTTAGCCTATGTGGTGCCCATGTATTCTCTAGTAGTAATCGTAATATCAACAGGGCTGAGAGAGTAGGATGGGTAATTTAGGTGTTGCGATTATCGCAGATTGTTTGCTAGCTGCCATCCTATCCACGTCTTCACACAGATAGTGGTGTCATATTGACAAAGGTTGGTGAAGAGCAAAGCACAATTGGATGCCGAAGTAACAGAAATCAATTCTGGTCCATGACTTCCCATACTGAATCACAAAGCATTTGAAAATGGACAGCAAATAAGAAGCCTTGATTAAGCGTTTGAAGTTGTGTAACGGACAATCCTCGGTTTGTTCATTATGTGAACTAAACTGTTTTTTGTCCGGGGAGAGACGAAACTATAACGTATGCATGTGTAATGTTAAATAAAAATAGGGCGGCAAAAATTTTTATATTTTGTCCCGTTTGCATGAGTGCAACTGAAGCGCATTTCATCTATGAGACTGAAGAGAGACTAATAGTCTGTCGGGCTTCTTAAGTATGTTTGATGTCGGAGAGTGAACCTAACTCGAAGTTTCGCCTACAGTTAGTAATAAATTTCATGAAATGCTGCTGGATATACTAAAATATGCTCACATATTGGAAGGATTGCGCATGTTGTTTTTTTAACAATAATTTTGTCATTAAAGATATATGTGTTTTGGGCACGTCAGGATACCGGCTGTCGATTTTGTTACCAGAAAACATAATTTTGAGCATATGTTGCAAGTAAAGACACATCAAAACCACGTGAAAAAAGAATACTCATTAAGTAATCGTTTTTCCAACTCCAGTTTTTCTAGGCGACAGTAAGGGCATGCAGTATAAAATCGATAGGCAATATTTGTACAAAAAAGCTTTGCGGTAGGACACTAGGCAGTTCATACAACAGGCGCTTACAAGTTACTGCTTTCTATTTGAAACAGCCTCCAGCATACTGGCTGATAATTCACAGGTTTGGCCTGCCCCACAGACAGTTAGGATGGATTCGGGAATATGATGCACAACCTTTCAGAATATGAGTAAAAGGGGTGTATATTAGTCGTAACGGGATAGGAGGATTTACATTAATCTAAAAAAATGTCTTATGTCCCGCTTGTTTATGTATTAAAGGATGATTCAAGTTAATTCCTAGTAATTGTGTACGATTAAGCACAGTTTTAAGGAGTCTTGCTAATATTCGCCTTCTTCGTATTGAGGATTAATGACTTGCTGAATAATATTTTTACCACAGATTCAGCAATTATTTAGGTTCAAAAACGGAAGAAGGAAATAACTAGGGATTCGCGGGTGAAGAGCATTCAGATGTTGCTCATCACCCTTATGCATTTTTAAATGTGGCACAACTGCTTTTATACATTAAATTGTACTCTTATGGTAGGACTTTGGCAAGTGGTCATGCCAACCGACGATACAAATATTACGGAATAATAATCCAATCTTTTCGCCTCGCGCATTTTAAGAACGTAAAGGTGTATCAGATAATATCAGTGTTTGTTTAGATTGGTGAAAAAATGTTCAGAAAAAACTGACAAAAGGAACATTTGCAAAAATTTTCATTCACAAATTCGCAAAATTAATTGACAAACAATCTTTTTTTTGATAAAAACCATCAGACCTTTATATTTGTATAATAATTAAGAAAATAAATTATGAGAGTAGGTAGACAAAAAAGTACAAATGACATGCATGAAGAACAGAGGGGGGTGAGTGTCAAAAACTGATCACCATTAGAAGAGAATGTTAGTCGGCCGCATTGAACAGCTGGTGCCTGTTAGATTAGCGGCTTTTGTCCATGTAAAATGAGGCACTGTTAATCGAACAGCCAACAGCTTATCACCTAGGCTGTCTTCCAATATTACCTTACGCTGATCAGATTTTGATCCAAATCACCCCCTCTCTTTTTCCCTTACAAACGTTCTATTTCTTCACCAACACATATACCTGTTTTACGTAATAATCATATAAATATAATGACCTAACGAGAATTTGCAAAAAAAACTTATATTTGCCAATTAATCTTAAAACTGGAATTTCCACAGACTTTGTCTAGATAAATAGCTTGTTATTGCTGTGCTGCCAGATACATTATTACCTTGTAACTTACCATACTAACAGCCAAGGTACTTGCTTAAAGGCCCAATATCAGTGTTTTTTAAGGTCAATAGACGAAGTCCAAAATTGCAAATGTATATTTGTGTTGATATTCGTCAGCATTTGTGCAATATACACATGCTGCCGTAAGACAGCCCTAAGTAGCAAGTAACAAGGCTGCTTGTATGGTAATTAACACGGTCAATATAAACTACTGAGAATTGTCTGAAGGCAGCTTGTGTACATTTCACAGGGGTGACGGGTTTTAACGTCTAAAGACCTTCAATACAATGATATATATATACCGCGATCAGAAATTAATTTATTCAGAGATTACAAAGCTGAACATTATTACCATTTCAACGAAACTAAATCAATTTGCATATTTGTGATTTTCATGCGTCCAGAAACAAACGTGCTATGCATTGCATTGTAAATATCATCATGTTATGATTTTTGTGATCTGAATTTTTCGGTGGATTTTTTCCATGCGCTTGGACGTAATTGCAGTGGACTAGACGGAGTTCCGGTGAAGCACGTAAGTTTCCGATTAACAGGGCTTTTAACTTAAAAGTAAATATTCAGGCAACTTATATAAATGTTTACTTGGAAGCCCATCAGCAGCTTGAATGATTAAGGTCCTGTACATGAAGCATTTAAGTATCATAGTTAACGAACATGTACTCGGCTAGATACATAACTGGAGGAACAGGAGGGTACTAAATGGAAGAACAGAAAGTTATACTTCGTAAAATGTCTGTTCAAAGAGTAATGAAATCGATGTTCATTAAATTCGTTTTTATAACGCTTAAACACTTTTCTTCTGTAGATAAGCTAGTAAGATATTTTGTTGCGATTCCTTCATGCAACTGAGTATTGATTTGATAATTGATATAAAAGAAAAATGATTCACAAACATATGGATTAGATTGTGCAGTAAATAGATAAAGGCTGTACAACAAATCAGTGAAAAAATATACAAAATTATCATCTTTTAGATGATTTGGTGTTTTATTGCAGCGAGGGGATTCTTAATGCGCCCATAAACTATATTTTTTACTTAATGAAAATTGGGCATTCAGGTGGTAATACATCAATATTAAGCTAATTTAACGTAAAAAACTCCGGTACGAGTCAAGGACCACAAAAAAGCAGAACAGCCGGCTAAACAAAGCAAAATTAAATATAAATTAGGGATTTGGTTTATATGAGTGGCATGCTTTACGAATAAATATTTCTTCATTTAGATGAAAGGTAGTGCAATCAGTGGTCGGAGTTTGGCACGCTGACGGTAGGTTTTCATTTCGTTTTTGCATGAAATTGCTATTAAGTCATTTACTATAGCTCTCTTTACTGGAAGCGCACATTCCAAATTCATTAAATCCTACGTTATATCAGGCATTTTGCAATTATTTACGGCACAGTTGAACTCTATTTAATATGTATCCCACTCTCATTTGATCTTATTGAAAAAATGGTCGTGTCTCCAGTTGTGCGCATGAAGTTATTTTGCAGCTTTCAAATTTGAGCAACTCATGTTTAGCTCTCCATTCACGTAAAGATATGTAATTGATTACCACACTCTATATTTCACTGCTTTGCTTTTTTATTTATGATCATAAGGCCATCTCTTTAGCACACAAGCACCTTTTTGCATGCACAAAAACAACTTATTTAACCTAAAAAATTCCATAATGGCAGTGTTTGTCAGATGCGTCCAATCTGCCCTATTTTAAATTCACCAATATTGGCACTTCTCCATAGGAGGACCGCGAGAAAACGAATGCACCGATCAGGTTGATAGCAGGGAAATAAACGTAAGCCTCTTAATTTAATGACATTTCCAGGATTTATCTCGACAAATTGCAGATCCCTGTTTAAAAAGAATGTTGAGTTATCGGCACTTTTTATTCAAAAAAATGAACACAGTAATTCTGCAGTTATCTGTTTGCAAGAGACTTGGCTGATAGTTGTTATTGAATCTGAACTCATCATTCCACAACAGTTTTCTCGTTTTCGATCTGACAGAAAATCCTTATTCAGAAGCAGTGTTTGTATAGTGGCTGTATTTGTAAGTCAACATTGGCGCACAAGCCGTAAGTACATATTTTATTATTCAGACGACTTATTTGACATTATTGCTGTAGGATGCAAGCCTCGATCTTTTCCTTATTCTAGAGGTATTATTTATGTCAGCATTAACATCAAATCTCTAAATGTCAAGGTGCTAAAATCAGTTTTGTTTCATGTTGTTTCCCTAAAACTTGCAGCACACTCTTGCGAGCATGTTATAATCTTCGCCGCTTACATTGTTAGATTCAAATGACTAAGTTTCCTTCAACACTCACACTGACGTCCCTCTTGCTTACATATCATCCACGCATCCCAACCTTTTTTGCGGTCATACATAGAGCTCGGTCTTCAATGGCAGATTATTCTCTGTTATTGGGCCTGCATACCACCAATTCTAGCTCTAAAAAGGGGATTTGAGTAAAACGTTAGAGGAAATCTGGGGTTCGCGACACGTCCCCACATAAAATTTGTTTGCTCCAGCCCGTCATAAATGACAAGCTTTCTACCTTTTCATACCACATAAAACTTTTTATATTAAATTCTACTATCTGTTATCTTCTTGTCTCTGTTGTAGTTGGACATGACAGAATTTATTTTTTTCCATCTGAAAAATCTGAGACGGCAAAGAGATTGTTCTAAAAACTGGTCATACTGTATAGACTAAAGGACGTCAACGTCCTTATAAAGCGTGAGATTTTCAGGCTGAGCGAACTTTTTGTTAGTCAGCTTTTAATTTCTCGTGCGTGCTCATTTCCGCTCTGCTCAGACTCCCGCCAGAGCCGAAAAGCTAAGAAAAATAAACAACTTGATCCAACTTGCGACCTTTCTTTTTCCTCAAAAGTTGTATTAAATTCGCCGCTTGCAATCATATCGCATACGAAAAGCCATATTCTTGCGAATAATAGATGCCCACATTCATTTCCTCATTCTTTCCTGCCCTCCAGTTATGTTCCTAGCTTTAATTTGTTTAATATGATTTGTTAAGCTTACCTTATAATACAACACGACTTTTAAACAGTCAATCTATTTGCTGATCACATTTTTAGTAAGGTAGCTCACCTCCTTTTCTCTGAATTAATGACTGCAAAGTCTTTCTGTAAAAAGCGCCGAAGCTTCCGTCATGTGTCTTACCGTATATTGTCATATCAACACTCAGCACTCCAATTCCTAGCACGCTTCCTGTGACAAAGTGGAAATAAAGAAGTTTAAGCCTGACCTGTCTCCACAATCAATGTGAATATTGTGTAATACTTTAATTTTGAGTATTATATGAACTGTTACCGTTGACCTTCTACCATGACCCCTTATTTATCTTCATCTTTGATCTCCATGAATGGAGCCGCTTTTGCTGAAAGTTTAGGATATCCAATTCTAAATAAAATATTTCGCTCTCAATTTCTCTCTCTGACTCACTATCCCTCTGTGTTATTGCATGCTGCAAATTCCGCCTTCCGAGTGCGCCCACGCATTTCAAAGCAATCGGTTCGTGCCCACTTTGTTTCTCCTTATTGGTCCATCTTGGCAGCTACCAGATGCTGGCTCACATCCCAAGGAAATGCACAATTCGGCAGCGTTATTATCTGTGGTCACACCTGTTCGTGACCGTGCGCTTACCTCTTTTCATGCTCATTTGTCTGTTTTGACCGGAGAATGATAAGGGTGTCGGTTCAAGTGCTGTGCCATCCTAACATATTCATTTCTCCATATCACCTCTAGAAAGACTAGACTTCGTTCCACAGTTTTCTGCAGAACCTTGCTACCACGTCTTTATGGACGCAAAACCGTATTTGTGGATCCATTCACAATTTAGTCATATTGGCTGAGGCCGATGCAAACTTGGCTGGTCATTAGTCGAAGGAAAAAAACTTGCACTATCTTTTATTTCAAAATATGTTTTTTTGGTGAACCTTCCCGTTCGATTTGTGTTTTTATCGTCTTACCAACAACTGTTTTATCTTTCTACAAATGAGCTTTTCAGGTGGATAATTTAAGATGTATTCCTTTCTTGTTTGAACCACTGCATTTTAGTGCTAGAAAATAAAGCTGAGGCAAGTTGATTATTGATGGCTATTCTGGTATTGAAAAAAGTAGAAAAGTATTTGAAATTCACTGTTCAATCAAACCGTAAGGAATAACGGCCACTTCATCCTTGCAGTGTGAGATGGTATGTGGGAAATGTATTAGGCAGTCGGGAAGAAGAAAAGCCTATACATCCTTCACCTTTCAGATAGCTTGACATTTCTCTAACGACTAGTCGTCAAACTGAAACACTCTTCTTTAACATGTTCAAACTGATATCGTATAATTATTGGTTAGATTTTTGTCACGCATCTGAAGCTATACTTCGGAGATGAAAGGACGGCTGCATTTTTTACATCTCTCATTCTCTTATACTCTTCGGACACTTTTTCACAGCTCGATTTATCCAGTCATCCTCTGAAAACTCACTTAAGCTTTAGTTTTTCTGTTTAAATTTAGTTTTTTTCCAGCAGCGACACTTAAAGAAGTTCAAAGATTTGCTGATTGAATTACCAATGCGTTTATTCACCAACTACTCTGAATAAAAAGAAGCAAAAGCTTCCGGCACCAAGCGACTAATCTACGGGCTTACGCGCTGTATAAGCTGTTGGCGCATGCATCGACAAGCAGCATTTGATAATTTGAAGCATCTTTTTCCCAGATAGAAATTTGAAAATTCCGTATGTAGCAGAACTTAATGGAACTATAAATTCGGTGAGCTCTCATCAGCTGCATTCACTCGTTGGATCTATTTTGCCATGTCCAATTCAACATTTCACAGAATATCGCATTAGTTATTAAAATAACTAGAATTTATTCACAATAGATTCTCTGCATATAAACTGAGAGACAGTTTTAAATTTTTCAATGGAATAAGTCATGAAAATATTGCTGGAAAATATATGATATCCTTGGACGCTGAGTCACTATTTACAAACGTGCCTCTCGATGAGACAATTGATGTCATTTGTGCATATGCTTTTGAAACGTGTCTTTCCCCAAATATATAACGTGACTTTTTACAATTATGTACAAACAATGTCCAATTCCTATGTAAATGTCAATTTTTTAGACAAGTCGACAGAGTGGCAGCGGGTTGTCCTCTTGGTGCTACCTTTGCAGACATTTAAATGTTTCAACTCGAGTAAAATTATCTTTCACATTCAAAATGACAACACTCTTTAGAGGGTATGCGAAATATTTCTTTGTGGTTGTGGAAAGCACAAAGGAAGTCAAGTAACTATTATTTAAAATGAACTGCTGGTATCTGAAAATGAAATTTACAATGGAATTTTAACGTGAAAACCAGTTTTCTTTCTTAGACGTTTACATGGCAGACAGATAGATGGTTCCATAACACGCAAAATTTTCCATAAGAATACATGGAAAGGATAGTATTTACATTATTGATGTTTTGTCCAAATACAGTCGACAGCTTCGTCATTTTGCACCCTCTTTTTAGAGAACTAACAACATCTGCTTAAAACGTAGATTGAATGCAAAACTTGCTAGCCTTAAGGACACTTTATTCAAGCGTGGTTGCCCAGCTCAGCTTATTGACGAGTGTAACAAACCCAATCTGCAAACGTTTATAAAACAGTTAGCTTCAAGTTAGGCCGGTTACATATCGTTGCCCTTAAAGGGCAAAACGA
The DNA here is from genome assembly GCA_036362985.1 of Ligula intestinalis. Taxonomy (NCBI): domain Eukaryota; kingdom Metazoa; phylum Platyhelminthes; class Cestoda; order Diphyllobothriidea; family Diphyllobothriidae; genus Ligula; species Ligula intestinalis. The sequence goes on along the minus strand of JAYGXS010000006.1, from coordinate 8,492,848 downwards.
TCTTAACCACAATAAGGAAACGCTAACGTTGCACCATTGAAGAAACCTTTTTTGCGAAAGAGCTCATTATTTTGTAACTCGATAAAGAACCTTCCGATTCCAATTGCCAAATTATTCCTTGACATTTTGTTTACAAATTTAGATTAACTTCTGGATGCAATTAAATAGGGCACCCACAAAGACAATTGGCAACCAGAGCTAAGGAACACTTGCCAAGTTGGCTGTTTAAGCAGGATGATTGAACTTTTTGCATAATTACCTAGTGTGGAGGCAAAAAATACCACCAGACTAACGACTTCAGAAATGATCATAAAAAATAACTATGGGAACATAATCACGCTACGAGGATACTGACATCCATTTTCAACAGACTGAAAGATATAAGGCAAACCTAGACAATTCATCCAGTTGCCTGACTCAAGTGTTTAAATTTGACAGAATGTTTGCCTTTTCAACGTTTTTCGTCTTTTGTCACTGGAAAAAAAACGTGTATTTTCAGTCGCCTATTTAACATACGTTTTTGTTTGAATACTTTCTTTGCCTACAAGTTGCATGTTTCACGACTATCTTGTCATGATGACAACAGCAACGTCATAATTTAACCGTTGACAGTTTCACATTAGTGACTGAATAATCAATCCTTACTCGCTTAAATTAATATATTAAACAGTTAGCAGCTAAAAGCATACAGTTTGACAGGGACTTTTTAGTCCACCACTTGGTAAAACAGGTTGTGCATGTTCTTACATATATTTACATCTTCTCGTCAAAGTGAAGAGCCGGATGCAATCCGGTAATAGATATGAGAATTTCAATGCACGAAAGACCGCAAGTTCCAGATTGAAGCCAATTTTGAATGCGGGCGAAACTAAAGATTAAAACTGACAGATAGTTCCTAATCAATACAAATGTAATCAACCTATGCTAAGAAACTTGTAAATCTGCCCACAAAATCTGCTGCCGATTTTTGGTGTAAAATGAAGCGGAATGGCTACTTTTTTATGTGTTTTACCTGATTTTACGATGAATTTAAGATACGCGCCAAAAAAATTAAGAAAAAGCGCATCACTCTCTCTCAAGAAGATAGTGCAAAATATTTAAACATAAAATATTATCAATAAGGAATTACCGGGCAAATGTGGCAAAACCTGGCCGCATATTTGCCTAAATAATTTGGAATTCACCAATGCAGTGTCTAATTGTTTTGATGCCCGTGTTGTTTAATCTGTCACATTTAAGCCTTTATGTCATTAGTGGCATCTTTTTATAGTGTTTTTGCCTAAAAGCGTTATCTTCCTTAATATGTTGACACAATGGTAAGCCAATCAAAAGACGGTCGCTTCTCTGTGCGGCCATAAAGCTGTAAACATATCAACTGCCGATACGGTTGTAGCAGTTATCATCATCAGGAAGGCTTATGTAAAAAAAATATATAACCGCTTCAGCCATATACTTAGGAAATGGTGTTTTTCATGGTGCATCAACTTATTGAAGGATATAGCAAAACACAGTAAAGTGTCAAAAACGAGGTTTCGCATGTGAGATTAATAACTTCCAGGCATTTCCATTTGTATAAATTGCATTTCCGAAAAATGGGCACTTGAAATAAACATCCTAAAATTGTCTTAAGTATTACGTTTTTCTGCTGCAGCGGTTGACAAAGAATAAATTTCACGAAAAAGTTTGTATCCTTCATACAAATAAACAACATGAACCTCCCGCGGCATAAATACCATGTCTTTGCATGCCTGTTTATCCGTATGCAGCCACGATGAATCGCCCCTTAAACACAAGTTGGATCAGCTTATTTGCATAGACGCCACTGGCCGACTCCTGACTATCGATTATATGCGGTCCACTTGAATAAGCGGACGCTAAATGATACTTCAGACAATTTGCTGATTGAAGATTTGGTTTAAAATAGCGAAATTTACCGTTTTCCACAACAACATATGATGTGTTCACCGGCATAGTTGCAAAAGAATAATGCTATATTAAGGATTTATAAAAACTGAACTTTTAGCAAAAACGATCCATTTGAGGAAAGCAAAGGTAAATAAGGGGACATGTTAAAGATCAAAGGCCATGTTATACTCACAATTCATTTTTTACACGATATCCACATCAACTTTGGAGAGAGATCGGCTTTAAACTTCTCGATTTCCGCTTCTTCACAGGTGAGGTAGTGTGCTATGAATAGGAGTGCCGAGTGCTGCTATGCTGATGTGTGGCAAGACATATGACGGAAACCTCGACGCATGGGACAGGTAGACTTCGCAGTCATTAGTTCAGAGTAGAGAAGGTGAGCGACCTCATCAATGATGCGATCACCAAATTGATTGACCGTTTTAAAGTGGCGCTGCATTAAAATGTAAGCTACAAAAAACACAGAAATTACCGGCAGCTAAAGAGAGCATTTAAAAGCATTATTTCAAAATGACTACGTCTTTTTTAAAGTTAGGCTGGAAAAATAACTGGAGAGCAGTGAAGAATAAGAAGGAGAAAGCATGCATCTACAAAAGGCCATATTAGGGCATGCGAAGTGTTATTTGTATGCAAGCGACGGATTTAATGTAAAATTTACGGATTTTGATAAAAAAAAGGCCTTCTTTGTATAGATAAATTGTAAGGTTGGATGCTAGTCTAACACCAAGGTATCGAAAAGAGGATACTTCGGTGTGCAGAATGTGAATAGGAGAGGGAATAGGAGAGGGTAGCAGTCAAAAGTGCACTGAACTGACTTTAACTCGTTAAGTAGAAGGCCATTTGCTAACGAAAATGTTGACACATGGTCTAGGTCATCGTTAAGTATTTGGAAATGTGACTAACGTTTCAAGGGATGACCAACAACCATATCATCAGCATATTTAACAAACAAGCGTTTGTTTGGTGATTGTAGGTTGTCAGTGTGGAGGGAGAAAAGATGAGGAAATAATATAGCCCCAAGAAGAACTCCACAGTTGTTGGGAGGGACCATGGATTTTCGCTTTCCGCACTGAACGAATTGAGTGCAGAAAGTAAAATAGTCCCCGAGGAAAGACACAGCCCAGCTGTGAGAGCCGCATGCAGAGATTTTATTAAGAAGTATATGGCGCGGGATCGGATTATAGTTTGATGATTTGTCAAGAAAAGCACAGCCATATGCGCGGTAGCCCTAACGTAAATCTCTAAGAGCAGAGTGGACTGAAATTATAACAGTGTGCTACGCCTAGCCTTATACGCATATTGCAAGGGCTTGGGAAAATTGCAGAAAAACGGGATGATGATGTCTTAAGTGACTCGTTTTAGTAAGTTTTAATAGTGCAGAAGAGCAGGCAATCGGGCGAAAAGATATATAACCCGAAGGAGAAGGTTTTTTCGGGATTAAATTGATTCTCACTGATTGCCACTCATCAGGAATGTTATACTTCTTGAAGGACAAGTTGATGAGGTTTGCCAATGCAGGTGCTAACTAAAAAGAACAGGATTGCAGGAGAAATAGTTAGATCCTTTCTGTTCCAGCAGCTGTTGAACCTCGAAACTTTTAAGATGTGTTATCACTGCTTTCAGAGACACAGAAACAAAGACAGTTGGTAATAGGAAATGGTGTCTGTCTGAAGACGGAAGGCAGTGGGAGTGTGAATAAAGTCTGTATTTCAACGATCTCAATCTATGTCAGCATGCACATGTGCTAGTTTGCTGCGTTGACCAGTGAGATACTTAAGACTTTTAAAATTTCATCCGAGGAGAGAGAACAGGAAGATGCAGAAGAAGTAAATTTAATTAACAAAAGGTCATTCATCCTGGAAATCTAACGCTTTATTAGAACGTTCACACCCGTTCGTCTATCTCGTAGACCTAGTTTTCAGAACAATAACTTTTTGGCGTCTCAACGTTTTTAGATAGGGTGAAGATATTATGTCACGTCTAACCATGAAATTATCAAGGGAAAAAAATAAAGTAAAAATTTCATTTGAAAAAATTGTGAGAAAATTGGAGCACGACTCGGCGTTAAATTGTTCAAGAAGTGCAGGAAGGTTTTCAGATATGTAGGTCAGAAGGAAATATATACTCTGTGGGAACACGGCACGAACCTTCAGTTTTCCTCTCAGATTTGCTAACTGTCCTTTCTTAAAACCACAATACATGGTTGGCAGACCCAATAAAACAGTGTGATTTGACCCTGACAACGACGCTCTATTTGTGATGGCAAAAAAGTTAAGGAAAATTCGTCAAACGCTGATCAATTGGGGTCATAAGAACGAGTGTTGAAAGACCTGGGTCGTCAAAACCTAACAATGTACGTGGGCGTAAATTCACACGGGGGAAGTCAACACACAAAACAATAACATATTCACAGGTCAATAGGTCAAGTTTAAGGAAAAAAATAAAAAAAACGCCCTTACGCGCTTTGGCATTCAAAGTGGGGAATATAGATGCTAGCATAGATGCTGCTTTTAGAATTTTGTAAAAATCGAGGCTTACAGACTACAGCAATGTCATCTTTTAACTTATCTGAATAGGAAAATAGGGACTTACAATTTGTGTACCATTGCTGGTTTACACAGACTGCCACTCCACTACCTCTACTGCTCGATAAGGATTTTCCGTCCGAACGAAAAGTATGAAATTCTGGTGGCGTAATTATTCGCGACTCAATATCACTTTCAAGTTTACTCTTGAGGAAAAATAACTGCTGACTTACTATGCACCTTTTTAACATACGTGCCAATTAGTGAACACTTTTATTAAAAATTAAGTGGCAATTTTTCGACAGTTAACATGGAATGGACATATGTCTCAATGATTAACGCTTCATTGCTTGTTGCCATCCAGCTCGATGCTTTGCTTTTTTTCGTCCTATTGTCATCGTTTGCAGAGGTGTTGACGTTGGTGAATTGCAAATGTGGCAAATTGGACGCATTTGACAAATATTGACATTATGGGATGTTTTAGGTCAAATAACTTGTGTTCATGCATTCAAAAAGGTAGGTGTGTACTAAAGGTATGACCTCATGATCGTTATTGCAGACAACCAAAGCAGAGTGGTATACAATGATAAAATCCCACGGAAATGGATCGCAAAAAAATACTGTCGGCTCAAATTTAGAAAAGCTCGGTGCTTATCACTTCGGAGATAAGCTAGATGTTTCCTGGTTTGTAGACATCAGTTTAAATATAACAATTTTAAATTTTACGGTATACATTTATAGTATTTTAACCAGCCTTAATGTCATTTACGTTTAAATTAGACTCGTTCCTAGGCAACCACATTAAAAACTAACTCATACGCTTTCTGTTAAGTAGAAAAATATTAGCGAAGGTAATAAATTAATCGCGCGTTAATATTATAGAGCATTTAATGGTAAAACATTCCGCTTGTTTTCATCACGCCAAGTAATAAATAACAGTGCGTTTTAACAGCGTTCTAAAGCGTTGCCAGGGCAAATGTTTTCAGCATCTGGGAAAATATTTGTGGAAGGGCTAAGGCATTCCTTAATTTAACGTGCGTAGTTAATTTTAGTGGCAGAATGTTAAAAACAGTTGCTTACCTTACATGGAAGAGAAACAAAATAAAATTTTCGATCGAAGTGAGGTAATGTCTATACTGCTTCAGAGGAAATTTAAACTATAAGCAATTACCGTCCAATTTTGAAAGATAAAACAATGGTTATTATCGTGAATAAGGCCATAAACACAAGTTTTTTTGGTTTCTATATCTGTCTGAACAAAGGCAGCCGCCACTTACCAGACCGTACGATAGTGAGGTGCTTATCTGTGAAACATGAACGCCAAGGTCATCGGCTTGCACATTGTTCTTATAAGAATACGTTCAAACCATAAGACAGCGGCAAGGTCGGGAACTCATTTGGCATGGTGCTGTTTAAACAAGCCATAGGTCTTTTGTAAAAAGCTGAAGTCACCGATCACTCAGTTACTGTGACAAGTTAAGCTTAATAACCTAGCTAGAAATATAAATTAGTTATAAGAAAATTTTAAAATGCGCATACCATGTGCATGTCATTTTTTACAACCAGATGATGCAGAAAAAGACAGCGATGGTTTGAGCTCGCCACTTGGACTTCGTCCAGTATATGTCTTAGTCAAAAATCTGGAGGCATTTCGATTTCAATTTAAACGTTGATTAACAAGGTTAAATGCGCAACAAACCAGATGTAGGTGCAACTTAAATGTAGTCAGTAACACATAAGTCCAGTAAACTCACGTTTGAAGCAAAGGAGTAGTTGAGGTTTTTTCTTGGACGTCCTCTGATATCAAAGTCCCGACACCAGCATTCAAAAGATCGTTTCTAAAAACAAACCTTGTATGTTAATAATATGAGATTAACAGTTCGGAAAGCATTCAAAGTATATTCAAGTTAGTGAAAGAAAAAATGTTGCTAATTAGTGAAAATAAAATGGAAATTTAACATTTTGATGGTAGTTTATCAATATGGGTGTTTATGCCATGCGTAGCAGTCTGCTGACGACATTCCTTTCGTGTGATTTAAAAGATACTTGATCCAATTGCTAGATGGAAGTGCTCAACCTTAACAAATTTATCACTAGAACTTGGTCACTAGACACACTTTAGTAAAAAGCGAAAAAGTAAAATGGTGTAGTTGATTCTGTACACACAAAAATAAACAAGCAAACACAAATAAACATAAAAATATAATTTATAGTGACATTCGAGCCATTCTATATGTTTTCTTGCATCAAGGTCTTCAATTCATCGTCTCTAGAAACAACGTACCTATTCAGTTTTCTTTTCCGTAAACGTTGAACTTGCTTTATGTTTTTGCCTATAATCAGCATGTTCCTTGGCTAGGTTCCCGAGTTGCCAACCATAACTTCATCAATATCCCGTGGACACTTTCAGACTGATGACCGAAGGATTTTTTGTGCTTACGCTTAAACCAATTGATAGCGCATCAAACATTTACGTATGTATGGGTGGCTATTCAAGACTATAACTAATCTAAATCATAAACTTATGGTCGCAGCAGTATCTTCCTTGTGATCTTAGAGTTGCGGAGTGAAAAGGCGTGGGACAAATAGCACGAGGAATAACTAATCAATATAACGGCGCATTAACGCTGTCATTACCAGAGGAGAGCCACTTTTGCATGCAGGGGAAAATGAAAAGTAGGAATGACATCAAGGTCCTTATCGCTTTTAATTTACTATGTTTTAGACCAAAACATCTGCAAGCAAATACGCACACCACTGCGGTTTTAAAATCTGTGCGTATGCGTTGATGGACAGGTAAACTGATTGGCTTCTTTTATGTGTTATAGATGGCCTTATCTCGAACGTACGATGTGAGCAACTGAGTATTGGAAAAAAATTGTTTCGTAGTATGCGTACATAACAAATAAGCAATAAACGTCTATATGGGGTCTTAAAATCAGACCTCATCATGCCTCTAAACGTAATTATTCTTGATCTAGTGACATAATGGTGAGCCAAAAAAGAGAGGCTAGCTCTACTTAGACCAAAATACGTGCGAATGAACATACTATCAACATGGTGGTACCAGTTCTCATCATCAGAATGGTTAATTTAGAATAACAGCTTCATTTTTAAATCTGGAGAAAACAATTGTATATGATACATCGTCTAATTGAGGCTTATATATTAAAAGCTCCATAGGTGTAAACGAAGAGTTTTACTTAATGCATCCAACAATTGCGGTCTTCCACGGACTGTTCGTTCTCCTACTAACTGTGATTGACTAGCGAATATCGTCAACAGGAATTAAAGCAACTAGCAGTTCATATACGCGCTTAAACCAAACATTTTTGCTAAAAAATACTCTACATACTTACGGCTTGAAATCCAATTCACTTGAGCATTGTTAAGTTTTCACGATTTTTGCTAGCCTAAATCTCTTAAATTGGATGACTTTCCTGGAATCCTGTGCCAGTTTTTATGGCCACCTTGATAAGGTCTTTAAACTATGTGTATATGCACTCTTTTACAAGGCCGCAGACGCACCACTTGGTCTGAGAATCGGTCAGAGATATTGCAATAACGTCTGGTTTGGTTATGTGGTAGAGAAAACGGGTTACTTGTAACGTTTTACGACAACAGTGGCTATAAGTACGGCGATTAGCGAACACACAGTCGTTCGCCTTATCAACCCGTTGATTATAACGCTGCAAGTAGGTTATTTTGTAACACAGAACATGCAGAATTTTTGGATTTAGGCGTGTCGAAAGTGATTCTTTGTTTCGTTATTAACATTAAGTGTGCAAGTGCGTAGGTTGTAGTTCCTTTGATTAATATGATTCGTTGGCGAAGAATATTCCCTTTGTGAATTTTGTAGATATTGTAGAATCGGGCTTAGGCCGTTTCTTGCTGTCGCCATACGTATCGGTCAATCGCCAATGTTGCATATGAGTTCGACATTGCCTTAAGCATTGTGCTGATCTCTCACGTCCATGACGTTTATCGATAAGATTTTCCATATAGCATTTCAGCACACAGAAAAGTGCTCACTTTGTAAATGTGGTCTTCCCTGTTTTATACGAGGGTGGAGCACGTGCTCACCTCCGTTTTACTTATGCCTATTCGTTCCAACAGTTAAAATGATGCCTTGCGTTCTATGAGCCATGAGGAGAAATTACACTTTGCGTCACATAGCTTGATGGCATACGATTACCTCAGCTATAGCAACCATGTTGACACTTTTGTCATCAGCTTTGTAGAATGTGACCGCATTTACACTTCCACCGAGGATTGCATTTATGTTAGTTTACCCAATTGTGAAAAAAAACTCACGCTATTCGGAGGGATTCGAACCCCATAGGAGACAGGCATTTTACGCAAGCAAACGTTCCACCTACTTGAGCTACGGATTTTGCGCTTTACACCATGAGTTTAATTACACTTGGATTGCCCGATTATGCTGCTCATGTCGAATCCATCAATATGGGACAGCAAGTTGACTGCCTAACTGCATTTATTTTTCCCTTAATTAATTTATCTTCCAGGTATTTAATGCTTGGTAATAATGCTGCGAAATTCCGTGCAACACGCAAACTAGTTAGTTAAGCCTACTGCTGGTGATTGATCTCGTAGTGAATGACAGTTCCATGAAGATATGTTACTGGATACTTTTCCATGTTCACCAGAAAATCACATGCCACGATAAAGCATCCGCCTAACCCAACGTCATGAAGATCAAGTCCACAAAAATCTACAGGGAAATGCATTTTTACAAAAAGGGTGACTGAGTTAAAAGGTGGCATCAAATCATTTCCTATCAAATTTTGGTATCTGAGGTGTTCGAAGTATTGAGATGTGTCAATTGACCATAATTATTCAATTGAACTAATGCGTAAGGTATCGAACCAACTATTCATTGCTCAACTCATAATAAAAGAGCACTTTACAGTTCTGCATTTAAGTTTTCACGTTTTTTTTTTCAGAAACTCAGTGGCAAAATAACAGTGGCTTGTCTCATGTACGTCATGACATTACAAAAATTCCCATTGAAATTGTCATACGATAAAAAAGCGTATACGATAAATTCTCACAAGGCATTTTCATTAATATTGTTATGAAATAAATAAACTATTCTGGGTGGTGAGCAGATGCAGTGTTATTACTGTCAGGGTCTGTGGGGGGTAGGTGGGTGGGGAACGTCGGGGAAATTGTAGTCTGGATGTCAATGCCTAGACGGACTGGCGTCCAAGACAAGTAATGGCGTGTTCAGGGTTATATTCACAACTTGTTCGTCTGTGCAGAGCCCGTTTTCGAGGCCACTGATACGCCGTGTGTAGTCGTGTAAGCTTGTTTCGCCCAAGATTACTGCGGCGGCGCGACGGGCGCACAGGGCCAGTCGACGCTGCCTTATGGCGGCCAACTCTGCTGCAGCCAACATTTTGCTTTCCAAGGAATTATGAATAGCCTAAAGGCACTTTGTAAATCACTCTGAAGCCTTTTTTTGTCATCCACGCGATGGAGCTGTTTACACCCTTTAGTTGGCCCTTATCAGGCATGCTGGAATGTGTTTTTTTACTCTTTTGGACAAATGCCGGCTCGTGCGACCAATATATCCCACCCCACAGAAACAGGTTAATAAATATATGCACTTAGAGGTGGTCTGTGATGACAGTTTGCTTGGTCCGTCCCCTTCAAATGGACCCTGATATATATTATTTTATTCTCTTCTGTTAACAATGAGTGTTTTGGCGGCTTTTTTGTCTTGTTTTAGCGATAAAATGACTAGGATGCCACTTTGGTCAAAATATGACTTCAAAATCTTACACATTTCGTCAAAGCTATCGGTCAAGCAAATGCTTTTCACCCTCTGCGCCAAACATCGTACTAAATTACGCTTGAAATTCAATGGTAGGATACTAGGAAAATGGACGAATTGTCAAGACGTCGTTTAATTGGGATAAAATCTACGTTGAATGCTTCCATCAACCCTTTTACTCAATCGTGCATCAAGAATGAAATGATCGATAGGTGTGCCCGATTTACTGTATGCATTAGCACTGACAAGTTGGTTAGATCTTACGCTATTTTGACTTTGTCATCTGCGTACCGTTTGCATTACCTAAGACTATTTTTCTGGTGGATAAGTTGCGTAGCTTCCAGTTTACCAATGAATTTACTTGCTAGAAGTGGACCCAGGAGCAAGCCCATAGCTACGTCGTCCAATTGCTTACAACGTATGTTTTCAAATGGGTACTGTACATACAAGGTACATTTTAGCAAAAATTACTTCAGTGAACTTACCAGAATAAAATATCCTGCTGACTAAAGGTAAAATTTGACTCTTTCTGTGACCGGCCCGTTCGTGAACAGGGACGAGACATCCAGTTATAACATCATCCTCTCATTTGAATCAGAGTTTTTCACACCATCCACTAACCCGAAAGTATTTCGGAGGCTGTGAGGTGTTATTTGAATCTGTATGGATTTAAGTTTGTTTGTTGCATAGTATAGCGAGTTTTTCATGTGTAGGACGGTACAAACGGGCACGCCATTTATGTGAATCTAAGGCAGCTCCTATAAACAAGGTATGTGCATGTCTATATGACGAGGACGATCTTTGTCATATTCACTTATGACGCCGTCCTTTTAAGTCTTTTCAGACAATCAGTTAGCTGGGCTTTAAACTGATCCGTATAATCATTATCTTTTTTCTGTATTTCTTAAGTTTTTTTCATCTAAAATAATGAATTGCCTTTTCAACGGCAGTCTGTTTTGTCCATTAGAACAACGCCAGTTCCTTTATTAAGCCTCCTTATTTGAATCTCCTTGTCCTGCACACAGGTGAGCTCTTCCAAATGAGCTACCACGTGCCTTCATGCTACTCAAAATGTCTTGGACAATGACTTTTGGCTATGGTAGATGCAGCCGCCATCAGGCTACGCCGATCAAGCCTGTGCACCCAAAATAATTTAATCGCATGTTTTTTTTAAAGTTTTATCACATTCCCACTAGAAGATGTCGGTTTTTTAGCAACGTCTGGCTGCGAGTCAACCTCAGACCTGCATTTACTTTTCTCCGCCTTTGACGAATCCAATCAGTGGCTGAATGCATCATTCAACATCTGTCTAAAAAGTATTCAAGACAGTGGCTGACGAGCTTTTGAAAAAATTATGTGAAAGGCTCCGTCATGCTGCATAAGTGCAATCAATAAGGCTTGTGTTTTCATTTCTTGAGAAACTTAAACTTCGGCGTTGTTCGAGAGGAAAACGAAAATTGAGGTTTCGTAAAAGAAACGTATATGGGCAATAGCCAATTGATTTTAATGGTTTCCAGTGATATATTCTTGGCTTGACTGTTCGAAAATTTCATTTATCTTGGCTTAAAACAAGGTCGTGCTTTCAAAAGTTCATAGAGGTACTCTTAGTCTGCATATGCATTCGGCCCTCATGCTAAAGTGACCGACTATACTTTGGAGCAGACTCAGAAAATAGGAGGTGGTTGAAGCACGAATATACGAGTGAGATTAATGCCTTTCTGACATTATTTTGTAAGACTGCATGCCACACTTCTTTGCTTCAGTGGTCACATCAAAAGAATTTCGGTGAAAAATTAGAATCATTCATCCTAATAAACAAGGTGTACCTCCCACTTAATAATGATTGTGTTTTTGCATATGTCGTTGTCCGCTTGTAGCCACGGTCAAATGGCCGTTAACAAAAAAACAATTCAGCCCACCTTATATCCATTAACACCACCCGCTTCTTCCGAAACCAATATGCTACCGCGACTAGCTTTATCAAATGAATACCATCCACTGGAAAAAACCAATAACTGATTGTTCTTCAGACAATTTCCTGATTTAAGTGCTAATTTTACTTAACTAAATTTCTCCTTTGCCCCAACTACAGTATGGTGAGAGATGCTAGAAACATTTTGCAATTTGAAAAATACCTGTAATTACTCGCAAAACAACATTGCGTATGGTTGCAATCTTGTTAACTATACAGTCAAATTTCAATTTTTGTCAGTCACGCTCAGATGCTGACTCTGTGATGTGGTACATTTTGACCGTTATGCAAAAGGTTAATTCTCCAAAAATGGCCGCTAAAAATTATGCACTGTGTCATTAATTTTGAGTGTTTTTATTAATTCTAATATACATTTAAAAAGCATTAACGGAAAAATCCTGTCTTGCACTTATTTTATAGAAAAATACGCCTCCTTTAAGTTTTTTGTCTTAAAGAGTGTTTTTATCGGTTTAAGAAAAAAATTCTTAAATTGCATACACTTTCATAGACATGCAAGTGCGATAAGTCGTTCACATAATGCAGTAAGATCAGCTTGTATCAAGTATCGCCACTCACCGACTCCCGCAACTAATATATTAGCTTGACTGAAAAAATCGAGTTTAAACTGCGCACTTGAACAAACCAACGACTGATTTTATTCACCATTTCCTGATTGAAGTTTGTAAGATGGCATTTTTAAAGATAAGAAACGTGAATTTAGCATCCTAACACCGTCCTTAGCATTTAAGTTTGTCTGCTCCAGAATAAACTGCGTGAAAAATTGAGGATCATCCATCTGAATAAAAAAAACTAAATATCTTGCACCATAAAAACAATGCAGTTACATACCTGATTATCTGCATTCAGCTGTGATAAGTCGCCCGTTAAACAAAAGTTGGATGCGTTGGCCGACTCCGGAATCTGCTATACTACCGGGAATAGCAATATTGCGTTTATAATGTCCACTCGAACTAACCAACACCCGATTGTACTTCAGACCATTTGCTGATTTAAAATTTTATTTGAGTTAACGAAATTTACCAGTTCCTGCAACTGCTTATGATATGTTCGCCGGCATAACTTCGGAAGATGAGCAAGATATATCCTGGTTTGTAGACATCAATGTCAAAAGTCTACCTGTTATCTATAATTGTTGTACGTATACTACGATAATTATCCTTAAGAGAATTAATGGTCAAACCGGACATATAACTAGGCAGCTACATTAGTATCCAACACAGCTGCGCTCGGTTACGTAGGAAAATAAGTGCGCAAATAATAGATGCATCACCCGTGAATAGTACATAGGACCAAATAATAAAATACACCATCGTGTTTCCATGACGCCAAGCCAATGCATTGTAATGATGGGAAACATTAAGTTTTAACCTAACTTTAGTCTGCTGTGAGGGCAAAGGCTTTCTGTAGATTAGACACCACTATACAGTGGAGTTCAATCCCTCAGCAGGTTAAAGTGCACTGCAACTCTTGATGACAGAATGATACACATGGACGTTTTTTGTACAATAATGAGTTTTAGAAAATAGTTGATTAAAGGGGGGTAACATCCATTTTAGTTAAGGGGAAATTTACAGTATCTCCAGGCGCCATCGAGTTTTGGAGGAAAACAATTGTATATATCGTAAAAATGCCCACGTCTGCTACAAGTCCCGTCTCCCATGTCCACTCTCGCATTTAAAGGCAATCGGTCCGCGCCGGCTTTGTCACTTGTAAGTGGTCAATTTGGGCAGCCATTAAATGATAGTTGAACTCTCAATTACATTTACCCGTGGTCACACCTCTGTTTGCGCTCCTTTGTCCGGTGTGACCTTTAGGATGAAAAAGGAGGTGACTCACGTTCTGTACCGTCCTAGCATATTCATTTTTTCTTTTTTTTATTTTATTCTGTAATACATACTAGAGTACCTTCTCTGGTATTCTGCAGACTCCAGTAGCCAGGTCCTTGTGGGTGAAAAACCATATTTGCCTCCCATTCACAATGCAGCAATGTAAGCTACGGCACCTTCAAACTTGGCTGGCCGTTGACCTTTTCATAGTATTTGCGGTTTGGTCATCTTGCCCTTGACTAGTGAGTGTTTAAGCTAAATAATTAAAGAGGAATACATTTCTTGGTAGATCAGGTGAAGTAAAGTGCAAGCGAACTTATGGGGGTGCGCTTGTTTATTGATGGCCATTCTGGCATTCAAAGAAAAGGAGCACTTCAACGAAAGGCATCCTTTGGGATAAAAATAATTTTATTCAGTTAATTTTCGATACTGGATCCCAGGTCATTGTCGGCAGACTTGATATTAATGTTCAAATAACAGTTAGCATTTCAAAGTGCTGATACTGTTTTATAGTTATCTGTAGTGGGCATTAATTGGGAGTTACTATATGCGTCATATCGTGATAGACATAATTAGAAGTCCCAATGACGTAATGGCTGATTGGCACCTGTAAGATAAATCAGTCAGGGGTCAGTCCATGCCATGCAGCGTGGACGCTTATTGCGGGATATTTTGCTTTCTGCTTGTTGGCTGCAATCTCTTCCACCTTTTTTGCGTAGTATGTACACTGCAGCTAACTCAATACGCGAGTTGATGCATACATTATCGGGGTGCATGGCCTAACGAAATTCTCAGCCTTTTTTGGAGTGGCAAACTCCAATGATGCGTGTTTTGTCCCATGCGAGGGTATGTCCTGTGTCAAGGCAATGCGTAGTCACTAAGGAAAAACGGTCAGGTCTCTACGCTGCCGATTGCTGCTCGCGAATGCCTGTTGACATGAATCTTATTATTTGGCAACACTAAACCATGTCGCAAGATTCACATGGGATTATGCAAATGGTGTCTTTCTTATTAAGGTGGCCAAATTATCTTGAGGGGAAAGAAGCTGAGTGCGTTAAGAAGCCATCGGTTTGTGCGCCATTTTTGTTTGGTGTTTCCGCAAGTGTCTTTCAATAACTTCAGATACGTTCCTCATATAAGGAAGGACTCACAATGTGTTTGTTTTGGGCGCCTGAGTGGAACTATCTTGTTTCTTTTTCTTGGAATGTTGTTGTCTTATGTATCGGCTAACAAAGCCTGTGGGGTGACCATTGCGGAAAAACAATTCAAAAAGATAGAAGTGCTCGTTTTGTTAGGTTTCTCTGTCAGAGCAGTGTGTCATTACATGGCGTAGCAGACTGTTGACAGCTCTCCTTTTCTGCGGGATGGAGTTGTTGCTGATATGGTTAAGAAAAATTTCCACATTCGTGTCTATGCGGTATAACGGAGGTTGGTAATGTTCCGTCAGCCTTTTGCCGTACGGGAACATCCAGAAAGGGATTTTGTTTTAAACCTCCTTCTTAAGTGTTAATTTAAAGTCCAAAATGGTAAAGTTGATGGTCTTGTTGAGTGATTCAAGATGATCATTTCATTTACAACAAATGTGTCGCCTACAAAGCAAACCTATAACATAGCAACACTCGATGGTTGAGCCATTGATTCTAGCCTTTTCATTTTGGCAAGGAATCCAGATATGGGTCAAGCTTACGCTAATATTTTTCTCCGTGGCAATAAATATTTGTCATACCAATTTATTATTGCATTTTATGGTACAAAACATCACAGAGGAGCAGGAAAAATATGAAAAAGTGGAATTGTTCCGTGATTCCGTCAACCTGAGCTCACTTTTATAAAAATGTAGTCCATGTTTTTTCGAGCATACCATCTGCGGTACGTTATCCGGGCTTCTTGTCTCTGTCTTGACAGTTAGTTCCAGATGCGGGAATGGTCAGGGTATGGGGTTGATTCGGAGAATCAACGAAGATTTATTTCCAATTCTGGTTATAAACATAACTGAAACCTCATTGATACCAACCACCAAGCGGACGCGAGAAAAGCCTTTCGAGTTTTGTACCTCACACTAACATACTACTCCAAAGGGCTGCAAAAGCGGGTGTTAGCTACAGCAGAGGCAGTGGCAATCAGGCTAGCAAAACCAAGTCTTTGATGTCAAAATACGCTCGTAGCCACAGTCTGCTTACCCTAGCCCACTACCCCAGTGAATACCGTTTCGTCAGAACAGACACTTCAATTTTCTACGTATGCCGACGCTGACAACGCCCCTCCTGCTCTCCTTCTACCTGCTTGTCGAACTCAACGCCACCAACAGGCTAGAACCTGCATGCCTAGGATGGGAGAAAACTATGATTGTGGTGTTTTCAGAGGATTGAGCTTATTCTGAAATGTTTCTGGAGAACATACACTTCTGGCTACGTCATTGAGCCCGCGCGCG
This sequence comes from Ligula intestinalis, assembly GCA_036362985.1. NCBI lineage: Eukaryota > Metazoa > Platyhelminthes > Cestoda > Diphyllobothriidea > Diphyllobothriidae > Ligula > Ligula intestinalis. Next base: position 8,476,350 of record JAYGXS010000006.1, on the reverse strand, counting down.
GTGCCTCGTTTTACTTATTTGAAAAAAACTATGGAAATGTATGAAGTCCACGTTTTATTTTTTCATCATATCTTATAGTGAGTAGGGCGCCCAACAAGAATAGGCACTATCTAATTTTGTGCAACAGCAAAAATAACAGTTAGGTGGATCTGATCCACTTTATCGAGAAGAATTCCCAACTCGTGTCCCAATTCATGTCATCCGTGCTATAATAAAAGTATCGTCAACATATTCAGCATAGAACAACATATATTGCATAATAGGAAAGAGGTATTTGCGCTACAGTTTGCCCATGAACGCCAACTAATTTAGGTTAATCGATTTGGCTGGCAACTTGGTAAGAAATGCTTCATCACGCGTCAAGCGAGCAGATAAGCAGCAATTGTCCTAATTGGCCGGCCGATTGGAAAGTGTCGTTCAACAAGATTGTCACATAAAATGTGTACGGTTTATTATATGGGGACTTCTGTGAACGTAGGCGTGGCATCTTAAAATTATATTTTTACCCTTTTGGTATTTGTAATTCTGTAGAACTCGATAAATTTAAATGTGTTACCTAAGTTAAAAGGGACTATATAATGCTGAATCGGTTTAAGTTCTCATGTTACCAAACGTTCATTTGCATGATAGAAAAATAATAAATATAACGTATCGGTCGCATACAAGCTTTGAACTGTTAGCATTATGCAAACCGTGGTGGACTCTGCCCTGTTGCTTGAGCGTATCTGAATTTTGTTACTTTTAGGTAACTTTAGCCTCTTAATTATCGCCTTCTGTGTTGTAAATTTGATTAACGTCCATCAACCTTGTGTCACTAATATAAGCCTACCCATCACGCCGTTGCCAGACCATAAATAATAACGTCCTCACGCCTCCAACAAAACAGGAATTTGGGCCACTTTAGGTAATTGGTGGACTAATTTCTCATATTTTCCCTCGCACAAGTACACTCTTATATGAATAAAGTTCACCTCTTCTATCCCTTGAGATATATATACCTAAATTACTACTAGCTAATTGCTCAAGGTGATTGTTTACCCTACACTTATCCCCTTATATAATTTTACTTGTACGATGATGAATAATAGGAAATATATTCTTCGCCTAACGCGATTCCATAAATGCTTGGCGTGTAATCATTATTGAGCTAGGCAAATTGCTTAAGTGATTTATTAATTAAACTGTCAATGTTCGGCTACCTGTGTAAGAAAACTAAAACTCAAAAAGCTACTTGCAGGTATATGCGCACGCATTTTCATCGTACAGCCCATATCAATCCATTTCATATATAGGCTGTAACATTTCACATACCGAAAGTGCTATTTTCAGGTAGAGGGACTTACGTGTTTATTATGACGCCATGAAATTGCAAGCTGCCAGTATTTCGCATAAATATTTGTTTGTTTTGGTAGACAGCGTAATTTGAATTCATTAAAAGATGGGTTTTCATTTATAGTACAGATTTAAAAACTTAAGTAGACGTAGATTGAAAATTGTAATGTCAATTAGGGCCAATTAGCTTTAGAGAAATTTCACAATATTATGCATAAAACCGCAATTGCTACGGACTGATTTATTCAACGTTGGTTAAAGCTTCCTTTGCTAAGAAACAATTTAGCAGCTCTGAATTTGGCTTTGTGCATATAAAAAAGAACAGAACCTAAACTCGGGCATCAGTGACATGCGGAAATGGTATACAAGTACGCTTTACTGCAGACTGTCTGTCGGCAATTTATGAATATTACGTTACCCCTAAAATTCGGATTTTGAACATTTCTGGATCAACACGTTTGCATCAAACGGAGGGGCGAGAAATTGTACCCACTGGGGTTAATTTGGATTAGTCAAGTTCAAACCTCACTGTTTTCTGTTAAAGGAAATTTGGCCAGCAAACTTTTACAATGACGCTTTGACTAAGCCATGCCACGAATCTTAGCAGCAGGGATGCTCCATGCGTAAGGAGGAGTTTCCCGTACTCTGATGATAAGGATACTTTTTCCTCTTGGATCACATCCATCTGCATGTGCGAATTAGCATAAGCCTGAGGAGTATGTTGTTTTTGTTGTACGTAGGTAAGCACATTTAACTGTAGGGGAGTAATCTGTAGACGAAGGCAACCTCGGTGAAGCTCGTTGTGCCATTTATGATATATTTGTGTTCTGTGGTATCAGGTTATATCAAAACGTTTTCATACTTTGGTCTATTTGGTTTTATAATATAACCCATTTACGGAAATATGGCTTTACGATTGTTCAGGTCTTTCTGCCAATGAAACGTTTTACTGTAGACAAAACAGATTTGATGTTTTATTTAAATTTTGGCAACACCAATTACTTTGGATTTCGTGATGGTTTGTTGCAGGTTCCGTGAGTTGCATTTAGATGCGTGTATTTGCCAGTACGTCAATTTATTAAATTCACCTCTCGTAATAGTATCATTTAAAGCAACTGTGATTTTTCCTCAAGAAATACTTTTTGCTCCATTGATCACATGACTTGACTTTTTTGTCGCCATGTCATTCTACTATGTGCTTGACAAACAAATGCCATACCCTACTTGCCTCAGATGCAAACAGACATATTGTATTGCACGTGCGCAGGCGAAAAGTAAATAATGGATTGTTTTTATTCACGTCATGGCTTCACAATCTGCTCATTTGTAAACATTCTATGGCATCCATTCTTCCACAAAATTTCAACAAAATGCTTTGTAATTATTAAAAGTTATGCTGTGATTCATGTCAGCATACATTTGCCTATTTCGCTTATCTTTAGTAACAACATTATTGATAGTATAATATAGTGCATTAATATCTTCTCACTTGCCAATGGTTAGTTTTCCAAATAGTTAAATTTACTTAACAGATGCACATAAATATTACGTTATTGTCTGCGATTGCTTGAACATTTAAATCATCGGTCTACAAACGTGTTAACAGGCCTTCAAATATAAGCATTTTCTTTTGTCTTATGCATAATCTATGCAATGCAAAAGGTGCACTTGTCATAGGCATTCCGTCAAACCTATGTGCGGTTATTAGTTTCAAAAAACCCTCATAGATCGAGGCCGAATAGAAGGTTATATAGCTTTATGTGATTGATTAAGTAAATTGGTATTTTTTATGAACTAATGCAAATAAGCTTCTCATTATTTTGTTCGCTTTCTCTTGAAATAGTCGCTGAAGCAATGTATTTAAGGGAGCATTTAGGGACTCTTTTCATCATTTAAATAAACAACAAACACTTTGCTATTAAATAGTTCAAATCCAAGGGAAGACTGCGGATCCATTTAATTCATTTCGCATGATAGCCAACACTCTTTCTGCGAATACAAGCGAACATCCTGGTCTCAAAAAGCAATTGAGTAGAGGATGCCGAAACAACCGGCAAATGAACCTATTATCCCAGCCAACTTCTTTGCTACTTCTCGCCTTCTCCTCCAGTAGTTTTCTTTAGTAACTCAGAACCGAAAAATGTAAGGAATGTGGATATAAATCGCCAAAGAAATACAGAATTTTATTCTTAGTCATAACAATTCGCACACTGACTTAACTGTCAATCTGGTGTTTTTTATTTGCGAAGCTCGAAATTATGTACCCTTCATATTTAATGAGTGAGCAAAATTAACTGTAAAAAGTGCTAGATCTAAAACTAATTTTGTGGTTGTACTTTAAGCACGCTTTAACGTTTTGCCGCTTTATTACAGAAACCATATTATTCCTTGTTTTGTGTGCTACTAGTCGACCTACAGTTTTTTTATCACTGTTTCGCTCAAATCAGTTAAATGTAACCAACCAACTTAGCAGAGCCGGCAGAATACACATCTACATAAAGTACCTTTATTAAATGCGGAAAACGTAATATATATTTATATATTTCTTTGCATTTGATCACAATGCACGGGCCTTCACCAGCTCCGGTATCAATAAATTGGCATCCATGAATTTTCTTATTTATCCTAGATCGGTTAGCAGTCATCAATTTTATTGCGCTAGTGAACTCTTAGTTGTGTTCAACGTACAGTTGTCGCCGTTGATCATGCAAATCCAAAAAAGGTGCAGTTAGTAACGCCCTGGATAAAAAGTCGTTATATAAATGAAAAAAATTGAGATAAAATAAAATCAAAAGACAAAACGAAAAAATTTTATAAAAAGGTAGCATACTAGTATTTTGTTGAGTGTCCTTTTGCGTGTATTTCAGCAGCAATTCGGGAGGAAATATATACAACTATGATGTCAATTGTGTATTACTCTATATAATTATCAAAAAAAGAACGCCAATTTATTTTCAATTGAAAGCGATTTTTGAGGCTTGCGCCAGTTTTGCTTGATTAAGGCAAATATATTTTCATTTGGAATGGGCTCGGGACTATTTGGCGGCCTAAAAATTGTTCGCAGGCCGCGTGCAGAAAGGCTGGCTGTTGTTTTTAAAAAAAGCGTATAGTGGTTAGCTTACTTATGATCATACCTCCGTGAATTTGTGAGCAATTGCAATGTCTTGTTGTATAATAGTATCCATTCGATGCCTTCAAATGTCAATATAACGAAATGTATCTTTGGCAATGTTGACATAAACGAAACTGTTAATGTTCTCGTTCGTCGAATGTCAGATTGGTCGCTCACCGAAATTGATCGCCATCAAAACCACGAGACGTCGACTGTTCTTGAAGATTGATATCAAAGCAGTATGTTCTAAGGGAAAGTTCTTTCCGCAAATGACCGTATGTGCTGACTTTGTGGACTTATCTAAGAACAGTACTTAATCCTAGAAGGTAATGCTTTTTCCAAAATGAATTACTGTGACGATTGTCTTCCTGTGTAAATAGTCAACGTTGCTTTCTATGTTTGTTAAATAAAAATGGCTTAACCGTTGCCATCTGCTAATTAAGGCTTAATTCCCACATTCGTTTCCCAGCAAGGGTCCGAAAGAACATATAAAAACATTTCCTTTTAATAGCGGTAATGGGCATATAAGTGTATATGTTTGATGTTCGACGAATAAAATCGTCATCTTTCTTTGTTGTTGACCGCTTTTGGCCCAGGATTCTTCCTTATAGGCACTGTTAAATTGGATATCATTCGGGATACAGTTGCACTTGATCAAATCAAACATGTTGGCTAATGAATAACACGCCAGCTCTTCGGCTGCCATTTTTCGTAAGTGCACAAAATCAGCTTCACATAAATGCTGACCCTACATCCCGGAGACACATACCAATAGCAAAAAAAGGACCTATACTGCGCCTTCCCGTTTCTGTGCCAAGCTTACGCAAATAGTTATCTCTGTGGAAATACATGTTTGTCATAGCAATTAATTATTGCATTTTATGGCACAAAATATCACAGAACAGCAGAAAAATATGAAAAGTGGAATTTTTCCGTGATTCCGTCAACCTGAGATCAATTTTATAAAAATGTAGGCCATTTCTTTTCGAGCATACCATCTGCGGTAGGTAATCCGGCCTTCTTGTCTCTGTCTTGACAGCCAGTTCCCGATATGGGAATGGTCAAGGTATGGGGTTGATTCGGAGAATCAACGAAGAGTTATTTCCATTTCTCGTTATAAGCACAACCGAAAGTGCTGATTACAGGTACAGGGACTTACGTGTTTATTACTACGCCATGAAATAACAAGCTGCCAGTATTTCGCACAAATATTTCTTGCTTCGGAAGACAGTGTAATTTGACTTTCTCAAAGATGCGTTTTCATTTTTAGTAAAGATATGAAAACGAAGAAGACGTAGATTGAAAATTGTAATGTAATTGTAATTGTAATTGTAATGTTTTCTACTTCTCACTCTCTCTGCTAGTAGTTTTACTTCAGGAACTCAGAACTGAA
>JAYGXS010000006.1:8459334-8470413 GCA_036362985.1 Ligula intestinalis | reverse complement strand
TTCTTATGACCCCAATTGATCAGCGTTTGACGAATTTTCCTTAACTTGTTTGCCATCACAAATAGAGCGTCGTTGTCAGGGTCAAATCACACTGTTTTATTGGGTCTGCCAACCATGTATTGTGGTTTTAAGAAAGGACAGTTAGCAAATCTGAGAGGAAAACTGAAGGTTCGTGCCGTGTTCCCACAGAGTATATATTTCCTTCTGACCTACATATCTGAAAACCTTCCTGCACTTCTTGAACACTTTAACGCCGAGTCTAGCTCCAATTTTCTCACAATTTTTTCAAATGACATTTTTACTATATTTTGTTCCCTTGATAATGTCATGGTTAGACGTGACATAATATCTTCACCCTATCTAAAAACGTTGAGACGCCAAAAAGTTATTGTTCTGAAAACTAGGTCTACGAGATAGACTAACGGGTGTGAACGTTCTAATAAAGCGTTAGATTTCCAGGATGAATGACCTTTTGTTAATTAAATTTACTTCTTCTGCATCTTCCTGTTCTCTCTCCTCGGATGAAATTTTAAAAGTCTTAAGTATCTCACTGGTCAACGCAGCAAACTAGCACATGTGCATGCTGACATAGATTGAGATCGTTGAAATACAGACTTTATTCACACTCCCACTGCCTTCCGTCTTCAGACAGACACCATTTCCTATTACCAACTGTCTTTGTTTCTGTGTCTGAGAAAGCAGTGATAACACATCTTAAAAGTTTCGAGGTTCAACAGCTGCTGGACCAGATAGGATCTCACTATTTGTCCTGCAATCCTGTTCTTTTTAGTGAGCACCTGCATTGATAAACATCATCAACTTGTCCTTCAAGGAGTATAACATTCCTGATGAGTGGCAATCAGTGAGAATCAATTTAATCCCGAAAAAAACCTTCTTCTTCGGGTTATACATCTTTTCGCCTGATTGCCTGCTCTTCTGCACTATTGAAACTTACTAAAACGCGTCACTTAAGACATCCTCATCCCGTTTTTCTGCAATTTTCCCAAGCCCTTGCAATATGCGTATAAGGCTAGGCGTAGCACACTGTTATAATTTCAGTCCACTCTGCTCTTAGAGATTTACGTTAGGGCTACCGCGCATATGGCTGTGCTTTTCTTGACTAATCATCAAACTATAATCCGATCCCGCGCCATATACTTCTTAATAAAATCTCTGCATGCGGCTCTCACAGCTGGGCTGTGTCTTTTCTCGGGGACTATTTTACTTTCTGCACTCAATTCGTTCAGTGCGGAAAGCGAAAATCCATGGTCCCTCCCAACAACTGTGAAGTTCTTCTTGGGGCTATATTTTTTCCTCATCTTTTCTCCCTTCACACTGACAACCTACAATCACCAAACAAACGCTTGTTTGTTAAATATGCTGATGATATGGTTGTTGGTCATCCCTTGAAACGTTAGTCACATTTCCAAATACTTAACGATGACCTAGACCATGTGTCAACATTTTCGTTAGCAAATGGCCTTCTACTTAACGAGTTAAAGTCAGTTCAGTGCACGTTTGACTGCTACCCTCTCCTATTCCCTCTCCTATTCACATTCTGCACACCGAAGTATCCTCTCTCCGATACCTTGGTGTTAGACTAGCATCCAACCTTACAATTTATCTATACAAAGAAGGCCTTTTTTATCAAAATCCGTAAATTTTAGATTAAATCCTTCGCTTGCATACAAATAACACTTCGCATGCCCTAATATGGCCTTTTGTAGATGCATGCTTGCTCCTTCTTATTCTTCACTGCTCTCCAGTTATTTTTCCAGCCTTACTTTAAAAAAGACGTAGTCATTTTGAAATGTTGCTTTTAAATGCTCTCTTTAGCTGCCGGTAATTTCTGTGTTTTTGTAGCTTACATTTTAATGCAGCGCCACTATAAAACGGTCAATCAATTTGGTGATCGCATCATTGATGAGGTCACTCACCCTCTCCACTCTGAACTAATGACTGCGAAGTCTACCTGTCCCATGCGTCGAGGTTTCCGTCATATGTCTTGCCACACATCAGCATAGCAGCACTCGGCACTCCTATTCATAGCACACTACCTCACCTGTGAAGAAGCGGAAATTGAGAAGTTTAAAGCCGATCTCTCTCCAAAGTTGATGTAGATATCGTGTAAAAATTGAATTGTGAGTATAACATGGCCTTTGATCTTTTAACATGTCCCCTTATTTACCTTTGGTTTCCTCGAATGGATCGTTTTTGCTAAAAGCTCATTTTTTATAAATCCTTAATATAGCATTATTCTTTTGCAACTATGCCGGTGAACACATCATATGTTGTTGTGGAAAACGGTAAATTTCGCTATTTCAAACCAAAACTTCAATCAGCAAGTTGTTTGAAGTATCATTTAGCGTCCGCTTATTCAAGTGGACCGCATATACTCGATAGTCAGGAGTCGGCCAGTGGCGTCTATGCAAATAAGCTGATCCAACTTGTGTTTAACGGGCGATTCATCGTGGCTGCATACGGATAAACAGGCATGCAAAGATATGGTATTTATGCCGCGGGAGGTTCATGTTGTTTGTTTGTATGAAGGATCCAAACTTTTTCGTGAAATTTCTTCTTTGTTAACCGCTGCAGCAGAAAGACGTTATACTTAAGACAATTTTAGGATGTTTATTTCAAGTGCCCATATACCGGAAATGCAATTTATACAAACGGAAACGCCTGGAAGTTATTAATCTCACATGCGAAACCTCGTTTTTGACACTTTACTGTGTTTTGCTATATCCTTCAATAAGTTGATGCACCATGAAAAACACCATTTCCTAAGTATATGTCTGAAGCGGTTATATATATTTCACATAAGCCTTCCTTTCTGCTGCTACAACCGTATCGGCAGTTGATATGTTTACAGCTATATGGCCGCACAGAGAAGCGACCGTCTTTTGATTGGCTTACTATTGTGACAACAGATTAAGGAATATAACGCTTTTTGGCAAAAACACTATAAAAAGATGCCACTAATGACATAAAGGCTTTAATGTGACAGATTAAACAACACGGGAAGCAAAGCAATTAGACACTGCATTGGTGAATTCCAAATGATTTAGGCAAATATACGGCCAGTTTTTGCCACATTTGCCCGGTAATTCCTTTTTTAAAATAAAGTCTGAGGTTACAACAACATATAGAACAGCAGAATACACATTTGATCATATTTTATGTTTAAATATTTTGCACTATCTTCTTGAGGAAGAGTGATGCGCTTTTTCTGAATTTTTTTGGCGCGTATCTTAAATTCATCGTAAAATCAGGTAAACACATTAAAATCTAGCGATTCCGCTTCATTGTCCACCAAAAATCGGCAGCAGATTGCGTGGGCAGATTTTAAAGTTTCTAAGCATAGATTGATTACATTTGTATTGATTACGAACTATCTGTCAATTTTAATCTTTAGTTTCTCCCGCATTCAAAATTGGCTTCAATCTGTGACATGCGGTCTTTCATGCATTGGAATCCTCATATCTATTACCGGATTGCATCCGGCTCTACACTTTGATGAGAAGACGTAAGGATATTAAGGGACATGCATAATTTGTTTTACCAAGTGGTGGACTAAAAAGTCCCTGTCTAACTGTATGCTTTTAGCTGCTAACTGTTGAATATATTAATTTAAGCGAGAAAGGATTGATTATTCAGTCACTACTGTGAAACTGTCAACGGTTAAATTATGACGTTGCTGTTATCATCATGAAAAGATAGTCGTGAAACAGGCAACTTGTAGGCAAAGAAAGTATTCAAACAAAAACGTATGTTAAATAGGCGACTGAAAATACACGTTTTTTTTCCAGTGACAAAAGACGAAAAACGTTGAAAAGGCAAACATTCTGTCAAATTTAAACACTTGAGTCAGGCAACTGGATGAATTGTCTATGTTTGCCTTATATCTTTCAGTCTGTTGGAAATGGATGTCGGTATCCTCGTAGCGTGATTGTGTTCCCGTAGTTATTTTTTATGATCGTTTCTGAAGTCGTTAGTCTGGTGGTATTTTTTGTCTCCACACTAGGTAATTATGCAAAAAGTTCAATCATCCTGCTTAAACAGCCAACTTGGCAAGTGTTCCTTAGCTCTGGGTGCCAATTTTCTTTGTGGGTGCCCTATTTAATTGCATCCAGAAGTTAATCTAAATTTGTAAACAAAATGTCAAGGCATAATTTGGCAATTGGAATCGGAATGTTCTTTATCGAGTTACAAAATAATGAGCTCTTTCGCAAAAAAGGTTCTTTCAATGGTGCAACGTTAGCGTTTCCTTATTGTGGTTAAGATCGTTTTGCCCTTTGAGGGCAACGATATGTAACCGGCCTTACTTGAAGCTAACTGTTTTATAAACTTTTGCAGATTGGGTTTGTTACACTCGTCAATAAGCTGAGCTGGGCAACCACGCTTGAATAAAGTGTCCTTAAGGCTAGCAAGTTTTGCATTCAATCTACGTTTTAAGCAGATGTTGTTAGTTCTCTGAAAGAGGGTGCAAATGACTAAGATGTCCACTGTATGTGGACAAAACATCAATAATGTAAATACTATCCTTTCCATGTATTCTTATGGAAAAGTTTGCGTGTTATGGAACCATCTATCTGTCTGCCATGTAAACGTCTAAGAAAGAAAACTGGTTTTCACGTTAAAATTCCATTGTAAATTTCATTTTCAGATGCCAACAGTTCATTTTAAACAATAGTTACTTGACTTCCTTTGTGCTTTCCACAACCACAAAGATATCTTTCGCATACCCTCTAAAGAGTGTTGTCATTTTGAATGTGGAAGACAATTTTACTCGAGTTGAAACATTTGAATGTCTGCAAAGGTAGCACCAAGAGGACAACCCGCTGCCACTCTGTCGACTTGTCTAAACAATTGACATTTACATAGGAATTGGACATTCTTTGTACATAATTGTAAAAAGTCACGTTATATATTAGGGGAAAGACACGTTTCAAAAGCATATGCACAAATGACATCAATTGTCTCATCCAGAGGCACGTTGGTAAATAGCGACTCAGCGTCCAAGGATATCATATATTTTCCAGCAATATTTTGATGACTTATTCCATCGAAAAATTTAAAACTGTCTCTCAGTTTATATGCAAAGAATCTATTGTGAATAAATTCTAGTTATTTTAATAACTAATGCGATATTCTGTGAAATGTTGAATTGGACATGGCAAAATAGATCCAACGAGTGAATGCAGCTGATGAGAGCTCGCCGAATTTATAGTTCCATTAAGTTCTGCTACATACGGAATTTTCAAATTTCTATCTGGGAAAAAGATGCTTCAAATTATCAAATGCTGCTTGTCGATGCATTGCGCCAACAGCTTATACAGCGCGTATGCCCGTAGATTAGTCGCTTGGTGCCGGAAGCTTTTGCTTCTATTTATTCAGAGAAGTTGGTGAATAAACGCATTGGTATTTCAATCAGCAAATTTGTTGACCTTCTTTAAGTGTCGCTGCTGGAAAAAAACCTAAATTTAAACAGAAAAACTAAAGCTTAAGTAAGCAGTCAGAGAATGACTGGATAAATCAAGCTGTGAAAAAGTGTCCGAAGAGTATAAGAGAATGAGAGAGGTAAAAAATGCAGCCGTCCTTTCATCTCCGAAGTATAGCTTCAGATGCGTGACAGAAATCTAACCAATAATTATAAGATATCAGTTTGAACATGTTAAAGAAGAGTGTTTCAGTCTGACGACTAGTCGTTAGAGAAATGTCAAGCTATCTAAAAGGTGAAGGATGTCAAGGCTTTTCTTCTTCCCGACTGCCTAATACATTTCCCACATACCATATCACACTGCAAGGATGAAGTGGCCGTTATTCCTTACGGTTTGATTGAACAGTCAATTTCAAATACTTTTCTACTTTTTTCAATACCAGAATAGCCATCAATAATCAACTTGCCTCAGCTTTATGTTCTAGCAATTAAATGCAGTGGTTCAAACAAAAAAGGAATACCTCTTCAATTATCCACCTGAAAAGCTCATTTGTAGAAAGATAATACAGTTGTTGGTAAGACGATAAAAACACAAATCGAACGGGAAGGTACACCAAAAAGCATATTTTGAAATAAAAGATAACAGTGCAATTTTTTTCCTTCGACTAATGACCAGCCAAGTTTGCATCGGCCTCAGCCAATATGATTAAATTGTGAATGGATACACAAATACGGTTTTGCCTCCATTAAGACGTGGTAGCAAGGTTCTGCAGAATACTGCAGAACGAATTTTAGTCTTTCTAGAGGTGATATGGAGTAATGAATATGTTAGGATGGCACAGCACTTGAACCGGCACCCTTATCATTCTCCGGTCAAAACAGACAAATGAGCATGAAAAGAGGTAAGCGCACGGTCACGAACAGGTGTGACCACAGATAATAACGCTGCCGAATTGTGCATTTCCTTGGGATGTGAGCCAGCATCCGGTAGCTGCTAAGATGAACCACTAAGGAGAAACAAAGTTGGCACGAACCGATTGCTTTGAAATGCGTGGGCGCACTCGGAAGGCGGGATTTGCAGCATGCAATAACACAGAGGGATAGTAAGTCAGCGAGAGAAATTGAGAGCAAAATATTATATTTAGAATTGGATATCCTAAACTTTCAGCAAAAGCGGCTCCATTCATGGAGATCAAAGATGAAGGTAAATAAGGGGTCATGGTAGAAGGTCAACGGTAACAGTTCATATAATACTCAAAATTAAAGTTTTACACAATATGCACATCGATTGTGGAGACAGGTCAGGCTTGAACTTCTTAATTTCCACTTTGTCACAGGAAGCTTGCTAGGAATTGGAGTGCTGAGTGTTGATATGACAATATACGGTAAGACACATGACGGAAGCTACGGCGCTTTTTACAGAATGACTTTGCAGTCATTAATTCAGAGAAAAGGAGGTGCGCTACGTTACTAAAAATATGATCAGCAAATGGATTGACTGTTTAAAAGTCGTGTTGTATTATAAGGTAAGCTTAATAAATCATATTAAACAAATTAAAGCTAGGAACATAACTGGAGGGCAGGAAAGAATGAGGAAATGAATGTGGGCATATATTATTCGCAAGAATATGGCTTTCCGTATGCGATATGATTGCAAGCGGCGAATTAAATACAACGTTTGAGGAAAAAGAAAGGTCGCAAGTTGGATCAAGTTGTTTATTATTCTTAGCTTTCCGGCTCTGGCGGGAGTCTGAGCAGAGCGGAAGTGAGCACGCACAAGAAATTAAAAGCTGACTAACAAAAAGTTCGTTCAGCCTGAAAATCTCACGCTTTATAAGGACGTTGACGTCCTTTAGTCTATACAGTATGACAAGTTTGTAGAACAATCTCTTTGCCGTCTCAGATTTTTCAGATGGAAAAAAAATAAATTCTGTCATGTCCAACCACAACAGAGGCAAGAAGATAACAGATAGTAGAATTTAATATAAAAAGTTGTATGTGGTATGAAAAGGTAGAAAGCTTGTCATTTATGACGGGCTGGAGCAAACAAATTTTATGTGGGGACGTGTCGCGAACCCCAGGTTTCCTCTAACTTTTTACTCAAATCCCCTTTTTAGAGCTTCTATAGATGGTATGCAGGCCAAATAACAGAGAATAATCTGCCACTGAAGACTGAGCTCTATGTATGACCGCAAAAAAGGTTGGGATGCGTGGATGATATGTAAGCAAGAGGGACGTCAGTGTGAGTGTTGAAGGAAACTTAGTCATTTGAATCTAACAATGTAAGCGGCGAAGATTTACGCGGTTGAGCTACCACTTAAAATTATAACATGCTCGCAAGAGTGTGCTGCAAGTTTTAGGGAAATAAAATGAACCAAAAATGATTTTAGCACCTTGACATTTAGAGATTGGATGTTAATGCTGACATTAATAATACCTCTAGAATAAGAAAAAGATCGAGGCTTGCATCCTACAGCAATAGTGTCAAATAAGTCGTTTGAATAATAAAATATGTACTAACGGCTTGTGCGCCAATGTTGGCTTACAAATACAGCCACTATACAAACACTGCTTCTGAATAAGGATTTTCTGTCAGATCGAAAACGAGAAAACTGTTGTGGAATGATGAGTTCAGATTCAATAACAACTATCAGCCAAGTCTCTTGCAAACAGATAACTGCAGGATTACTGTGCTCATTTTTTTGAATAAAAAGTGCCGATAACTCAAAATTCTTTTTAAACAGGGATCTGCAATTTGTCGAGGTAAATCCTGGAAATGTCATTAAATTAAGAGGCTTACGTTTATTTCCCTGCTATCAACCTTATCGGTGCATTCGTTTTCTCGCGGTCCTCCTATGGAGAAGTGCCAATATTGGTGAATTTAAAATAGGGCAGATTGGACGCATCTGACAAACACTGCCATTATGGAATTTTTTAGGTTAAATAAGTTGTTTTTGTGCATGCAAAAAGATGCTTGTGTGCTGGAGAGATGGCCTTATGATCATAAATGAAAAAAACAAAGCAGTAAAATAAAGAGTGTGGTAATCAATTACAAATCTTTACGTGAATGGAGAGCTAAACATGAGTTGCTCAAATTTGAAAGCTGCAAAATAACTTCATGCGCACAACTGGAGACACGACAATTTTTTCAATAATATCAAATGAGAGTGGGATACATATTAAATAGAGTTCAACTGTGCCGTAAATTATTGCATAATGCCTGATATAACGTAGGATTAAATGAATTTTGAATGTGCGCTTCCAGTAAAGAGAGCTATAGTAAATGACTTAATAGCAATTTCATGCAAAAACGAAATGAAAACCTACCGTCAGCGTGCCAAACTCCGACCACTGATTGCAGTACCTTTCGTCTTAATGAAGAAATATTTATTCGTAAAGCATGCCACTCAAATAAACCAAATACCTAATTTATATTTAATTTTGCGTTGTTTAGCCGGCTGTTCTGCTTCCTTGCGGTCCTTGACTCGTACCGGAGTTTTTTACGTTAAATTAGCTTAATATTGATGTATTACCACCTGAATGCCCAATTTTCATTAAGTAAAAAAATATTGTTTATGGGTGCATTGAGAATCCCTTCGCTGCAATAAAACACCAAATCATCTAAAAAATGATAATTTTGTATATTTTTTCACTGATTTGTTGTACAGCCTTTATCTATTTACTGCAAAATGTAATCCATATGTTTATGAATCTTTTTTCTTTTATATCAATTATCAAATCAATACTCAGTTGCATGAAGGAATCGCAACAAAATATCTTACTAGCTTATCTACAGAAGAAAAGTGTTTTAGCGTTATAAAAACGAATTTAATGAACATCGATTTCATTACCCTTTAAACATGCATTTTACAAAATATAACTTTCTGTTCTTCCATTTAGTACCCTCCTGTTCCTCCAGTTATGTATCCAGCCGAGTGCATGTTCGTTAACTATGATACTTAAATGCTTCATGTACAGGACCTTAATCGTTCAAGCTGCTGATGGGCTTCCAAGTAAACATTTATGTAAGTTGCCTGAATATTTACTTTTAAGTTAAAAGCCCTGTTAATCGGGAACCTACGTGCTTCACCGAAACTCCATCTAGTCCACTGCAATTACGTCCAAGCGCATGGAAAAAATCCACCGAAAAATTCAGATCACAAAAATCATAACATGATGATATTTACAATGCAATGCATAGCACGTTTGTTTCTGGACGTATGAAAATCACAAATATGCAAATTGATTTAAATTCGTTGAAATGGTAATAATGTTCAGCTTTGTAATCTCTGGATAAATTAATTTCTGATCGCGGTTTATATATATCAGTGTATTGAAGGTCTATAGACGTTAAAACCCGTCACCCCTGTAAAATGTACACACGCTGCCTTCAGACAATTCTCAGTAGTTCATATTGACCGTGTTAATTACCATACTAGCATCCTTGGTACTTGCTACTGAGGGCTGTATTATGGCAGCATGTGTATATTGCACAAATGCTGACGAATATCAACACAAATATACATTTGCAATTTCGGACTACGTCTATTGACCTTAAAAAACACTGATATTGGGCCTTTAAGCAAGTACCTTGGCTGTTAGTATGGTAAGTTACAAGGTAATAATGTATCTGGCAGCACAGCAATAACAAGCTATTTATCTAGACAAAGTCTGTGGAAATTCCAATTTTAAGATTAATTGGCAAATATAAGTTTTTTTTGCAAATTCTCGTTAGGTCATTATATCAATATGATTATTACGTAAAACAGGTATATGTGTTTGTGAAGAAATAGAACGTTTGTAAAGGAAAAAGAGAGGGAGTGATTTGGGTCAAAATCTGATCAGCGTTAGGTAATATTGGAAGTCAGCCTAGGTGATAAGCTGTTGGCTGTTCGATTAACAGTGCCTCATTTTACATGGACAAAAGCCGCTAATCTAACAGGCACCAGCTTTTCAATGCGGCCGACTAACATTCTCTTCTAATGGTGATCAGTTTTTGACACTAACCCCCCTCTGTTCTTCATGCGTGTCATTTGTACTTTTTTGTCTACCTACTCTCATAATTTATTTTCTTAATTATTATACAAATATAAAGGTCTGATGGTTTTTATCAAAAAAAGATTGTTTGTCAATTATTTATGCAAATTTGTGAATGGAAATTTTTGCAAATGTTCATTTTGTCAGTTTTTTTCTGAACATTTTTTCACCGATCTAAACAAACACTGATATTATCTTATACACCTTTGCGTTCTTAATATGCGCGAGGCGGAAAGAATGGATTATTATTCCGTAATATTTGTATCGTTGGTTGGCATGACCACTTGCCAAAGTCCTACCATAAGAGTACAATTTAATGTATAAAAGCAGTTGTGCCACATTTAAAAATGCATTAGGGTGATGAGCAACCTCTGACTGCTCTTCACCCACGAATCCCTAGTTATTTCCTTCTTCCGTTTTTGAACCTAAATAATTGCTGAATCTGTGGTAAAAATATTATTCAGCAAGTCATTAATCCTCAATACGAAGAAGGCGAATATTAGCAAGACTCCTTAAAACTGTGCTGAATCGTACACAATTACTAGGAATTAACTTGAATCATCCTTTAATACATAAACAAGCGAAACATAAGACATTTTTTT
>JAYGXS010000006.1:8436478-8459234 GCA_036362985.1 Ligula intestinalis | reverse complement strand
AATTGAAATTACCCACAAACCGGATTTGACTATCCGACAGCAAATAATGCGACCCAAAGACCCGCTGCCGACAACGGAACAATCAGCAGTGGTCTACAGCATACCTTGCCAAAATTGCAGTGCAAGGTATTTTGGTGAAACGGGAAAACGCCTCTGTACAAGACTACACGAACACCAGCTGGCAGTCGACCGCGAGGACAGACTGTCACTGGTATATGGCTACATGAAACGCGAGAAGCCCACATTCGCTTTCGAAATATTAAATCCAGCCTATCAGGCTCTGCGTACCAGACTTCAATCGATCCAGCCGAGGCCCACTTCACCAATGAGCGATTTACAGCTTCATCAATGGCAGCCATCACTGCAGCAGGGGCAAGAGTTAACCGCAGTTCGCACGATCGGCATGAATCATCAAGCCACCGGCAAGCCCAAACGAGCGAAGGGGCTTATCACGGCGGGCCCCAACGAAATTATCCACCAGACTATGAGGGGAGATCTCGCAGCAGCCACCATGACGCACACGAGTTGCATGCAGACCCAGCGGTGATTACCTCAGTCGTGCAGGGGGTGGGGGAAGCACGTGACCGTCAGCAGACCAATGGAAGACGCCCGCTGAGCGCGCGCGATGAGCAAACAGATCCATCGGGGACTACAACAGCCGAGCGGATTACGGGGGTCACGCGAAGTCATCTGTAGTCGCCCATGGAGAGGCAGAAGCAAATCCAGGACCAACACAATGTACAGGGTCGTTGCATTGGGCCAAACCCAATCAACAACCAGCAGGACGACCAGGGTGCGTACGCAACAAACCCCTATCATACGAGACAGTCAGGAAGACAAAGCAAATCAAGGCAAGCATGAACAATCACCTTACCAATCTGATCATGGAAACAAGTGTGTTTTTGAAACGTCAGCACCAAAACAGTGTGGTCCATGAAAACGCCTTTTCTTCTTCATATTTTTCTGGGGATTGAGAGCGGGATATATATATATATATTTATATGTTTTCGCGTTTTATCACAATGCACGGGCCTCTGTTAGCTCCGGTATCAATAAATCGGAATCCATTCATAATCTTATTTATCCTAGATTGGTTAGCAGTCATCAATTATATTGTGCTAGTGTACTCTTATGTGTGATTAACGTACAGATGTCGCTGTTGATCATGCAAATCCAAAAAAGGGCAAATGGTCTGGTCGAGGATAAAAAAATCGATATTTAAATAAAAAAAATAGTGATAAAATAGAATCAAAAGACAAAACGAGGAAATTTAATAAATAGGTAACATAGTTATATTTTGTTGAGTGTCCTTTTGCGTGTATTAAAGCAGTAATTTGGGAGGAAAAAGGTACAACGGTGTTGTCAATTGTGCTTAAGTCTATAATTGTCAAGAACGCACGCCAATTTATTTTCAATTTAAAGCTTTTTTTGAGGCCTGTGCCAATTTTGCTTGATTAAGGCGAATATATTTTCCTTTGGAACGGGGTTGGGACTATTGGGCGGGCTAAAATTGTTCGCAGGCCACGTGCAGAAAGGCTGGCTGTTGTCGTTAAAAATAAGCTTATCGTCGTTAGCTAACTTATGATCGTACCTCCGTTGATCGGTGAGCAATAGCAATGTCTTGTTGTGTAATAGTATCCATTCAATGCCTTCAAATGTCAGTATAACGAAATACATTTTTGGCAATGTTGACATAAACGAAACTGTTAATGTTCTCGTTCGTCGAATGTCAGATTGGTCGCTAACCGACATTGATCGCCATCCACACCACGAGGCGTCGACTGTTCTTGAAGATTGATATCAAAGCAGTCTGTTCTTTGGGAAAGTTCTTTTCGCATATGACCATATGTGCTGACTTTGTGGACTTGTCTAAGAACAGTGCTTCATCGCAGAATGAAATGCTTTTTCCAAAATGAATGACTAGGACGAATGTCTTCCTGTGTAAATAGTAAACGTTGCTTTATATATTTCTTACTTAAAAATGGCTTAACCGTAGCCATCCGCTGATGAAGGCCAAATTCTCACATTCATTTCCCAATTAGGGTCTGCGTGAACATTGACGTATATTCCCTGTGAATAGCGGAAATGGGCATATAAGTGTATATTTTGTATGTTCGACGAATAAAATCCTCATCTTGCTTTGTTGTAGACCGCTTTTGGCCCAGGAGGCTTCCTTCTAGGCACTGTTTTATAGGATATCGTTCGGGATACAGTTGCATCTGATCAAATCAAATATACTGGCTAATGAATAACACACCAGCCTTTCGGCTGCCATTTTTCGTCAGTGCACAAAATCAGCTTCATATAAATTCTGACCTCACATCCCAGAGGCACATAACAATAGCAAAAAAGGACCTATATTGCGCCTTTCCATTTCTGTATCAAGCTTATGTTAATAGTTTTCTACATGTAATACATGCAATACATGTTTGTCATACCAATTTATTATTGCATTTTATGGTATAAAACATCACAGAAAAGCAGAAAAAATGATGAAAAAGCGGAATTGTTCCATGCTTTTGAAAATTTGTGTGATTTTGGCAACCTGAGCTCACTTCTATCTGAAATATTTCTGGCAGAGATATGTTCCATACCTTTTTCACTTATTTTGGAGTTCCTTCATAATATAATGCACAGAAAAAAAGTTAATTTATGTCGTAAATAATAGCATAGACATTGATTTCGATATGAACCTACTAAAATTTATGCGAAGATTTATTTCCATTTATCGTTATAAACGCAACTCAAACGGTGATTTGTTTAATGAAATGCCGTTTGAATATGAGCTAGATTAGGAGAATCAACCACCAATTTAATCTAGTTTCAGTCTTCACGAGCTTCAACTCATTTAAACTGAAAGTGGATATCGCTTAAACTGACGGTGAAACTGTCGTCGTGTGATAGGCGTTCATAAAATATAAACATCAAACTCTATCGGGGCATTATTAAGAAAAGCGGCTCCCTTCCTGTCAACGACTTGAAGGCAATGTACATTCCTAATCCATTTTTACTATTAAAGGCGCGTCACAATTTATCAGCCCACTAAACATCATCGTTCAGGTAGAAATGACCAAATAAATCCAAACCTTTAAAACAACAAAGTGAAGTCCAACTGAACTGTTGTACGATAAAGTAAATCCACCTATGGAACTCAGCATGCAGGCAACCAGGACAGGCATTCATTGTATGCCTAACCATAATGTCGATTGATCATCTTGCCACATTTTCCCAATTTACGACCAGGGCGTGGAATTATGACCATTTGTCGCAACACGTGATCTGCTGATGGACCCAGGCACGAGCACACCTGGCACTTGCATCCTATTAAACTTGTACTTCTTGTGCTTTTATAAGTCATTATCTTTGACGCATCTGATTATGAGGTCGTGCTTGAATTCGAAGCGTCATGCTAAAAACTCAATGCTTTAGCGATCCTATCTTTTCTTATTTTTGAATTATACGCAATCGAGGAGCTTATCTCACCTGACATGCCGCATCTGCATTTTTTGTCAGGCAAAAATCCAGTTGAGTGTTTGCTCAATCAACACAGATATAATATCTTGAAGTATTCTGCGACAATAGGTTAATTATAGGAAGCTGTCAACCTCTGATCCTACACAGAGGTGCAAATTATTTTGACCAATGTAGATAAGCGAAAACTGCAAATAAATATGTTAATTGATATTTTTTTAATAATTTCACTTTCTCATATTGATAAAATCACTTGTCCAGTTGGCTTACCCATGCCATGCATATCTTATTTTGAATATAAAACTATATGAGCGGGTTCATTCATTAAAAAAATCGATGGCCTAACGCTAAGGACGGTTCCTCAAAATTTCAGTCAGTGTAGAAAGCGGTATGCAATTTCGGTATTGTTTTGAAAACTAGCTAGGTTATATACACATGCAGCCAACTTAAAGACAGTGGTATAGTTTTGTGTTGCAGTTTATTATAGTGAAAACACAATACAAGCTAAAAATAATCAGTAATTACGCTATTAAAACCATTAATTTTTCCAGCATGGACTGAGGCAACTTGCATCTGCCAATTATCGTCCACATTTAATAACTATATGTTTGTTTCAACACTTCTACATTTTAATCGTTCATTGCAAATTTTCTCAAGTCTGAAGACGTCTCCGGGAACAAGGGTCAAAAATGTTCTCACAAAGCTTACTCTTCTTCTTCCCAAAAAATGTCTTCTTTCAATCTATAAGGTATGAATGAAGAAGCGAGCTTACCATGGTAACACGCTGATAGCAAACATATATTTATATCAGTCAAGTCCCGTTGCCAGAAGTTGATCATATCGAGGAATCAGTTTATAGGTCGGTGCATACCGCTTGCTTATTCGTTTATTCCTTATTATACTGATGTGGAATTTTAAGGCTTTTTTACGAGTTTCGCTTTGTCCATGGATTGCTGTTTGTCGTTGATCATTATATATCGTGCTGTCATCGGCCTCGTTGTGGATTTATTTGTTCAGTAAGCCCGTGGAAATATAACATTAGCTTCCTTTACATCTTCTAGGCGTTTGCTGTCACTTGTAAACTGACCGAAAATATAAGTGTATTTGCAACGGTCAACGAACATTTGTCCGTTTAGCTTGTAAATATTCATTTTTTTGAGGCGGACGGGTTGAGGGAATTCTCTTTAGTAAACTGTCATTGATGGCAAGCTCTTTATTGCTTTTAACCTGTGAACTGGTGATGCGATTTCCTGTGCATGGCTGAAGCTAAGTGCATAAATTAATAAAAGATAGATTGTGGCTGAGTGGTCACTTGTTTGTGGCCTTCATGACCATCTTACGAACGGAAAAGTGTGAAGTGCATGCATTTTATAAAAATATATTCCATTTCTTTTCGAGCATATCATCAGCGGTAGGCATTCCGGCCCCCTTGTCTCTGTCTTGGCAGCCGCATGTGAGATAGATTCGGAGACTCAACCTTCAGTCTCCACGTGCTTCAACTGGTCAACATTCATAATGCATATCGCTTGAACCGACGGTGGATTTGTCGTCCTGTCGAAGGCGCAAATAAAATATTAGCATTAAACAATATCCGGGCATTATTGAGAAAAGCGGCTTCCTTGCTACCAACGCCCTGAAGGCAATTTACATTCTTAATAATTTTTTTACGATTCAATGCATGCAGCAATTTAATTAGCCCACAAAACAGCCATCATCAAGGTAAAATGACCGAAGAAATCCAAACCCTTGTAAGAAACAAAGCAAATTCCGACTGACATGTTGTACGCTAAATTAAATCCACCTATGGAACTCAGCATGCAGAAAACCAGTTCATGCATTCATTATGTGCCTAACCATAATGTCAGTTAATCTTTATGCCATAAATTCCCAAGTAACGACCAGGGCGTGAAATTATGACAATTTTGTCACAACACGCGATTTGCTGATGGACCCAGGCATGAGGACTCCTGGTAAGTGCTTTCTATTAATGCTGTTGTTTTTATGCATTCATCAATGTCATTATTTTTGACTGCATCTAATTATGAGGTCGTGTGTGAATTCGAAACGTCATGCTAGCAATCTCAATAACTTAGCGATCCTACGTTTTCTTCTTTTTAAGATGATACACAATCGAGAAGCTTATCTCACCTGACATGCCACACTGGCAGTTTTTTTTTCAGGCGAAAATCCATCTGGGTTTTTGTTTAATATGCAAAGATATCCTCTTTAAAATTATTCTGCAAGCATTACTTAATTTTATTATGTTGCCAGCATGTGATGTGCTTAAAGATTTGACCAAAGAAAAAAAAACAACTGCAAGAAATGTTTGGGGTTGTCATATTTAAGAAGTATTTTTGTTCATAAGGCAAATTTTATTTACATCTTGACTAAATTGCTGACCTACCACATGTGCATCAGTTTTTGAATCTATAACTATTCGACTTAATCCATTTAATACAAATACGATGGCTTGGTGGTTAAGGCCTTTCCCAAAAAAATACTCAGGGAAGTAAGACGTAGCCAAATGCAATATTCCGCTCTGAATTTTCCTTAGAAAAAAAGGTTTTCCTTTGTATAGTATAGGGTAGTGTTTACATGGGCCAACATTTAATGTGTAGATTTGGGGTTTTTTCCATCAGTCACTGCGGGTTTCCAGGTTATTAAGACTTGCTGCCAACAGACAGACAGTAGTATATTTTTACGTTGTATTTTACCATACTGGGAACATAGTAGTAGGTAAAAGCATAGATGATTGGAAGATCAAAATTGGATTAGCAATTGATTATTAATTCACCTTTTGAGTCAGTGAATGAACCGATATCTCATAAATAAACGGTCATACAAGCGCGTTTTATCTGCACGTATGTACCTCATGCTGACTGCTTGAAAAAATCTGACGATATTTTGTACTTATATTAAATATATTGCCGTTTGGGATTGGTGCAGCTCAAAAGCCAGAGTCAACCAGCAGACAGCACTTTCACGAAGGCCAAAGACCCGCTTTCACTGGTAAAACAATCAGTTTTGGTCACCAGAATGCCAGGCCAAAGCTGCAATGCAAGGTATTTTGATGAAACGTGCAGACGCCTTGGCACGTGGTTGCATGAACATGACCTTGCAATCGACCTCAAGGACAAACTCCGTTTAGTGCCTGACAACGTACAGCAGAATAGCCGCAGTGTCATCTTAGGCAAAACAAAAATATCAAGCCAAGCCAATGACAAGATGGCCAGATATCTGCCGGAAAGTTGATAATTTACTTGCACACTTAACATAGCCACATTTACCTATGCGGCCTACCAGACGGTACGCACACAGCTCAAGTGAATTCGTCAAAGGCCAACTGGACGGCAAAACAAACTTACACAAAGCTTATAGCTGAGGTCAAAAGAAAAAAGGAAAGGAGCCTGCTAGGAACCATGGTATTGGCACGGGACACTTTCTGTCCACAGTGCCGACAGGGTTGATATCACCACATGGGGGCACCAAAAAATGAACACTCCCTTGGCCGAGGAGGTACGGACCCGGTAACACACTAATTTGCCAACAGTGACAATAGCCGCAAAGAGGAAAAAGGTCACGTGAGCCTACTAGTGATCAATCTTCAGATAAATCAACAGCGAACAGGCAGGTCAAAGTTTGTTTTTCCAGCGCAGATGTAATATCAGTGATGAGGCAAGGATAAACAGTCACAGAAAACAGAAACCATTGGCTAGTGTCTCTGGCAATTAAACCGAGCGAGTTTCTAAAACGTCAGTTTTAATATACTTTGGTCCATATTCTTCTATTTCTTTCTTCCATGACTTTGAACAATGATGAAAACCGTGCAAACAAGTGCGTGAAAATGTCGGAAAATGTGACATGCACTCGTGAAATTTCAATACGGCGATCAGAATCTGTCGTCAGATCAAAGTAATGGATTGCGTGTTAGAATGCTGCAGGACACTGGTAGGTGTGATAACTGTCCTCAGAATAAGAAAGGTTGCAGGTTGGCGGTTTCAAAACCTTATGCCAACCACCAGCGGTTGCTCACGGTCGATTTGCGTCATAGGCAGAGACCCGTTGATTACTGTCATCGGTAGTCAAAAACGTCAATATTTTCGATCAAACCACTAATAAACTCAGTCCGTCGATCACTGGTTAGTATGTTGAGCTTCTTCTAAATGCGTCGCGGGTAGTATATACGAGTTGTGTACCGGCTGCGATCAGGTATGGCTGGCTGATTATGCATTTTGAGTAAGAAATGACACTTCCAGTTGCCCTTTCATTTTCAGCAATTTTCATTGACCAACGCTCTTTGAAATTGTGCGGCTGGTAGCGGAGCTGGGAAGTAAACCCCAGAGCAGAACACGACCAGCGGTAAGCCTACGAGATAAGTTAGTCTTTTGATGCCTTTTAAGACAAACATTTCCCGAGCAGCAAAGCTATACAATATTTGCACGGGATGTTATATTAATATATGAAAATTATTTTTCCAAAAATGACTTGCCCACTTACGCACTGCTTCATCGGCAATTAAAGCTGAATAAAACGCTCAACTTAACATTAGTTTTCTTTCATAGAAAAACGCATGCTGATGCTCCAACTTACTGTATGACATGTATTAACATAGGAGCCTGCCGAATATGAGGAAAAGTAGAATTTGGGTCCAATACGTAAGCAGCTGGATGGATTACAAATATATCATGTAAGAACAAGTAGGCTTTGCAGATAAAATATGCACTACAGGTTGGGTCGGCTCAATTTCCGTCATGAGAGAAATGGCATATTTTTTTCTAAGAACGTTGCGTTTGCTGGTTTAAGATATCTAACTTCAAGGACCTCTTGAAGCTTTTCCCTCCTCAGAAAGTGGCTATGCAAAAAATTACAGGCCGATCGTTTAGCACTAGCCACAAAGGTACTGTCATACGCGATAGAGAACAGCCAATTTGCAGGTCATTCTCGCATACGGAGCAGGACCTCCAGCCAATACCAGAGTCCCATCATGTTGACCATGGCCTGCAGGGGGTCGCAACGCGAGAGAGTCCGCCTGCGCAGGTGCCCAGACCTTATCCAATAGGAACACGCAAGTCCGACGAGATGGACAGAGTGAGTGAGGTACTGTAGGCATGGCAGTTGCCTGCAGAAAGTTTGTTGTATGCATTTTTCGTCCAGCTCTACTACACACTGTGATTGGTGTCATAGTACTATACGAAATAGCAGGTGCCGGCGTAGGTGAACGTATAAGATGATCAGTGAAATTCGGATGCGACAATTAACGTTATCAATCCTTATTTAGGATCTTGCAGTGTGGCTATTATATACAACCAAATATATATTCGCTAAATGGTACGAAGCACGATCATTCACAGAATGTTTAATAGCAGACAAGTAATTCGCCTACGAATTGGACTGTGCAGTAAATAGATGAAAACAGCATAAAAGAATATTTAACCAATTCAACGAAAGATTCTCCTTTTACCAAATAAAGAAGACTACTATAATGTGATTGTGCATGATATTTTATTTTCCCCTTTGACACTAGCATCGCTATTTGGTAAATTGATGCAATCAAATTGCTTCGATAGGCTTAAACGTTTTATTTCGACAAAAAAGCCAAGCCTTTCGGTGTACTATAAATGAATAACAATTGGTATTCTGCAGCTAAATGGTTGACCTACATCAACAGTTTCAACGATACAGTCTACACTTCTTTCTTATCATAGAAGAAGACACGTGACTGCGCCAACTCATTTGAGGATAATTATTAACATAAGAATCGGTCAAGTCAACGAAACTGAGAATTCGGATCGAGTGTGAGGACAACTGAATGTACGATATTTTTAGCAACAAATCCTGCATGCAAAAAAAATATTTTATTCGAAGACAGGTGTTATTTTAAAAAAATTGACTAAATTCAGCAAGAATAAATTTGATTCTGTAACCCCAGGTTGGCGCTAGGTTTGATCATTTGTGCGACGAACAATTAAAACATCGAATGTATTGGTACATTGGCTGTGGGCGTTAATTGGCACGTGCAATTTGCGTTAGTCCATGATGGAAAAATTGACTCGTAATAGGTCATCACCGTTATGTTTTTCTGTATATGTGTTGCAAATGATTCAACATTTAGTATTCTATTCTAATGTTAGCTCTTATCAAGTATTTACGTAAATCAACAATACTTATTTGCGAAAAGATAAGCAAGATGTTTCAATAAATGCACATTACTTTTCTTAATGTTTTTTGTGTTGTTCAGTGAAAAAAATGCGTAGAATTAGTTGACAAAACAACTTTGTTAAAACTTAGCGTTAAGGATTTTTCGTCCTTGCTTCTTTGCCAAATACGTCAAAACTTCTTCAATAAAATATAATCATTTTACATACATGCACTTTTAGAAGGTCCAATAATCCAAAGATAAATAGGGTCATGCAAAACATTACATTAGAACTGTAATCAATTTACTTTTTTGTGTCATGCATTTCTCCTCGGATGTTTGCCATGACCTGGAAAGTAATCCCAGTGGGATAGGGTGCAGTTTCAGTGTAACAGGTAGGCTTCCAATGTTCACTAATAAGACCTCAGTAACAAATATTCAGGCAACTTCAGTAAAAAATCATTTCAATGCTGGTCAGCAGCTTTAACGAGTTTGGTCATGTACTGTGTGCATTGCAGCAACATAGTCTATAAGCACGCAGAAGGCCAGAAGAACAACTCAAGAATCAGAAGAAAATGTAATGACAGAATATAAAATGCCATTATGGAAAGTATATTAATCTTAATTAATTGCACCTTTTCTGATTAAAGTCACGTTTATACTGCTGGCTAATTAGGTTCTTCCGTCGCGGTTTCTCCGCCAAATTGAATATCAATTTCCTCGATAGTATAAGGCGACGGAAATTCACACAACCTAAAAATTAAGTTATGAAGTAAATAGCTTAACAATGTATGACATTGCAGCGTTAAAAGATGCAGGAGTTAACATCTTATTATGTCAAGACAGCGTAGTGGTACACTGCAGTGAGACGGCATCAACCACATAACGCCATAATTAAATTATTTTGTTAATGCCTACAAGGTGTATTGAGTTGAAAAGTCAATCTGTAAGTGGGTATTCAGGCGTAAGTTTGTCGATCCAGGAAGAAAATTTCCATATAAAGCTCGGGAACGATGCAAGGGCCGCAAAGGTTTACAATAGTAGGCTAAACGAAATAGTAGTAAATAATAGTTTAAGGCTTGCTATGTTGATAACACTTTCATCATTGTTCGAACATCTGACGTCGAGCACATTAATGACTTATTGAACTCGCTTGATCCAAATATGCAATTCACGATGAAAGTGAAAAGAAACAACTAATTACCCTTCATCGATATCTTTATGTGCTGCTGTTCAACTGGAACATTATCAATACACAGTGTTATTTAAGGTCAGCTACACGAATCAGATTCCAACTCTATCAACAGACATATACACTGCCCCCCAGCCTACAAAGTCTTACGCCATTATGACAGTGAAGGACGAAAAAGGATTAAACCGAACGAAGACGATCCCACAACAGGCCATGCAGAATAATATCCAGGGTAACAAGGACACTCGAATGGGTAACAAGGCGTCACAATAATTACTGTTCATGCCACCCTGCTTCACAGACAGCTTATTCGCGTGCACCACTATAATTAGCCTCTGAATTCACTGACGGATAATTGCCTCCCGCCCCCATAGCTTTGGATAGCTTTTTTAACGCCCTTACAACTTGATTTTTTCTAACATTTGAATTGCTTATGACCACTATAATTACCCTTGTTTTGATGCTACTTCTCACCACTGAATATGGACTCCTGCAACAGTTCGAAAGCTCCAGACAATAAATATACTGATCCGGTGCTAAACTTCACTTCTAACTTATCTATGCAGGTACCTGGAACCTTTAGCTTTTCATTTATTCCTAAAGTAAGTAGGAATAAGATATTACGCTTAATTAAGTGGTATGCCTTAGGCATGAATATGTATTTGCTCACACCAAGCCTACTACGATAAAAAGTTGGGGTTTGAAATGCTGAAGGTAGGTTATGACTATAAAGGATCTGATGATATGACAGTATCTACATTAAAATACTTTTAACGATATTATTCCGCCCTCTTTTTGGGCTGGGCTCGTTCCAAATGTATTTACTTACCAGTTTTGACAGCTATGCTGCAAAATCATGCTCCATTCATTATGTATCACGCTGCCACTGGTTTCCATATCTGTGAACAGTCGGGAGTTTGGCATACTGCCGGTAGGGTATCACCTCAAGGATCGGCACATAGGATTATCTTTTCAGTCAGTAAGTATTTCCCTAACACTTTGCTTATTCTTTGGGTTATGCACGTTCCAAATACATTATTTTACCCCTTTTATATAGCCATATTTCATTAACTTACTTATGTGTTTGTACTGTTCTCAACAATTATGAGATTTCCCGCTGCAATTGGCTTCCATAAGGATTCATTTCTCAGTGTGAACATTAAAAACTAGGTATTTTTTGCGGTATCTTGCATGCCCTTCTAAACTCTTCAAAATGGATGTAATGTGATATTTGTGTGCGCATCCGCAATTCAGCCGTGTTTATTACGGCCACTTAAACGTTTACCATTTACATTAAAAGCAATGTACATTGTTTGCCTTTTTTTTAAAACACGTTTTCATTGTGGTCTACATTTCTGTACCATTTGCACACTCAGCTTTTCCACAACATGCACTTAATCTTTCTACTGAAGACTTTTTCATATGGATAATTATATGGGTATTCATTTCTGAAAATAACAACTGCATTGAAGTGATGTTGTACAGGTGCGGTCAAAAGTTCTTAATGATGACTTCTCTGACTTTCCAAGAAATTGATGGGTATTGCAGTTCTCTAATCAACTTAGCCCTTTTGGATAATGGTCACTTTATCACTGACCAGTAAGCGTAGTGTGTCGGGGTTTTGTTGGATGGTTAAGAAGACGGAATGCTTAGCTAACCTTTCGGTGAAGTGTGCTGTTTATTCTGCATTGATGTAAATTTGACATCTTATCATCATAAAGAAATCTTTTTGAATGTTTTAACTGCTAAATGATATCCGTGGGTAAGGTTTCTTTCACACGCCTCAAGCTCTACTCCGATGAGGAATGGCTGACGTCATTCCCCCCCTCATTCTGTACTGCTCTCCGGATATTTTTTCAAGGTCAATTTAACAATGCGTTCTCTGACTACGCTCTTCAGCTTCCGTTGTTCTCTTTAAATTCAACTTTGTTTTTTTTTGCGGCGATGCTTTACAAAATTGAAGCCATTCGCCGATTGAATTATTGATGAGGTCACCCACCACCTGCTCTGGCGATTTCTTGTTATCGAGGGCGATTCGAAAAAAATCAAAGGTTTACGAATGAAAGTAAAAAGGGTGCATAACTGTTTAGACGTGTAAATTAGCTCCAAAATACATAGTCAATAGTGAATTTTCTCACGGTTTTGGCGATTGGCAGGGTATTTAATGAGATTTTGCAAAGAATTTGAACTTATTTTGCCAAGCATGACTTTAACAGCGATGTCATATTGCACACTGATCCAATATATTTTTATTGAATGAATTCATCATTACCCCGGAATAAACTATCATCAATTTTCTTACCTGAACGGCTCGAACGGACAAATACATTAGGAAAGCGAGCTATATGTGTTTTGATGGGTCTGCTAAATTATTACCTGGATTGTGATAAGACTGTGTTTGATTTACGTGAGCGAAGTTCCGATAAAGATAGATAACTTGGCAATAGAAAACTTCTTCATTTATTATAAAACTAAGCATTTTGATGCCGTCAAAACGTTCAGTTCGTTGAATTACATAAGCTGCATGTGGTCGCATACACACATACACAGTTCGACCATCGCAAGGGATGATATCCACTATGTACCTGAGAACGGGGAGGATGACTTCATTCAGCTAAAGTGACTGCAGACATGGCACAATCTACCCCACTCCCAATTGTCCGCCGTTTCAAACGGTGTGAAGCTAATGTCCAGATGATAGAGCAGGAATCAGCCGTAAGCTACTTTCCCCAGATGCAGCTTGACACACAATTTAACCTAACTTATGCTTCAGAGACAGTAACCTTTTGCGCTGGTACTACTGCATCCTATACCCCCACTCATTCATAACATACGCCCCCTGGAGATAAACATTTGAGCCAGATAGCCAAGTAAATTAAGGAACTTTTTTTACATTCTTTTTTAATTCAATCTCACATCTGTGTGCTTTTTCTGCTTCCCGCACGGAGTCAGGCCATATCTAGCTCTTCACGCCATATTTAACCCCAATTTGCGTCATACTTTAGCCTAAATTGTCGACCGGCCCGGGGGAAGGTCGAGGAAGTTACTGAAGATGGTTGTAAGTAAGCAAGTGAATTTGTGCTCGTGAAACAGGGTCGTATACGAATGGTGGAGGTAAATAGTTGTCCTATAACTTCCAGGGGTGACGACGCATCCTGCAATTATCACTGTTTTGTGCACACTCTGCGTCGCGATTAGTGGGTGTGCCTGTATCGTTCACAGACTACGTGGTGGACGCATCTAAGGCTTCTGCAATAAGGGTACAGAGAGGATTATGGTTGTTGTTTCTCAGTTCATCTTTTGATAGCCAATCAAGCAAGTGAACTTTTCAGCTGGTCATTCAAACCGGTGACCACTTAACTATACTTCATTTCGGCTTACCCATTTTCAGATGTCGCTATATGAGCAAAGTCTTTGAAGAGCATACTACATTTGAAAGGGAAGTCTGAACAGGACTTCTGACATGAGTTACATAGCCTGGCATTGGCCACTTGTGACTTCATGTACCCCATTTGTACTTTTGGTAATATTTTGCTTATCGGTTTTGACTAAGTTTGTGATTCTGATTATCGCATAGTGTATTCTGAATCTGAAAGCCACCCTTTGTTTGAGTATAACATTTAAAGAAGGCGTAATTTTTTTTAATGAAGCATGTACAATAAATAATTGTTTGTGCATGTTTTCCATCAAATATATTTATATTCATAAAGAAATCAAAATCAATTATAAAAAAGAATCCTACATAAGTAGCCAGTTGTGACAATAGGAACGTTTTCCTTGTGGTCAGAATAAAGTTCGTTAAAAAGCCCGCATCCTACCCTGACTGAAATGACTTCAAAATAGACTGCAGGATTACCAGTATCACAACTTCAGTCAATACCGACTAGAGAAAGGGTATCAGATTTTCGCATATGTCGAAATGTTGCATGATGTTTGGCGTTTACTGCATGTACTTTGCCGATCTAGTGGAGGCACAACTCAATTTTACTTTGCCTAGGATTAAAATTGTGAAACAGACAGATCTTTATATAGTGACAATGATTATATGATAAAATAGATGCAATAAATCAAAGAGAGACCGGAATGGTCACTTATGGCTTGTAAGCTGTCATCACATTGTGAGATCCTGTGCTAAGCGCAACATATGTGTTTCTCTACTCATTTGATGAAGCAGATATTAACGTCATATTCTGGATTTCAACCTGACAAATCAAGGGGACCGTGTTGTTGTGGTAGAGTTTTGAACCAAATGATCAAAGGTTCTGGGTTCAAATCTCCAAGGTTCAATCCCCTAAGATTGGATATAACTGCCTGATGACAGCTAACAAGTCAGAAATAGCTATATAAGTTCTTTTTTTGTCAAATACACTTCATATATAGCGAACGCACTATGGCGTATGCTAAATGCACCGCTCATGACGAAAATTAATTTGTTATTCAATAATATATGCGGCCACGTTATTTTATTACTCTGGACAGATTTGATTTTTGAAGGCCCTTTGGATAGAAAAGTTGCCTTTGAGTTAGATTTGCTCATATTATAATGGTTTGCTTGCAGATTTGGAACATTCTCTGACGATAAAAATTGTAAAGCAGAACCAAAAGTTAATATTATTATGCATTTCTCTGTGAAAAAGATATTAAATAGCTAAAAGGCGTGTAAAACATATCCCATTCTGAGCCAAAATACACCGGTTGACGTTTTATGGTTGCAAGTAAGGCCAGGGTTAAATTATTGAAATTATTATCAGAAAAAAGGAAGACGTAGGCTTTAAAATATATGTTTTGCCGACCCGGGAATATTTTTTACAAAAAATGCAGCAACAAAAACATTGGTGTCATTTTGTTTTACAGCATCAACCTAGATGGCGCATAAAAAGCGTGCTCATATATGTTTAAACAACGGTAATTTGAACATACTTAATTAAATGTATGTCATGTAGAAATATTTTTATCTGTACACCATGCTTCCTGCGTGTGAGTGATTTACATAGGAAACAGACATATAACTTATAATTACGGAACAAAATAAGTTCAGATATGGTTGCACATTTTTCATTCGTCAGCCTAAAACCGAAGCCGCAATTAATTCCTCTGGCAAAAAACAATTCAATACGATGAACTGAGCTCTTACATTTCCAATCTAATTAAATCATTTATATTCAGGTCAATTTCAGCAAATCTCGTCAGATAATGCTCTGTTCCAATTCGACAGTTATAGACTCGACGTGAATGTATACAGAAATTCGTCAGCTGGATGCATAATTAAAAAGGCGTTCAAAGTCGCAGTCTTTGATAAATTGCACTTATGCTGATCTGAGCATTAACAAAAACATTTTTTACGAATGTTTTTATTCCTTAATTATGCATTTTGTTTTTTTGTGGCATTTTAAGATATGGTTAATATGGATATCGTCATAAGAACTAACGGTTAAAACTCATTTCCAATAAATTTTCTTGATTCCTATCGTATTTTGAATGTTTTGATGCTAACGTCGAAATGAATCTCAATTAATGGATGAGCAGATAAGGGCTCTGAAAACGCTCAACAATTAAAGGGACGTTATTGAGTGAATCGTTAATCAATAATGGTAATATGCATAAACATTTTGACAAAACAAAATTCCTTTGTGTAAAATTATAAGGAGGTTAGGTTTAAAATTAAGTAATGATTTAAATCAGATTTCTTTAATTCATAGCTTTTTTTGGCTTCCGGAAACTTGAGAAATAATGTAAAAATATAGCATTTTCTCTTGGCATTTTATAACTATAATAAGTATCAGATGTGCCTTATGCTGCTTCTGGGTTTTCGTAAGTGCATTCACAACGGTATGCGGGTAATGATCAAATATTTACAAAGTAAGAAATGTTGCATTCAGCATTCCCCATACACGACCTGCCGAAAAAGATCTAAAGCAATTTTTTGTCAATCTATGTCTGGCTCATATCACTGTCTACCTAACGGCCGATTCGCACTTCAGGCACGCGACCTACACATTATGCTAACCTAACCTGGCGTGCTTTCTGACAAACAATTTTAGCTGCGTATTGTAGATTTAGGCGTAATTTGTTTATTACAGTGAAAAAGCTTTGCCAACTTGCATGCGAAGGCCGCCAATGTACCTCGACGACGTCAAATTCCGCGTTTATCGCCTAGCCATAAACATCACTGGATTATTATTGACACACATAACACTACGTAAAACCTTGTTTTTGGTAAGTTGTACAATTAACCAATTAAATGCTACATATTATCAGTCCGTCTCAAATAAACCTAGCGGCACTTCATTTAATGTCCAATATTATGGTTGGGTGCCAGTGGTAGTGCTGTTAAGGGAGATATGTATTATTTTCTATTGTTTTTTTGAGAACCTCATCCAAATGTTTTATGTTTATTAACGATGAAGCCTTAAAAATATGACACATTTGAGTGTCGAAATGGTAATCAGTACAACCTGTATAGCCCCTTATTACTGAATTTTTATACGCGTTCATTTGAAACCTGCCTGATTTAATAAAATTCAGGTGCGACCCGCCGCCATCACTTTCAAGGGCATGGAAAGGAATGTCAAGAAAGGAAAACTGATTGATGTCTAAAGTCGCGTACACCAAACGCCTCCTTTACGTTGAGATCTCAGGTGTCCAGTATGTTCGCATGTGCCAAGTTATAATACTTTACTTTATAACGGTGCGCTTGGAAATAAAACAGCAAATAGTTAATCAACAATTAACCGAAAATGTTTGCGAAGTATGCTGTTTGAAATGTTGTTTAACCGCAAAATACACGGAAATTGCCACATATATGCTCAGATTCATTAAGTGTGTGAAAGGAAATCTGTCATTATTCTTGATAAAAAAAAACAGGTTTGCTGACCAGGAATGGAAGAATGATACCAAAATCAAAGTATTTTTTGCAACATATTCAAAACACTTTACACTTTTTAGCAACGTGTGACTGCGATTCTTAACTTGCATATGCAGTTAGATCTCAATTCAATTGATAAATCCAGTAAAATTCGTATTACCTTGTTAAATGACTGTTTCGCCCTGCGTTTTTTTATTGTCAATATTCGTTCAAAAGGATTTTGCATAATATATAATGCATCGAAATTGCTATAGTTTGAACAGCCACTGCTTAATTTTATGGAATAAACCTAAGGGTTTAGTCCATTATGCATAAAGTTTTCTCAGAATTAACTTATTATGGATAGCAGTATGCCGTTATATTAAATTGTGCATTCTCTTGCATTAAATAGCAGTCTTTTGAATCGCAAAAGTCATTTTAAGAAACTGCCCGATTACGTTAGCACACTAAGGTAACTGACTTATGTAGAATAGACTGCTTTTGATTATGAAGAGTTTTCTGGAATCCTTTTCGATAGATTTAAATTATTGTATAGCATTTAAAAGCAACAAACTATAGGCTGAGGATGTTAAAGGCCTCAAAACTAAACAAATTTCATGAGGTAATAAGAGGTCCCCAATGGGTGACCGCCTGCCAGGCCGATTCCGGCCAATTCATAATAGAAGTAAGGGGGGTATGGCAACATTTGTGGTTAACTTAAAACAGGCCTGTTTCGAACTTATTAGCCTTCATCAGCCAAGCATAACCCTGAACACCAGCTGGTCGGACAACACAAAAAAACGCGCTCACACACGGTAAAGTTGGTTCACCACTGGGGTCTACCAGGCGGGTCAAGTTTTCGCATTTGGGAAAAACTTGATAAAGAACTGTGTCGGACTTTGATAGATACCGGTAGTGGAGCAGGTACGCCATCTGTGAGTGAGTTTGTTTGCGTTGCCCGACCAGCTGGTGTTCAGAGCAATGCTTGGCTGATGAAGGCTAATAAGCCCTAAACAGTTATGTACCAAATGCTGTCATACCCCCTTACTGCTTTTATGACTTGGCCGGAATCGGCCTGACAGACGGTCACCCATTGAGGCCCTCTGACCACCACATGAACTGTGTTTAGTTTGGAAGCCTATTCGATCGGCATTCGCATATAACTGAGTGAATATATATATGAATATATATATATATAGGTGTGTCATCCCGGTCGTGTACGCAGCGGAGGGCCGGCTCTGCCTGTCCTCCTACATCCCCAGTCTCCTGTTCGTCTGTTGTTGTCGCCATCAGGTCTGTGTGCGTAGCGTGTGCACTTGACCGGCTACTATCAGCTCTCCTTTCATACTCGGGTGGCTGGACCGGTTGGCATTCAAAGTGCGGACCAGGCTCACACTTTTGGGCTCGTCGGTGGACTTATGACACATGTCGGTCATTTGAGCCGCGATTAGTTCTCCTCCCCTGCTTCCTTGGTGGCCAGTGTTGATGAACTTGCAAGTCGCTCGCTAGCGCCAGCGGCCGCGTCGGGGCTGATTGGAGTCTTGTCCGGAGGGCCTGAT
Source organism: Ligula intestinalis (assembly GCA_036362985.1). Classification (NCBI taxonomy): domain Eukaryota; kingdom Metazoa; phylum Platyhelminthes; class Cestoda; order Diphyllobothriidea; family Diphyllobothriidae; genus Ligula; species Ligula intestinalis. The sequence continues at coordinate 8,440,032 of JAYGXS010000006.1, read as the reverse complement.
AGGCTGGATTTCAATCAATTTTTCTGTTGATTGTGCCCACGTCTGCCCAACTTTAGAGCACAAATCTGGTCATGTTGTCGTTGGATCGGCTGATGACTTTGGCGGTTTCGAAAGCTAACTTATGCTTCTCCCGGTCCATGTGGCCATATACCAGTGACAACGTATCCTCGCGATCGACTGCAAGTTGGTGTTTATGCAGTCATGTACAGAGGAATTAAGCCGTTTCACCAACATACCTTGCACCGCAATTTTTTTTATGGTATGATCTAGACCACTGCAGATTGTGCCATTGCTCACAGCGGGTCCTTAGGTCTCATTATCTGCTGCCGGATGGTTGAATTGGGTTTGTGGGCCACCCCAATTTCGAAGGGGTTCAGAATTCGAGCTGTCGCCTCCGAAACATTTTTCGCGTAGGGGATCGCTAGCCAGAACTTTGGTTTTTCGTCTTCTGGTTGACTTTGGTTGGGCCTTCGTTGGCATTCACGTATGAAGGATCGTGGATAACCGGTAGATATGAACAGGTAATTGAGATATTTCACCTCCACCTTTTTTCCCATCCTCAACACTGCAGTGCAATTGAACGCTTTTGAATAGAGATCTAACGCAACTGCGTTTGAGGCCAATTGGGTGGTTACTTTGGAAATGCAGGATGCATTTGGTGTTTGTTGCCTTTCCATAGACCGTAGTTGTCATCCTCCCTTTGGAAGTCATCTTGACATGCACATCCAGGAAAGGCAACCGGTCGTTAAATTATTCTTCCATCGTAAATTTGATGTCGGGGAATAAAGAATTCAGTTAGGTCGTAAAGCTCTGATCGTCGTTCCTTTTGATTATGACAAATGTGTCGTCAACGTATGTGGTCCAGAATTTTGGACAGCAAGCCCGAAAGACTATTCGTTCTAGCCTTTGCAGTACTGGCTCGGCAATTAGTCCCGACAGGGGGGTGCTCATCTGTCTTCCCTTCCTCTGTTCATAAACCTGGTTGTTGAAGCTGAAGAAAGTTGTGAGGCACAATTTCAACAGGTCAGTGACGTGTTGTCTTTGAAGTTGCTGGTCCTCGTCCTCATACTTCAGCGTCTTGAAAAGCGAACGTACGAAATGAAGCTGCACAATGTTCTGCCACTAGAGAGCGTTCTTCCCGTCTGCGCACCACTCCGTCGTGTTCGTACATGCAGGTCTGCAATCGCTTGCCCGTTTCCCCGACATAGTTTACTTTACAGGAACTACATTAGATCCGATACACGACGTTGGCCGTTTCACCTCGGGACAGGGGAGCCTTTGGTTTCATTATCAATCGACGGATCGTTGCTTCGGGTCTATGTGCGATGCCGATACCTAATGGTTGCAGGAGTCGAGCGGCTGCTTCGGACACGATTGCAATATACGGTAGCACCCGCCACACTTTTGGTTGGTTGTCCGTTGACTTTCTTATTAGGTTGACCCGTCTACTGCGCTCTATGACGCTCCAGGGGTATCCGTTGGTAGTGAACATCTGCTGAAGATAGCGGAGTTTGCCCACTTTGTCGGCTCTTTCGCTGCAGTGAGTTTCAGCTCTTTTGTACAGACGTCGTACACAGCTGCGTTTGTGAGACAATGGGTGGTTGCTTTGGTAGTTCAGTATCTGACGCATGTTGGGGGCTTTCCTGTAAACCGTCGTCTTAAGGTTCCCGTCAGACTTGCGATGAACCAACACGTCCAGGAACGCCATCTGCCTATCGTTCTCCGCCTCCATTGTAAATTGAATATCCGGAAAAATTGAGTTGAGAAGGACATGGAAGTCCGTGACTCTTTCTCATTTTAGGATGACAAAAGTGTCGTCTACATAACGTGCCCCAAACTGTGGCTTGTGGGTTGCAAACACTAGTTCTTCTAACCTCTGGAGGACCGCTTCGGCGATGAAACCGGATAGTGGTGATCCCATCGGTGTACCTTTGGTTTGCTCATACACCGTCCTTTCGAAGATTAAGTAGGTTTTGAGGCAGTACTTTACCAACTGCATGAGATGTCCGCGTTGAGGTGTTTTGGCTGCCTCTTTATAGCGTGTGTCAAGTAGGTTGCTTACAGTTTCAATGGCCGGGCTCTGTGGGATCGTGGTGAACAGTGCGATGACGTCGAAAGATATCATGATTTCATCTGCCTCGAGATGTAACCCAGTGATTCTCTCCGAAAAATCTGTGGCTGATCGGACTGTCGTATCAGAGCTCGAGGTAAGGGGATTCAAGCGTCGAAACATCCATTTTGCTAGGTTAAATGTGGGTGTGCCTTGCAATGACACGATTGGACGAAGTGGAGTACACTCTTTGTTAACTTTGGGTAGCCTGTAGAGTCTTGCCATCGCTGCATCGTTTGGTTTGATGGCCGATCGTTCAAATCTGGTCATCGCACCATTGTTCTGCAGCACATTGAGTGTTGAGTTGATTTGCGTTACCAACGTTTTCATTGGGTCACCTTCACACTTTTGGTATGCTTGGCGGTCCTCAAACAGTGTGTTGGCCTTCTGCAGGTATTCAGCCTTGTCCAGTACAACCGCAGAATGCACTTTATCTGTGGGTAGTATGATTATTGTCTTGTCAGCCTTTAGCGTCTTCAGGGCATCCTGTTCCGTTCTCGGGATAACCGGGCGGCGTTTATGCGTCATAAGAAGGGAGGTGATCTGTTGCCGAATCAGGTTTTGTGTCTCTGTGGGCTCATGGGTCTGTTTAAGGACCGATTCGATGGCGGCCACCAGTTCAACCGGGTCCGCGTCCGAGGTGTTGAAACTGGCACCGTGTTGAAGCACTCTGATCTGTTCTGGGTTCAGTTCTTTGGAGGACAGATTATGGACCAGTTGTTCGTTGTCTTCTTCTGCGAAGGAGCTTAGTTTGCGAAATTTATCCATCAGCTCTCTATGTCGTGTGGATCTCAGTTCCCTGGCTCGTTGGTCAATCACTACACGGAGTAGCTCTGTACCGTTCCCCCCAATGATCTCTGAGCATGTTGACGACGATTGATCAATCATCCGGCGTATTTGTGATGCCTAAAGTGGCAGTCCTGGATAAGGATTCGAGTCATCCGCCTGCCATGCTGCATCACCCATTGCCTCGCCAGTGTTGTGTTCACCGGTGGCTTGTAGGACAAACTCTTCGGAAGCACTTCATTGTCGAGGCATCTGTGAAGAAATTCAATTTGCGCGTATTTTGAAGACACGCGAAGTGCAAATATTTCCCATCGTCGTGCTGACTGTAGCGCTTCGCGCCCGAATATGTTGCTAATTGAAGCGAAAATGCGTGTTCCCGGAAAAAAAATTGAGAAGGTAAGGCGATCACGGGAACCAAAGGTTTATCGTCCTGACGTTTCGGAATCATACAAGCTTCAATTGTCAAAGATAATAGTCACACAAATTGTCACAGTCTTTAAGTGTAACATCAGCTAGGCAGGCCAATGACTTTTGTTGTCATGCGTCCGTGGGCTCGTCTCGGTAGGAGGGGGGAGTGGGGGGCGTCGGTGTGATAACGGTCATTGATCGGGTTGTCATGGTCCGTTGGTAGGGTTCACCCGTCCTCCTGCTGTGTTGA
>JAYGXS010000006.1:8420512-8436078 GCA_036362985.1 Ligula intestinalis | reverse complement strand
TTATCAAGTTACCCCAGGACGCTGTCATAACCCTCTTACTGCTATTATGACTTGGCACGAAACGGCCGGGCAGGTGGTCACCCGTTGGGGACCTCTGACATCGGCATGCACTTTGTTTAGTTTGGAAGCCCATATGATTTTTGTTCGCACATTTCTGAGTGAATATATATACATATTTACATATATATGTCATCGCAAGATTGTCGGGTACATGGAGAATATGGTTTTCAGGATGCCCAAAAACAAGTGACATATCCTGAATTGCAGAAGCTACCACACCTTGTGTCACAAACGCAGCTGCGTACAAGGGTGTAGGTTAAAAGCCGAACAAGTGGCCGAATTCCGCTATTTCCAACAGCTGTTCACGACCAACGGAAACATCAGGAACTTTAAAGAGCACAAAAGGTTGTGCATTCCGATAAGAAAGCCAATGGTAAACCAACCAAATGTCTGGTTGGCGCTACCATACCTCACAAACGTGTCTATAGCAGCTGCTCAACTCCTGCAACCATTGGGTATCGGCATCGCACACAGACCCGAGGAAACGAGGAGACGATCTGTATACTTAATAAAAGTCTTGCCTCTATCTGTGTAGACATCCATTTTCATTGGTGGATGGCATCTGTCTTTAAGCGAATCTCGGAGTGTGGGCACACACACACGCGCGCAAGCAGGGCCTGCGCTCCTATCCAAATATTAGTCACGTGCGCCGCGTGCCTTTTGCGCGCCTGTCTGCACGTCGATCACACAGGGTATCACAGGGTGTGCTTGAGTTACTGTGTCCGTGTTTTTCCTCTGTATCATCAGTGGCAGGCAGCTGTTTCAGACTCGCGATTGACGCCCACCTTAGCAGGCACCTGTGAATACGCCACGGGGGGTGGGTTGGGGTGGGGAAAGGAGTTTCATACTCACTGACCTGAACCCCTTGAATTTCTACCATTTGGACCCTCCCCCCTTTTGCTTACGCCTATGTTGTCGTGGGCTATCTCTTAAATTATATTGAATGGCCTGCCACATAAATCCCCAAACTTTCATCCTTACCTTTTTAAACTATCATTATGAACAACAGTGATGCCGTCAAAAATGTTCTAAACGCAAACAACCCGACAAATGATGATGGACCGGTGACTGAATGTAACGTTGTGAACGTACTTCTTTTTTATTGTTCAGAATAATAACCTATTTGTAGGTTCTTCCTCATTTAGTAGAAAAGGAATAAGAGCAGCCGCGAGAACACAAGTTCAGAAGAGATTTGCCAATGTTAATAGACGTTTGCAAGAAACAAAGAAGATCGTTGGCTTCGCCTGGAGACATATAGTATCGACGCTCCAAAGAAATCCAAGATCAAATGCTGCAAAGAAGGCACAAAGGTACGATTCGCCATCAAACTAATCACTCCCACGAAACCGAAGAGCAAATGCTCCAACGAAGGCAAAAAGACGCGATTCGCCATCGAACTAATCGCTCCCCAAAAACTGAAGTCCAAACTCTGCAAAAAAGAGAGCTAGGTAAGATAAGAGATTAGTAACGTCGGCAAAACGAATAACCTAGAAGTATTAGTGCACGTCTGGCTATGCAAGCAGCATAAAGAGAGGATCAACGGCCGACCGATGCTGAAAACTCAAGTTCGTTACCACTTTACATACCGTTTGGTGACCCTGGGCCGTGAATTGCTTGCAAAAATGCTCAAGTATGGAACAAAGCCTAACTTAATTACAACCCATGTCTTGGTTATGAGGGAGATGCAAATGTTTCCATTTGGAAGGTGGTGGAAGTTTGCGGGCATTGTCAGACGAAAAATGTGCTGGTGAAACAAACGGCATGTGCATTTACAATGGCAAAGTTCTCCTGCATATCTTCCCCCAACCACCAGAACTACTAAAAACATTGCCTGCTGGTAATAAAGTAGACTCGAAACATTTTCTCATGAACATAAGAAAGCACAAAAGAGCGTATCAAATGTCCTCTTTTGGTGCCAACATTGTTCATAAGGTTGGATTTAGGCCAAACGTCAAGTTGGAAGGCAAAGTTTGCGACCGGATCGGATTGTTACTACCTCCTCTTCTGGCAAGCCAAAATGTCTACAGGTTAACATCGTAGATGACATCAACCTGCAGGCTCAATGCTGATCCTGAGTGTACCCACACTTGAAGTATCACATGATATTTTCGCTTCAAGACATGCTACACCAACGCAAAAGCTACTTTAACAGTTTCAAGTCCGCCAAAGGATCGCCATGATTTGTCCACGTGATTATTTTAGCTTAAGTTAAAAACCATGATGAGACTCATCACAGAATTAAAAATTTTCGGTGTTCAGTGCTATCTGTACATTGTAGAGTGGCAAAAGAGAGGATTGCCGCACGCTCACATTTTGGTCTGGCTAAAGGAAAAATTGCACTCTGCTGATGTCGCAAATTCATATGCGCAGAGTTGCCTGTCCGATCAGTTGACCCTGTTCTGTTTGAAACGATCAAAGCTCAAATGTTGCATGGCCCATGCGGTCAGATAAATCCCAACAGTCCTTGCACGAAGGATGGCTAATGTACCAGTATATATCCCAAGCCATTCCTAGGGGCTATTCAGACTGATGCCGATGAAAACCCTCTCTACAGAAGGCGACAAGCTGAGATTGGCGGACTCGAAGCAGTTATCAATGAAACGCAAACCGGTAGGGTGGTAATTGTTAACCGTTGGATTGCTCCGTATTTTATCCTACTGTCAAAATAATTCACCGTCCACATCAATGTTTTATTTTGCAACAGCGAAGTCCACCAAGTACGTCTGCAAGTATATCAACAGAGGTTCTGCCCCCCTTAATGTGGTTTCTTTACTGGCAACTCCACATGATCTGCATCACAGCAGTGTACAAAGAGGAGGTTCAGAAGTATTAACCTATATTTTCCTAATAAAACTGAACTGAACATAATTAATTTCAGAGGTTCTTATATACGGTTAACCTACATAAGAAACAACAATATGTACAGAAGTCCAAGGCAAAGCCGGACTTCCGCGCTTGATATGACTAGAATATTTCCATTTGATCCCTTAACGCTCTTCTTTCTCCCCTGATTATTACTGATTGGTTGTTTCAAAGTTTGTTAATTTCAAGAACAGCAGGATTAATTGGATCCATAAATTAAAGTGCACGCATCAGCTGCTACCTGTCATTGCACAGCATGATTGACGTAAGAGGAAAAAATTGAATTCAAGAAATCAAGATAGGCGAACGAACGTTTTCGATTAAGTCATCAATCGTTGATTGTTTGCTTAAAATTTTGCTATCTCTTCTCCCTATATGTAATTGCACTTGGCTGAAATGAATAAGTTGAAAATGGTCATTCGCCTATCTTTACTTCTTGCATGCTTAAATAGGTATAATCGCTGAACTTAAAAAAAAATTAAATATATACAGAAAACTCGATACAAAACTGCAAGTTCATAGTATGCGGCCAAGAGGCAAATCAAAAACATAGGAAACTTAAAGCACAGTAAACAGAAAAATAAAGGGGAGACGTGTAATGCAGAAGACATTGGGAGGGAGACTGTGTGAAGACCGCTCTCGACAATTATGGACCCAATCAATCATGCCGTTCTCGCAATTTACACATTTGCACGTGAAAACCCCTGCTTTAAGCTTAAACATTTGTTGATTCTTCCCACTCTTACACTATTGTGCTAGCCTGATCATGAATAATTAAAATCTTCGTTTGCCTCACTTAACTTGTCAAATAATTACATAGCTGGCACTTATCTTCCTGGAATTACGTACATAGCCCTGCACATGTTCGCTTCCGTGCCCTGCCTGTCAACTAGGTCTTACTGAAATACGACTTACCATATAGAATACAGTTATTCATATTATTTAATGATAAAACATTCTTTGTAATACAATGTTTTTTTGTGGCAGGGAGAGGGCAAACAGATCAAACACAAATGCCGCAAAACGTAATAAGTGTTTGCAATTGTACTGCCCCTACATTATTAAGAAGCTGGATTAATTGCTGTGACATCTTAACAAAAATTGCACTCTGGAGAGATCAGATGCCCGTATAAGGTTTGTTTTGTACGATAGATGGAATAAAATGTATTTTAACCGCGAAAGCTTTTCTACTCCCGTGTCTATTTCTTTACAGTTTTAAAAATAGGCAAGATCTAATGTGTCGTAATCAATCCTGTTCATTTATGTGGCGATTCATTCACGTAATTCTTTCAATTATTTCTAGAGCTAAAGTGGTTGTTTAACGAAGGATATCCTCGACTTATTATTTTTCTTTTTATTGATTTGGATACACTTAGTAATAAAGAAGTTTACTGAGACTATATTAAATCACTTTTAGGCGTTCAACGGCTGTTGTCCTTTCTCAGTTTCAGCATGGTTACAAATTGTAGAAACCTCCGTTCTCACAGTCTACATGTATGCGGTGACGTTAAAAAGACTAAGTGTGGTAGGATGCCTGTAGTTTCCTCCGTTGTGTGTTAATGAACGTCAATTCGCAACATGGTTAAGTGCCTAGTTAGTATCTAAGGCTCGAACACACAGGTGGACCAGACTAAACGAAACGTTAAGTGGTTCTTTTAAATAATGTTCTACTACCTTGTCTAGTAAATTGCGTTTTTCGTGTGCATGAAGTTTTTCAAGACATTTAAATAAATTTTATTTGTCTTGGCTGAGTTTTTGTGCCATCCATCGGAGACTTGACAGGTTGCGGAGCTTTTATGTAGATATATGTTTATTTGAGGCCATATAAGGTAAAACAGCAAATTACTCTTTTATGTATGTGGGCAGCTTTGCATCCACTCTTCTACTAGGTCTTGCGAAGTATCCATGGGTAAGGGGGGGACTGCCGGCCTGTAGCTGACATCGTCAAAGCCATCCTTACCCCCCTATACAAAGAACATGCACATTAATTGACTGCTGCACTGGACTCTGCCGTGAAAGCTGGTTACAGCTATGCGCTATCTGATAACTGAGTCCTCCCTAACCTCAGAGTGAAATATGAAATAATCGGTAGCATGCAAAATTATTTTATGTGTAATTCCTTAATTGGGGGAGGTTATTTTATTTTAGTTATTGCCGGCGCGTTGATTTTATGGACAATTTGCGCTTGATGGATGAAATGTGAACCATTTTTTTGCATTTCGGTCATTTTATATCTTACGAGCGCAGCAAGCTTTATATCATTCTTGAATCCATCATCCAGTCAGTAATCACATGTGAAAGTTAGACGTTATGTAAGTATTTTAATGCAATAGTGTTTTCTTGCTTTATGTTTAACATTTATTTCAGTAAAACGCATGGCATCTGTTTGATAAAAAGTATGCTATCTGAAAAACCTGTTAGATAATATGCGATATGAACTCATGAAATTAGACAACATGGAACCCCGAAAGGTCCGATAACAAGTCAACTTATTATTTCCCGTGTCATGTATTAAAATAAATTACTGTTGTTTTTCTACAAATCACAATGAAACTAAAGGGTTATGGCCCAGGTATCTCCCTAATAGAGTTGGCCAGACTTTACATTTCGGGGGGCTTTGGGTTAGGTTTGCTTAAAGGGCTTATATAAGGACACGATAATAAGTTCAAGGCTATGTGGAGATGGCGCATTTCCATATCCAGTCAATGAAATATTTCTGTGCATTTTATTAGGGATGAAATTCTCTATCAACTACAGTTCACTAAATCTACAAGATTCAGGGAAAAATAAACATCAAAAGTCTATAATTGACACCAGTATATTTGTATACTTATTTTGCTCAAACATGCGTAGAAATCAGTACTTTGCTTGGAAATATGATTGCTGCAATATTTTTAAGAATATTTCAGGAAACACTAGTGGGCATTTTAGTTTGTATTAAAACCAAAGAACACATGTCGTGAGGTAAAACTGCCAATTTCTGCAATTCCTGCAAAGTTAACTATGCTGGGCAAATGGGCAAGCGATTGCAGACCCAAATGACGGAGCAAAACAGAGTGGTTCGTCGAAAGTGCCGACTATTGTTGGTTGCAGAACATTATGCAGCTATTGGGCACACCTCGCTTTCCAAGGCGCTAAGGTCCTGAGGCAAGAAAGTAACCAAATGGCCAGAGAGACGATCGAAGCCTGGCATACCAACACTTACTCGCTTAACCGGTAGCCTACCAAGTCTTACGGAAAATCGACACACTTAGCAGAACCACAGACAAGAACTTCGACCAGACGCACCAACATAAAGCAAAGATGAGCGCGCATGAGCACCGGAAGAAACGGAGGGCAACCGATTGCAACCGCAAGCCTATGAGGCTGCCAACAGGGTGTGAATGTCAGTGAGCACGAGCACACGCCGATCAGAGATGATGCTGATGCTGGCCACCAGCCCGGTAGCAACCGAGACATGAATGCAAACAAAAAAAACCATCCTTTGCACGTTTACGGAAATGTCTCAACGCGCCATTATATCAGCCGAACACAACGGACGGTCAATTAGAACGCGGTCAAGTGAAGTTTATTGAAGAAAAAATCGGCAAAAGCTTTTAAACTCCCTCTTGGTACATTTAACTTAAGAACTACATCGGCAAAGCCGAACATTTTAAAGAAGTCATTGACACAATTGTGGACGACCACTCACGTGTTTCAAGTAATACATTCTCAATCAGTTAACACGAGCCAGCAGTTTAACTGAGGATGAAGAGCAGAAGGTTATAAAAACTCATATGGCTGGCTCATCATTCCAAATGGAATGTCCATTGTGGTTTTTAGGAGGAAAACTCTCGCTCGAGGGGAAATTATGTGAACGACAGGAGAATGATGTATCTGTGAATGTTGGCAACGCCAGCTTCCCCTGAGGAGATGAGAATACGACCGCATGTCAAAACTCATCAAGAAGGCCGCTAGGCATGTCTAGGTAAAACTTCACCCATACATAATGCGAAATTTCGTGCAACTACAAACTTCAATAATAAAAGCCTTCTTTATACCAAAAAGTCATAATAATACATCGTTGGTTCCTGTGATCGCTTTAATTTCTTATCTTTGTTCGGGAAGACACGCATTTGCTTCTATCGACATTATATATAAAATGTTTATCGTTCACCCATTATTCGTATAACCAAGGTTTGTGATCAAAGCATTTATGATTTTTCTCTAGACTGAGAGATTATTTTTATTCATAATATTATACATTTTCCTATTCAGTAATGCTTTATGAGGTGCATTTATCTGTATGGGTGCAAACGAAACATTCTTTTCTTAAAAGACATGTTGCTACTTTTATACACAACAAACCATGAAAACCCACACGTTAAACATTTGTCTATTTCAGACAGAACGACATATAAATAAATTGACAAATATATATGTTCGATGTCAAGCTGTTCTTCCACACGTAATCCTGCAGTCGTTGATAAAAAATAAAAAGTGGTTAAAAGCCTTATAATACAACACCTATTTCCATTCGATCACATTTTAGTATTACTTTACACTGTGCGAATAAATAATTCATAAACGACATTGCCATAACATTATTTATTGAAAACTTAACAGTTATTGATATAACAATAATACTTGTAAAGAAATTGACATTAAATAAACTATGAAATATAAAAATGTTTATTTGTGAGGTAGCTTATGCGGTTAGTTGGCTTATTCAGAAATGTTGTGTGGCAAACAGCTGTTTTCGGTCATTCACTTTAGGTCGTTACAATGACATGGAAAAGTAGGCGAATAAAGCAGGCAGTTCGGTACAGTGCTAATATAGTTCTTGAGGTGGGGGGAGGGGGGTAATTAGTCACCTCGTGGTTCCCTCGTCTCCTGCGCGCCGGACCTAGCATGCCGAGGACGTTGGGTTGTCACGCGTGTGGAACGGGGGAGGGACGTTCCCACGATCTACGTCATACGCGCAGCGGGCTCTCTGCGACTGTGAGCAGCATGGTTGCACTGCGTGTTTTCTGCGGCTGTGGGTAGTATGGTTTCGGGCTGCGTAGCTTCTGACGTCGTGAGTCCTGACGAAGTGGCTTCTGGCGGTGCGGGATCATTGTATGCGGTCGGCCACGGGAGGGAGACGGCATGTACCAGCGTCTTTTGACAGCAGAGAGCGGGTTTTGCTAAACGAATTGCCACTGCCTCAGCTGTGGCTAGCACCCGTAAACGCAGGCCTTTAGAGTAGAGCGTGGGTGCCTGGTATATGACCTGAAAGGGCCCTATTGCGTCAATTTGGTGATTTGTATCGATCAGGTGGGCGAGGATTGATCTTAAGGTCGATCTTTTTTCCCCTTTATCTAACCAGGCTGGTATGTGTTCGTGTATCCTCTGCTGCAGACGTCCCGTTGGTCGGCCGATACATCCCACCCCACAGGAGCAGGTGAATGGAAATGGCCTTTAGCGGCAGTCTGTCTTTACCTCCCCCCCCCATCTGTAGAAGATGATAGTTTGTGAAGCATACGCGTAAGTTAGCCGCCGGGAAAGCCCTCGTGACTGCTGTGCTTAGACGTCGTCGTACATGTTCGCTTGCTGTGTCTCCTAGAAAGGGCAGTCTTATGAAAAGGACTTTCTTGTTTGCCGTTGCAACAGCAGGCTTTGCGACACGCTTCTTAATGTTACGAAGAATAAACCCTTTCTGGATAGCCATTTTCCATGTGCATTTATTAATTCACCTGCTCCTGTGGGGCGGGATATATCGGCAGAACGAGACGTCTGGAGAAGAGGATACTCGAACACATACCAGCCCGGTTAGGTTAAGGGGAAAATCGATCAATTTTAAGCTCAATCCTCGTACTTCTGATCGATACAAATCACAAAGTTGACGCGAGAGAGGTCTTTCAGGTCATATACCAGGCACCCTTGCTCTACTATAAAGGCCTGCGTAAACGGGTGCTAGCCACAGCTGAGGCAGTGGCAATTCGTTTAGCAAAACCCAATCTCTGCTGTCGAAATACGCTGGTCAAGCCGTTTCCCTACCGTGGCCGACCGCATACAAGGATCCCGCACCAACCGAAGCCATTACGTCAGAAGTGCATAACCGAAAACAGCTGTTTGCCAACGTGATTTTTCAATCGTAAACAAAATTGGAATGTATGCCGAACTAAGACAATCCAAAGACCACTCTGTGTTTAAGGAGATTAATGACTTCCTTAATGTCAACACCAGACTTGTGGAGGCCAAGGTGAATTTTAAATTGATATCAGGCTGTATGGATCGCGGAAAATACCCAAAACACTATTGGAGGAACCTGCGCAGGAACCATATCACGCCTACTGCAGCTGCTCAACGACGATGTGCAGAAAGTCATATGGAGACAATTAACGTATCTTCATTGTTTAGTAGCTTGCCGGTAGTGGAAAACATTGAGTATTTATGCGATTTTGTACACCAGACAAACCACCTGATAGGGATAGCACCAGTAGAAACGCTGAAGGAACTATTGACATGCTGCTAGCAAAACGTACATTTCCTCTGCAATGGCCAGTTAAACGGTCCTTACCTCACTCGTTGTATGCCTCATGCGAAGGTCTCCGCGGTCTACCCTACTTGGCTATCTACGTACCGTGATTACCCGCTGGCGATCTTATCAGCCAGACCTGCCGGTCTAAACAGTCACCCTTGGTTCGACCCAAAGCGGACTGTCAACGATCTGGACGGATGCCTCTGTTTTTTCCAGTTCCGTGGCGGACTCTGCAATCAGCAAGGAAGAATCAGGACATGGCTTCCACAGGGTGATGATCCTGGGAACCTTTGCAATGCCCCTCTTCCCAGTGGGAACCCCTTTTTTCTCCTAAATCCCACGCATTACCCCCACAAGGGCGACAGTTTTTCTCCTAAAAATCCCTGAGGAGTTTTTTCACTGTCTGCTTCTATTTTCATCCTATGACTCAGGACAACTGGCCTCGCCAACAGTCTAAGCAACAAATTTTTTGCTTCCATTGCACATATGTACAAATAGGGCACTCAAAGGAATTTTTCCTACATACCCTCAATATACTGATACTGATACTGATACAGGTATAAAGAAAGTGTGGTCATGGGCTCACCACTTGGATCATTCCTCGCGAATATCTTAATGGAAAAGTCGATGAATAGAACCTCAAAGACACTATCAACAAGTTTGACTTCTATGGTCGTTATGTGGATGATATTTTGTGGCTGACGAAGCAGATTACTAATATAGATGGCGAAATTCATACGATCAATACGGCCCACGCAGCACTTAATCTGACTGTGGAAATGGAGGTAAACAACGATATCGCGTTCCTAGATTTCCTCCTGCACAGAAAAGAAGACGGTTCTATACAACGCCGGGTGTACAGAGTGAAACACTGGACAGAGCAATGCATTGATTTCAACAGTTGTATTCCCCTTCATCTTAAAAGAAAACTAAGTCAAGGGATTGGCAGCCAGAACACGACGCAACGGCTCTCCTGAAGTCATTGAAAGAGAACTGCAGCAGCTGCAGAACACACTACGTGAAAATGGTTATGCAGAAAGGTTCATCCTTCGTAACGTAAAGGAGCGTGTCGCAAAGCCTGCCATAGCAACGGCAGCAGGAAAGGTATTTTCATAAGTCTACCCTTCGAAGGAGACGCAGCAAGCGAACTAATAAGACGACGTCTAAGGACAGCAGTCATGAGTGCTTTCCCAGCGGTTAAGTTACACCTTTTCTTCCCAAACTCTCCCCTTCTACGGATGGAGGGGAGGTAAAGACAGACTACCGCTACAGGCCATTTTAATGTGCATTTATTCATTCACCTGCTTCTGTGGGGTAGGATATATCAGCCGAACAACGATACGTCTGGAGAAGAGGATACGCAAACGCATACAAGACTTGTCAGATAAAAGGAAAAATCGATCAATCTCAAGCTCAATCCTCGCACTCATGATCAATACAAATCACAAAGATGACGCGAGAGAAGCCTCTCAGGTCATAAACCAGGCACGCACGCTCTACTATAAAGGCCTGCAAACACGGTGCTAGCCACAGCTGACGCAGTGGCAATTCGTTTAGCAAAACCCGCTCTCTGCTGTCAAAAGACGCTGGTACATGCCGTCTCCCTTCCGTGGTCGACCGCTTATAAGGAGTCCGCACCGCCAGAAGCCACTACGTCAGAACTCACGACGTCAGAAGCTACGCAGCCCGAAACCATACTGCCCACCGCCGCAGAGAACACGCAGTGCGACCATGCTGCTTACAGTCACAGAGAGCCCGCTGCGCGTATGACGTAGATCGTGGGAAAATCCCTGCCCCGTTCCACACGCGTGACATCTCAACGTCCTCGGCATGCTGAGTCCGGCTCGCAGGAGACGAGGGAACAACGAGGTGACTAATTATCCCCTCCCCCCCACCTCAAGAACTATGTTAGCACTGTACCGAACTGCCTGCTTTATTCGCCTACTTTTCCATGTCACTGTAACAGCCTGAAGTGAATGACCGAAAATAGCTCTTTGCCAAGGCAACTTTTCAATCGTTAACGAAATCGGAATTTTTGCGGAATTATTCATAAATGAATGAGAACCAAACGCAATTGGCATGTGACGTATTTTGTGCAATGACGTGTATTATCTTTCTGGCTAATAACGACAAAAATAGGCAGCGCATGACTGCAACTTTATTAAATTATTGCTGGCGCGCAGTTTATGTTGAGCATTTTACAATATTCATTTTCAAATTTTACCTGAAAATGTCATCGGCCATGAACGAAGTGAGTACTAAAATGTTTCTTATATTTCCAGGACAACCTCAAGTATAAAGGCTGTAAGTTTACATCATAAACACCATCAGTATGATCACTGCAGTTCATTCATATACACAGAACGTGTTTGTCCGGAGTCGCAGTTTCGTATTCATTTTATATATTTGTGGGTGACTCCCATTTGATACTGCTCTCTGCGTATGTCTCTGATGATTAATCTCTGACACACACCGAAATATCAGGCGAAGAAAAGTTCTGTCTCAGCAATCGAGTTGTCGTCTTCTTACGATGCTTCACTTTTCATCAGGTTCTCAATAAAGGATCACAAAACGCTTTTAAGTCCGTAAAACTGATGAACACAAAGCAGATTATCCCCTTTGCAATTTCTTTGATTAAATTATCAACAGTAAGCCTCGATATGTATATATGTTTTTTACATGCTGATATTGTAATAACAAAAAAGGTTATTGAAATATTTATTATACGAAGGCCTTCAATGGCAATTATACTCTATATCGGCTTGTTATGTTACTCAATTTTCCACCTCCTTATTATATGAACTCCACATATTAAATTTATCTTTAAAACTGCGATGTTTGTGCAAGCCTATTGTGCGGGTCTTATTTGAATAATGCAGTTCAACTTGAATCTTAAAAACATTATCTTGATTGGCATTGCCTTGACTGTATAGCTTGTTGCATAGGACAGTCAGGTGTGATCAATATTTATCAATCTTAGACATTTGACTTCGTTCGAAAGAAGAATGAAACACGTTTATTGACTTAACTCGTTGCGCGTGCAATGTGGGTGGTCATATTTTCTGCCAAAATAACCAGCTGTGAAGTGTTTGAAAAATCAGAGAGTTGACGGTGTAGATGGCTGCCGTATAGATAGCGACTATAGTGCTTGCATTTGCTCAAAACAAAATAGCTCATGAGGAGAGGGAATGTGCACTTTATTTTAAAAATATAATTTGAAACTTTCCAGCAAAGCATCCCTCGTTCAAAATGAGTTAAACTTGGCACAGAAACTTCACACCATCGGGAATTTGCAAGCAATCTGCAGTCACCAAAACTGCAATTTGAAGTGTTGTGGATTATAAGTCGCAAAGTGTGCCCCAAATTCGCTTTTTTAGGAACAGGGCTACAGCCCTATTATGTTTGAATTAAACAATGAGTGATATTAATCGGCGTATAACGGGCCTAGTAGGCCAAATAATGTAGACATACGAAAAATATAATGCGAATGCGTGAATGCATACATAATGGCTTAAATGCCAAAAGCTGCATGAGAGCAGTAGCCTGATATAAGGGATTTATAAAGAGGTGGCAGGTTCAATGCTTTTAAACTGATAAATCTAAGTAGTTATAGCTCTTTTATTAGAACATATTAATGCGGTTAATGATTTATAAATGATAAGAAGGCATCAACACTCATCTCTGAGACCTCAAATACTCCCTGTTCGTCTGAGTACTTTAACGCGCAAGACGTATGTCCGCAGTTGACTTTGGCTTCATAAAGGGGTGGTCAGCAACTTTTTACTGCTCAGTGGTAAGTGCAACGTAATGTTAGTTGGATAAATATGGGATAATTTGTCTAGCCAAATTGCATGAAGTCCTTGTTTTGATAATTAATGGGTAACTTGTAGTGTAACCGCCAAGATGCGGAGTGTTTTCTATCTGCATGAGTTTAACCATGTAATTGTAAAGTTTCGGCCTCTACACGTTTATTTTGGCAATTATGATTTTTAACCAACTATCACATGTCCGATGTTGACCTGCAGGTGGCTTTATAGTATTTTGTTGTTGTTCTGATTTCCGACTGATGAACTATTTTGCGTTAATTGACTTGCAGAACAACTCTACAGCTCTGCCTTTATTATTACCTTCTTCGTTCTCACTGTTTTCTACATGCCTTCAACAAGTTTGCTATTTTATGGTTGATGGTGCTGTCTTTTGACTGCTCTCATGCCCATTTTTGTGCTCGAGGGTATGGTGCTAACACGTACGTATTCATGGACTTACTGAAATCACGTTCGAAAAAAAATAAATCGAAATTACTGAAAAACCCATTTCAGGTAAGGTACATAGCAAGGTATTTGGCTTTTTTCACTGCCCAACTTGGCAGGTATCCTGCTAGTGGATGTACCTCTGCATGTATTATTTGTATTACCGCATGCGTTGCATATTATTTACTTTCACGCAGGTACGTGTACTTGCATTCGTAAAATTTCAAGGGGATGCATCACATAACAAAAAGATTAATGTGATTTTACATGTTTCCAAGATAAAAAAACAAAACGTCTGCTTCAGATTTGTTCTCCTGTCGTTGCCATGACAAATAACAATAACATTTTTCGCAAAGGCTCTTTTCGGTCATTTGTTTATCCTTTATTGCAGGGCTGAGTTTTCACAAAATAAAGTTTAATAATTATCGTTAACCTCGAGAGGAGAGGTAAATGCATTCTCGGTCACAAATGGAAAAATTGAAGAAAATAATTTACGCTCCTGCTGAATACAAGAGGTTAAGTTCAGCGACGGCATCGAATCAACTAATATAGAGCATTTGATGATGCTAGCATACGTTCCTGCCGCAGTTGCGGTCATAAATTGGCCAGTAAACGCATTTATGAGCATGCTAATACCAGTAAAATGTAGAATGCCTTGTTAGATACAGACAATGACATGTATCTTGGCACAAAGGTGTTTTTTAAGTCAGCGTCTTCAAGTGTATGGAACAGCAAAATGTATGCTAGCCGAGAACCATGGCAAGTACTTGTTTGGCGTATTTATTTATGCCCCAAGTGCACAAAACACTATTCAAGTAGAAACAATTTCATCCGTCAATAATATACTGTTTTGTTATAAAATTGTGGACTGCAGGTTGGTGCTGCTTTAAAGTAATTGATTATTGCCTGCCCTGCTCAGTTCCCTTTGTCAGTTTCCTTGAATTAAACCGTGCCCACTTGGTGTTAAAAACACCTAACAATATGGCCATTGGCGTGATCGGAGTTTAGTTTGCTTACGTGCAGCTTGCTTAGGGAAGTGAATAATTAAGTTCGATGCAGCCCGTCATGTCCAATGTAAAAAAGTAATATTATTCGATTTTGTTCACATCTGGTTGCTTTGTATTCAAGATACTTTTTGAAATTAAAGCTGAATCTTCCTAGCACGTTCATATGCACTATCACAATGGTTGACTACCTGCGTAAAACATCGCTGGTTTAAAACATATCCCACATTCGTAACTGAAATTCCCAACTGAGCTGTCGATAACATAGACATTACTGTTTCAACCTTTTCGCTGGAAGCAATCAGATATATATTAATGCACTCAGAAATGTGCGAAAACTGATAAAATGGGCTTCCGAATTAAACAAAGCTCATGTGGTGGTCAGAGGTCTCCAACTGGTGACGGCATGTCAGGCCGATTCTGGCCAAGTCATAATAGAAGTAGGGGGGAGTATGACAGCATTTGGGGATAAATTGATGCAAAACGTTTTCAGCTTATTAGCATTCATCAGCTAGGCATAACCCTGAACACCAGCTCTTCGGAAAACACAAACAAACGCACTCACAGACGGCGCAGTTGGTCAACCACTGTTGTCTATCAGATGGGTCATAAGCACTTCATCAAACCACAGTTCATCAGCACCTCGCCACCTGCCATTTGCTGTCACTGCTGATCGGGTATAAATTTACGTTCGTTACAATTGGATTCCATCTCTTTCTTATTCATTTGGTCAGTTAAATTCCACAAATCAGTAAAGTCGCAGGTAATACTGCTCAAGCGCGGATAAATACATATGTGCATGCTCTCCAATCCATTGAATTCAGAGTCGTTTGCTGTTCGACTTCTGCCTTTGTTTTGCTTTGCGCACATCGTCAAATGTCATTGAGT
>JAYGXS010000006.1:8347013-8420412 GCA_036362985.1 Ligula intestinalis | reverse complement strand
TGAGGATTTCCCGTCAAATAATTCCACGAAGTCTAAACTGATGTGTACAAATAAGATTGCATTTTTAAGCAGCTTTGTGGTCGAAAGGAACAAAAACACTGATTTCTATCTAAGAACCGTCGCACATTTCTTATATGATTGCTTGTATATCCAATGTTGGATTTAATTATACTTAAAGTTTTAAGTATGTGATCATTGTGGACAAGCGCAGATTGTTCTTGACTGTCCACGTTAGTGACTGACCTTATGTTGCAACAATAACTTGATTCCATAAAAAGTGAAGTCATTCTTAATTAGCTTTATAACACATGTATTTGAGAGTTATTTTTTCGATAATACAATCAGAAAGAAAGCGGTCCGTCCACTCAGTCTAAGAATGTTGGCGCATTTTTTCGTATTCAACAGTGTTTTTTTGCCATGGAGAAAACCTTATTCCATGAGATGGCATTAATCGGTACTATGCAAAAATGCAGCTTTTTTCGAAAATAAGTGCTTCTGTACAAGCCTTTTATCAGCAAACATGTGTTTTCTCTTAGTGCTTGCAACGTTGTGGCGCCGGTTTGCGGAACCTTAAAATAGGTTCTATTTCTGCATTCAAATAACCAAACAGCCAGTGTGTACGTCACACTTTTTTAATTTTGCGGTTACCTTTTTTGTGAACTGAGGAAAAAGCAAATAAGACAATATAAGGGGAGGGAAATGTGTAAACAGGGAACCGGTGTTACCACAGCAGACGTAGGTTCACCACATACTCCGGTTGTTTTCAATGGTTGGGTTTAAACCACCAAATGTAGGCTGCATCCAGGAAGCAAAGGTTACGCGGTGTTATATTTTCTTGTTTCAACAGCAAGTTGGGTAAGCACTCTTTGGCTCTGGTGCCCTACTGCTTTTGCGTTTAACATTTATACTTGCATCCGCAAATGCAATTGGCCACTAGAGGCAACAAGCACTTACTAAGCTAGTTAATAAAGGACGTACGCAGAACCTCCGCTCATCAGTTACTGAATATCTGTTAGACATGAGCCATTTCAGGGACCCCAAATCCTCTTTCTGTGTGCTATTTGCGGACATGAGAAACTGTTACTTAATGCTACCTAGAGGAAGTCTACATATGGCAGTTGGAACCCGGTTTATGTAAACGAATGAAGCATGTGGTGGATCTGAACATGCCGTGGTAATGGCAGCATCTTTTTTGTACATTTTATTGCCAAAGATTATGCCTTTGACCTCGTTTTCCTCGTTAATGCTACTCGCAGTCTTTTAAATTTTTTTTCATTTTTGATTAGTTTTTTGGCCATTTCCTATGCTCTTGCAGTTTGTGTTGACTTTTCTATATGGATTCAATACTTTATGTATATTTAATGAATGCTCAATACCTAATTAAATCAATACCTTATGGATTTATGAATACTTTATGAATTCAATAC
This sequence comes from Ligula intestinalis, assembly GCA_036362985.1. Classification (NCBI taxonomy): domain Eukaryota; kingdom Metazoa; phylum Platyhelminthes; class Cestoda; order Diphyllobothriidea; family Diphyllobothriidae; genus Ligula; species Ligula intestinalis. The sequence continues at coordinate 8,418,985 of JAYGXS010000006.1, read as the reverse complement.
ATTATTTACTTTATCGACGTTATGCACCGAGAGGAAGCAAGTCATGAATGCTTGAACGTAAAAGATCCAATATACTTTGCCATTTTTGTACATAAGCGTGTACATCTTAATCAAGCAATTTGCCGTTAAAATTAATATGCCAATAGTAGCGAATATTTGAGTCTTAGGAAGCAGTTCAAAAGATGAAGATGCGACCACTGGAACAAGAGTTTTATTTGCCTGACGTTTCGGATTCCGTCGGGAATCCTTAGTCATAGGTTATCGTCAACAGGTCTGAGACATGCGCAGATAAGGGGTGATACATGCACAGATTGCACGGCATTTATAGTTCGCAGCGGTCACCCGCATGCCTACTATAATTGTCGGTTCTTGTAGTCACCGCTTGCGGTCTTAATTGGAGCAGTGATGGGTCATTAATTGCCACAGCGTTCTTGTCCACGTCGGATGCGGGTTTGGTAATTGCGCGACAATTATGCCCGCTGTCGTCGGAGTTGTTGTTGCACCCAGTGCTTCCCACGTGACTGATTCTCTTGCTTAGGAAATGTCTCAGTAAACGGTAGCGAAACGCCAAATAGTTGCGCTTGTTGATGGAATGGGGGCCTGAAAACCATGACTCGAGCAGCTCGCGGCTCACGCGGTTGTCCCCTCTTGCGAGGATTTCAGCCTCGGCAAACTTGAAAATATGGTCGGGTACCGTTGAGTGAGCTGCAACCTGAAGATGGCGTCTTTCTTTCTCACCGCCGCTGCATGCTCGGCCATTCGCGTCCGGAGTAATCTCCCAGTTTCTCCGACGTAGTTGCTTTGTCCACAACTACACCAGATTCGGTAAACGACTTCAGCCGTTTCCTGCCGTGGCAGTGGGTCTTTCGGCCTCATGACCTGGCGCCTGATGGTTGCTTCCGGCCTGTGTGCAACTCCAACTCCAAGTGGGGTGAGTAGACGGCTGACTGCTTCCGATACATTGTTCACGTACGGAAGAGCTCGCCAAACACTAAGGCCAGCTTGACTTGGCTTCTTCTCTCGTTTGCGCATGTACTGGTTGACAAAATGATGCGGGTAACCATTCGCTCTCAGTACCCGTCGAACATATTGCAATTCAGCAATTTTGTCTTCCACTTCGCTGCAATGCGTCTGACGCGCCGGAATAGCGCTCTTACGCAGCTGCGTTTGTGACCGATTGGGTGGTTGCTGTTGTAGTTCAGGACTTGCATAGTGTTGGTTGCTTTCCTGAACGCTTTAGTCTTCAGGCCACCATCGTCTTTGCGGCAAATGAGACTATCCAGAAAGGCCAGTTGGTTGTTTTCTTCTTCCTCCATCGTAAATTGAATGTCCCGGAAGACGGCGTTTAGACGTTCCTTGAATGTCAGCACCTGATCCCGCTCAATAACGACGAAGGTGTCGTCCACATACCGAGCCCAGAGTTTCGGCCTGTGGTGTCGGAAAACCAGCGACTCCAGTCGTTGCTGGACCACCTCTGCTATGAGTCCGGAAATGGGCGAACCCATAGGCGTGCCCTTCACCTGCTCGTAGACAGTTCCGATGAAGGTAAAGTACGTCTTCAGGCAGAACTTTAGGAGCTGGAGGATTTGAGCGTGCCCGAGGCGATTCTCCGTTCCGTCGTATTTCTTTCGTAGGAGTAGTTGGATAGTCTCGACGGCCAGGTCCTGTGAAATAGAAGTAAAACAGGACGTGACATCAAAGTAAACCATGATATCATTTGGCTGGAGGCTTACCCCTTTAAGTTTCTCCAAGAATTGTGTTGACGACTTGACTTTTGTGTCTGAATCAGCGGTCAAGAATTTGGCGTTCCCCTACGGTATACTGAGACATTTCCTAAGCAAGAGAATCAGTCACGTGGGAAGCACTGGGTGCAACAACAACTCCGACGACAGCGGGCATAATTGTCGCGCAATTACCAAACCCGCATCCGACGCGGACAAGAACGCTGTGGCAATTAATGACCCATCACTGCACCAATTAAGACCGCAAGCGGTGACTACAAGAACCGACAATTATAGTAGGCATGCGGGTGACCGCTGCGAACTTTAAATGCCATGCAATCTGTGCATGTATCACCCCTTATCTGCGCATGTCTCAGACCTGTTGACGATAACCTATGACTAAGGATTCCCGACAGAATCCGAAACGTCAGGCAAATAAAACTCTTGTTCCAGTGATCGCATCTTCGTCTTTTGAAAAGTCCTATGTATGATTTTCGCTAAAAGGAATTCTTAGTCATAATTTTCGATATTTTGTGTATATTGCACATTTTTAATAGGTAGCTTTTTGGTAAAAAACCTGATGGATTGTCAGCATTATATGGCAGCAACTCTGTGAGTTTTAGGTAAACCACGCTTTAAAATTATTGACAATATAACTACGGCTCACTTCAGCCTTACATTGCATATTGCTCTCTTATATGAAATTGAGCAGTTATTTGCCAAACATTATGTCCTATTGCAGTTTCTGTTTTTTGCTTTGTAACGTTTGTTTTCCAAAAGCACCTATTTTACTCTTAAGTTTTTTTTCGACTTATACGACCTCTTCATTGGCTCTCCTGTTAACACTTATATTTCTAAAAGTGTTAACCTATGTTCTGCAATATTGACTAAGATTGAGCCCTAATAAACTCCTGTTTCTCGAAACGTGTAAGTGTTTTGTTTATTTTGCGGAATTGTCTGTGGTAAAAACTCCAAATGCATTCTTGTTAACTGATGGGTCTGGTAATAATTAAAATATATACTTTATTTTATTGCTTCTTTATGTGTCATTAAGTTTTTTTTATATTTTGGCATAAACCCTTCGCAATTTGCCTGATACTGATACAATGTACTTATATTGCATTGCAACTGCCCATTAGAAACCTTTATCGCTTTCTTCCATTTAACCTTTCTCAATCGAATGGGCCAATAGGAGATTAAAATCAATTTCCAAACTTGGATTATTTAATTTCTAAAAGAGATCCATAGCTACACATAAAAGATTTAGAAGTCGGTAGAACTGTCTGTCAAAGTAATCTTATAAGTTTCCTGAAATTTTAATTGTTACCCCACCACAATTTAGCCAAATTTGCATTTCGAAGGTACGTAAAGCAACTAATCAAAAACTAAGATGTGGTCAGTGCTTTTGGAGTGAAAACTGTTGACCTAAAAGAGACGAATGATTGACAACTACCTACTTTATATGGTCTAGTTTGCCAAACAAAAAGATTCGTATTTTCGCACTTACATTTTGTGGGTCTCTAACATTCTTATAGCATTTCTAATTCTACAAATCTACACAGTTTCTTAGGTACAGATCGGTTGGTCCAGTATACTTATAAATAAAATTGATTTATTTGAAATCTAAAAATGAAATCACCATCGCAATCCTCTAGCGCTGAATTCAATGTGCGAAGTAAACTAGGACATTTCTCCACGATGTCAACATTTGCTGTCATTGCCTTTAACGTAGGGCTAGCGATTCCTGAAAGTTTTCTGATTTATAATTTTTATTTAATCTATAGTGAATGGGTGACGTTTTCACAGAAAAGTTTTGAATGCTATTTATTCAATGAAGCTTATTTTTTTCTCTGTCGGTCATATGTCTTCTTATAGTGTGGCAGTCCTGACATAGTATTGCTCTTCTACAGACAAGGGTGTTAAATGTTGCTTACAAATGTTTACGTGTACTCATTATTTTTTTTAGATGAAGATTTGACCAGTCATCATTCTCATTTTATTAGTAGATTAGATTACAAATAACCAATATTTGAGGTATACATTTAGACTCGCTCTTACTACTGATGCCAAAACGAAATTCCTATTTTAAACCTTAATGCATAGCGAAAAATGGTGGCTCTTAATGGCCATACTATTGCCCAACTAAAGAAGGCTATGTTACAGATTTAAATTTTTATGGCCTTACTCTCAAATTGGATGAACAATGCTCCATGTTCTTCTCGATGGTTTTTAATGAGGTAGTTCAGGCGTCTTTCATACGGTTGCAGTAAAGTTAACGGACCTTAATAGCCAGACACAGAGAGAAATTTTAGCCATTGACGAATAATAATGTATGCTTATACTGCAAAAATTCATATAAACTGGTAACTAACATCTGCAACTAAAATGTGCCCCACGAAGATTTTTGTTGGAGGATTTAATGTTCCGCAAATAAGCAAAGAGATAGGCGGCATATTCTGTTTTCTGCTTCTGGTCTAAAGCAGGTTTAAATAACGTATTCAGCTTGTTACCACTTTCAACATAAAGGTGCACCTTGGTACCGTCCATTGTGGCGCAAACTGATGGCAGTCAGAATGATCTTGTATTTATCTTGTTTTTAAAAAAAATCATACTTGCCGATGGTTTATAATTTGAGTTTTCAAAAACAATTCCACAAGGGCTCACGAAAAACTAGTCACGGTGAACAAATTCGTTAATGGGCTATCTGCTTTGTAACGATCGTTTTCAAAATTACATTTCGATATTACTCTTTGAAGTCAGTTGATCAGCTGTGTCTTATGGACGTTTCGTAGCGAACTGTCTTATTTGGGAATAAAGAACCAATGTTGACGGGATCACGGAGGCGTATAATTTCCTTAGCACACCAGAACAAGTTCATCTTTAATTTATTCCCCAGTATTTAAAGAAAATTGTTGTAGGTTAAAACTATAAGGGTGACTGAAAGCCACTGTATTGCTAAAATAGTTGCTGGCTCCCTTAAACATACTATTTGGTCAACATTTAAAACTGCATCCGGCGTTTTTTAAAGTTTCTGTTCATGCTTTGTTTAAATGATATGCAATACGAAGTTCATTTATGCAGTTTAATGACTTTTCTATTCCTGACCGTGGTCTTAATCAACTTAAAGAAATCAAATGCATAAATTGAACAAAATATATACTAAAGTGTTCAAACATCACTCTCGTCTTAATCTACCTATATTTCTATGAACTGAACAATTGTGGTTTTACGTGAAAACTTTAACTCTGAGCCTTTGCAACTGGGGACTAAATGTACGAATACCTGTCATTTAAAATACAAATTATTTATTATTAAGGGAATGTCTCATTAAAGGCAAAACAATAAAAGCAGAAAGTCATAATTAACCTTAAGTAAGACTTAATTTATTAAAGGAATATTGAACGTCCAGCGAGTTACGTTATACTTGGAGTGAAATATAACCATCAGATTATTACGTTTTTAAATTTAGTGCTACCAATTAGAAATGAAATACTTATTATGCAAATCGGGGGAGCACGAATTTCATTTTAATTTATACCCCCACACTGGTTTTGCATTGCTCTTTTTGTGCCCATAAATCGCACAAAAAAATTAAGTAGTGCGTCACATGAACCCATTGTCCCAGCATTTGTCCAATTAGAACGGCGATTCTTAGGATTTTTAGCGGTTAATAATAAGGAAAGGCAGTGATATATGCATTTTCAATTTCTACGTGCATCTACTTATATATTTTTATTACTAAATTTTTTAAAATCATATCTGCACAGATTCCTTGGCTGTATTATTGCCTTTTTAACTACGGAAAAAAATAAAACAGCAGCACATGTTGCTTGAAAGTCCGGATGGAAAAAATAATTGTGGTTAGGAGGTCATATATTTAACCTCATCTGACCAAACACTTACCGCTTTGGAGTAAATGTAGTATAATCTGCGGCGCGAAATGCCCCAAACACATTTAAACTTAACGTGGAATGACCTGCTCCCAGAAATCATGGATTATATAGGAAACTTTAGTTTTCCGATTATCGTTAAGTTCTACAAATTTTCTTCAATATTTTGCCTAGTTAATTGCACTCACTACCCAAAAAACCACCGTTTTCCTTATACAAACGATAATACAGATAAGGAAAATCTACAGATATAAATCAACTTAATTCATAAATACAATGAAACAAATGCGCTTATCGCAGTTATAAAAGTGTTCTCTACCGCCTTACCATATCTATTTATCCAAACTATCACTAAAACCGTTGTTACCATCGGACACGTTGCTATGACTAGAATAGAATAAGGTGCACTTCATAAACGACATTTTCCAATTAATCTAACATCAGCAACCCAGCCACTTTATGCCAAGTAGTTCCAGAAAAATATGTTAATATGCTCATAACTCATTGCTTAATGAATATGTGCGTTAAAAATCTTCAACACCCGCACGACCTTTGAATCATAAACAGGGCAGGAAACTCAAACGGCCATTGGGCACATACTACATTTATTTTTTGTCCATGAACAGCTAACTAGCTTTTCAAATGCATTGGGATTTCGAAATCTTTTATAATTCTGATTTTATCATCGCATGGTCAAATCATATATTTATCTTTCAGATTCGGACAAATGGCAGCAGTTTAATGGCAATCCTGTGTTTTGCCTGGTTCCTGTGTATGGTGAAATTTAGTTATTCTTGCGTTTTTGATTCGGTATTACAAGTCGATGATGGTTCTTTAGGCAGAAATGACCATCTGGTGTCGCTTGTCTTGTCAGCAATGGTTTTTTGCCTATATTCTTAGCCACCTCGCGGAGGAGGCTCAATTGAGAGCTGCATTGTATTGTCAAGTTTGTCTTTTTACGGATCTCTGTACGCGTATATCCTACTACATGGAATGGTTGCTTTTACTTCTACATCTCATTAGCGATGGTGTCATTATGAGCCTGTGTGTTACGGATGGAATATACTAGAGTTTGATATTCATGTTTTCGCTCAATTTGTATATAAGTAGCATATTTGTGCATCTACCACCATTCTTATCAGCGCATATTTGGACACAATCTAATATTGTTACTACGCATAGGTATTCTCGTCAACCTCATGCTGATCTAAATGTAATCAATTTTTCGAACACCAATGCAAATAAACAACATCAGTCGCTATTCAGCAAAGTATTGTGTAAATAATTAGCCGAAAGTTGGAATAACGTGGTTGCACTTGGTGAATATGTTCGATCTACTTTAGTACATAATGCGCAGGGAATATGCACAACTATTCTCCGTGGTACTTTCCGACGAATTCGTGTAGGTTAGGGCACGGAACGTAAGCATAATTGCAGAAACATTTATTGTCACAGAAATCGAGGGCAATAACTGTATTTTACTACCTAGTATACCCCTACCTTTCCATGACATCAATGCAAGAAACGGACTTATACGTAATTGCTAAATGCAACAGCACTTACACCACTCAACTCCCCATATAATGCATAATAAGGCTCCAAAATAATGCTTTTCATCGAGACGAAAAAATATATACTTAATAGCCCACTTTACGAATGAGAATAGAAACAATACAAACACTGTATTCCCTCGAACGAATTGACGCCATTTTTTACCTTTGTGTTTGTTTGGTAAAAGAACCCTTTTTTAAATGGTGCCATTTTAGAGTTATTATTTGATACAATTATTTTCATTATCAGTTACAAATGAACAAAACATGTTTTACAATAATGTTTCGTTTTTATTCTCGGTTTATAAACACGTGAGTTCATTTTCTTAAAGATAGAGCCTGGCTTGTTTCGCGTTTTTCACCGACACAGTGTTTAATTTCCCTTACAATTGTATGGTATGCATGTAGTTTTATGAATCCAAATTAAGCGTGGTAATCGTTGTTTAATTGACATGCCTTAACCGACTATTCAACTGGTTTCGTCACTTACCTTTCAATGCTTTAATGCTGCAAAACTAATATATAAAGCATCTTTAATGGATACTTTACTTAAATTTACACTCCTTTTCTTTTACAAACATCAAGCTTCAAAGTTACAACGTGCTTATTAGGATAAATTCCTTTGATGGAGCTTTTCTTATTTTTGGAGAACTGTGCTCGCAGTAGTATTCTTATATGTATACATTAAAGGCGTGATGCATGTTGTTATTTCTTTACAATAATTCACGATAAAATTCATTGCGATTTGTGGAGTAAGGTGGCTTCGCTAAAAACCTTAATATTTGCACTTATAATATACATGTTCACTTCTTTTGAGCATGGCACTTCGATATGCACAAGAGTGGATTTTACCTGTTTGTTTTGTACACGCCCTACTCTTTTCCAAATTTTCAGGACTGTTGAAGTCACCCTAATTGCATCAAAGTGGACTCAACCTGTTTACAGCGTTTGGACGATTATTGCAGGTGGCAAAAGATGCACAAATCGTCATTTATTCAACTCTGGTTGTAGCCATTACACATGCTATGGGATGGAAGTCACGGAATGTCAGCTGTAATAAAGCCTCTTTTTTCCTCGCATGTACTTTTAGTTAAATGCCCCCAATGTTCCGATTGTAGTTAACTCTTGTCAAACAATGCGTTTTTTGAACATGAACATTTGCGTTATTTTGGCTGGGCCAGGGCGATTTCAAAACGCCCTAAGGCCATGCATTTAATTGAAACATGTATTCCTATCCCCTGTGCCATTCAACACAGCGTAATCAAGTCCGGACATCAAAGAGCCGCCGTCAAGAAAGACGTGCCCTCAGAAACGCTAATGCCTTATTAGGCCAACAAATAATAACAATGGATGCCGCGGGAAATAAAGCAAATCACCCGATGATTATTTCATGTGAAAATTAAACACGTTTCGAAAGGAAGAAGGACTGGTGTCACTGTCTTTCTTAGTTCTTTGGCTCTTGAGAAATCAACAATTATTAAAGTTACCAAGGAAAATGGCATTGCCACGACAAATTAAGATGTGTGATAGGCGATAATCATTATGTGCAAGTTATATTTTATTTCACAGAGAGAGCTGAATTGGCGTCAGTATGATCCGGGAAGGGTCGAGGCGTAGGAGGGCATAACTATTTCAAGTTTCTAATACTTATGCAGGGTATATATTCAAGAATCATGTTTGAAGCCCTACGCAATTAATTCCGGTTGATGTCGGGCCTTTCTCTCTCAGGATGAAATCAATGTTATATCAAAAGTATATTGAAAAATAGTTGGCGTAAGCGCGCTTATGTTAATAGCCTTGGTTTATGGATGATGGGTTTCTCTGAGTCCGGAGTCTCAAAAGCCGATTTTTGGATATGAAAAGTACCAAAGGCTATAATAACCGAAAATATAAACATAACTATTAAATACACTGTTTGGGATGCAGTTTAGGAAATTGAGGATTTTAAAATATAAGTCCACACAAAAAGCTATCTATCATTGTATATGTTTGCGGATTTACCTTTTCATCAGGTAGATTGATAAGGTTTATGTACTACACTTTTAAATATCCATGCATACGATGTTCTTAATTTGTTAAAGTTTACGATGGTTGCCTACGTGCAGAATGGTTGGCGGGTAACTTCAATAATCTCAATGTCAGCAGGCTTTTTTGATGAGACATTAGACGAAAAAAGGTGTGAATTAGCATATTTAAGCAGTCCTGATCGGTAACGTGGACAGAATTGTCCCGCTGTACTAAACTTTTCCCCCACAAGCAAAAAAAGCCGGAAAAATATTCAAAAAACATAGTGGTTTCAGCGTGGAACGCCTTTCTTAAATATGTTCTTCTCTCCATCTACCTTTAATCTTTTAATATCATATTCAAAATGCACTCAACGCTTCATTTCAGTGCTACTCGGTAAATTCAAGCTAGACATACACATACAAACATAACATAATTTAACTCGTGATAAAATGAGCAATCATGTTTCTTAAATATCTTGACTTCTTACCAAGTGTTGTATTTTCACAAGCAAGCATGTACCTTTTTTGGATCCATATATTGCCCTTCATTTTATTTTAAAAAATGGACTTCAAATGCGTTCGCCTACCTATCCCACAATAAACTGATACTACTGCTCAATTGGCTTACCACTTCAGTGGTTATTTTAGCATGTGTGCTTGTAGGTGAACATTTAATAAAGGGAAAACTCGTATGCCTACGCTTGTTTAATATGTATCAGCAAAATACGAATCCCACTCAGACAGACCACATTGCGATTTTTCGGCATTTTAAAGCTACCACTTCTGTTAAATTTATGTTGTATTTTCATTTATATGCTTGTTTTTTTCCGGAGCGCACGGGAGGCATCTCTGCCTTCCATTGAAATGAAAGTGATGATATGTTAATGTTTATGTTTTATTGTCTGCTTCCTTAAGTAGTCTTTTTTGTTTTTGGGTACATGATGTTTTCAAAAAAATTAAAATCTAAATAAATACACTTTGTTTTGCATTTGTTTAAATCATTTTGACTGAAAAAAACCATTGGTAATAGTGGTTTCCTTTACAAACTCTTTCATAAAATATTATGTTTATAACATAAATTTATTCCTCATTAAAAAGATTTGGCTAAACGGAATATATATTTAAAGCACTGTTCATTGATGCTTTTAGGTATCAGGAAACGTAGGCCATAAGGTAAATAAATAATTGATTTTAAGAGGATTGTGGAAGTATTTAGCTAAAATACTTCAATGAATACTTTTAATTAGCTCTATGATAAATCATTAATTTGCAATGCTTAACTGAGATTTTATCGTCTTGCTAATGTCCAAAATGTTGTAATAGGCAATTTATTACCAACGTCGATCGGTTGGTTGACAGCAATATCTATGAAAAGCTGGTCATCGAGAATTTATAACTAAAGCGGGGACCCGGTGGTGAATTTCAAACCACTATCAATTTGCCTAGGACTTAAAAATTTAATGTCTAATCGCGCATGTTGTAAACGTTACAAAACAGAGTTTTTTTTGCGAAAACGCTCCATGTTTTTGTTAACAAATATGCAATAACTATTGACAACACATGATGCAAATGCAGTTTGAGCACAATTGCATGCTGTGTCTATCACTGCACCAGCAAACCAATTGCACAGTTTGTCCTTCATTTTCAGTAATTTCTGTGTTTTTTCTTATACTTTGGTTGGATGTCCTTTGCAATACGAGGGATAATGTGCCCCCTGTCGTTGATAAATAGCAATATTACCGTACGCGTATTACATATAATAGTGTGGTTTAGCATTAACCTCATATTTTTCTCCTTGACATGGCCGTTAAATTATATTAAACACCCTAGGACATTCATCAGAATGAACACACTTCAGTTTTTGTTCGGTGTCCTCATATTTTTTCGCGGAGGAGGCCACCGATAGTGTTGATAGCCAGATCAGGTAGAATTGAAGTGAACAATGTGACCATATCAAACGACAACATCATCTTCTCTGCCTCCACTTCCGGATGTTGGATGCGGCTTACAAACCGGCACGTACTATCACACAGTGGTTTATGAGGCCTAAAGATCCGCTACCAGTGACCAACCAATCAGCGGTGGTCTACAACATCCTTTGCCAAGATTGTGATGCGAGGTATGTCTGTGAAACTGGCAGATGTATTGGCATGCACACCAGCTCGCAATCGACCGCGAAGACAGGCATTATATGGCTTACGACCACCTTAAGTAGCGCAAACACGTTTCCAACTTTGAAAAGGCAAGAGCGATCGGCAGGGCCAGTGAAAAAATGGCCAGATTAATGCTCGAAAGCTGGTCGTTGACTGGCACACTAAACATACTTTAATCCTGCCTACCAAGCCATGGACGCAAGGCTCACGCCCGCACAAAACGGGACACTAAGGCGGAAGGTCGGCAGCATTGAAAACCGACAGTCCCCCACAATGAGTGTAGTTGGTATCCGGCGCAAGTCACATGACCGGCGTGGGATGGGCTCTCACGATAACAACTATGGCACCGCGAACGAGGGGAGGCCGGCGCAGGCGCACACGAGGAAGTGAACGCGGGGGAGTCAGAGTCGGAGGGACAGGCCGACGCAGCGCCGATAACAGCTGAGCGAATGGCGTCAATCAATAGTCAACGAACGTGCGTGCGCATGAACATCAAACATGGGTACAACTCCCGGCCCGCGGCAAAACTCGTTAATTTAAGGCTGGCGAAAGAGTAAGCAGCACGATCTGATGATGAAAGTGAGCATGTTTTTGAAACGTCAGCAAGAATAACATTTGGTCCCAGCACTCGCCCACTCTTCGTTTTCCTCTTCCGGGGATGATGAGCAGGACACAGCCTTGTATTTCATGCATGTCAGATTTATGCTGATGTAAGCGTAATGCAACTTCCGAACACCAATGCACGTTTAAGAAATATCGATCATAATTCGCCATCTCAAAATGTTATTTAGTCGCCGAGAGTACGAATAAGGTGGTTAAATTAAGTGAATGTGTTGGATCTACTTGAGTTAAGAAAACGCATTGAACATGCACAACCTATCCCTGTGATACTTTCCGACTGATGCGTTCGCTTATGGAACATTATAATAATTGCAGAAAGCTTAATGGTCTTAGAAATTGAGGACAACATTTATAGTCTAAATCGTATTTAACATTTACCTTTCTAGACATGCAATCCAAAAAGCAGTATTATACATCAATTCTTTATGCAACTGCATTAAAACTTATCTATAATTTTCATACGCTGCATTAGGCATAGTAATGGTCCACAATTACTGCTTTTCATCGACAGAAATAATGTTTACTAAATAGCTCATTTGAGTTAAGGAAAGTAAAAAAGCGAACAACAGCAATTCTTGAAAGCAATCACGTCATTTCTCCCTTAAGGAGATGCATTTGTTTGGCGTACGTTTACCTTTTGGAAATGTTGTTATTTTCAGGTAACTATTTAAGCGGGCTCTTTCATTGAAGGATGCATATCGGCATTGATTTTTGCTTTCAATTCATTAGTCGTTGAGCTTGAAACACGTAAGTGCATTTTCTACAAAAAATATCGGCTTTTGTCGTAATTATCATTGATACAGTGTTTGTACTTAACCTTATAATTTTATGGCAAGCATGTACTAACATGAGTCTAAATTAAGCATGACAATATTTGCAGAATAAACATGCCTAACCAACCATTCTACATACGAGGCGAAATGTTTTTCCAATAGTCATATTATTTTTTGGAAGTTATTAGGCTGCATTTTTTTATAAGTTTAGCATATATTGTGTATTTTTTAATTTAATACACACTGATTTTCTTTTTTGCAAACAACAAGCCTTAAAGTTACGGCGTGCGTTATTCGATAAATGTTTACCTCTTGTAAAAATATTCATTTTTACGGGGTACTGTGCTCGCAGACTAATCAAAATTAATATACTTAGAAAAAAACGTGTTATAATTCCTTTTTTTTTTATAAATAACGATAACATTATCTAGTATTTGTGGAGTTGGATGGCTTCGCAAAGATCATTACTTCTTTATGCACTGATAATATGTTTGTTCACTTCTGTTGAGCATGGCACTTCAATATGTACAACAGCGTGTTTTAACTGACTATTTTGTACACACTATAATATTTTAAAAATATTAAGAATCGTCTTGTTCACCTCTCCCGCATAAAACAAGACTAAACGTGATCACAGTTTTTGACGACTATTAAAGGTTGTTAAAGACGCATAAATCGTCATGCAGTTAACTCTGGCTGTCGTCATTGCGCACGGTATGGGACGGAAGTCACCTAATGTGAAATGTAACTAAGTCGTTGTTAGCCTCGCATGTTATTTTAGTTAAATGCTACCGATATGCGGATGGAAGTTAACCCTTGGCCCACAATACCTAGCCCAAACGTTATGTACCGTTAAAATTTTTGTAAATATGGCTGATTGGTGATTGCGAAACGCCCTTGGGCCATGCACTTGGTTGAAAAATCTATCCTTTTTTCCTGTGCCCTTCAACAACTAGTGCCATAAAGCCCGGTCATGAAAGTGCCGCACACATAAAAGGCACGCCCTTAAAAAACGCTAACACGTTATTATGCCCACATTTAATTATAATCAATGCGGCGGGTTATTAAGTGCATTTAACGATGGTTATGTCATGCGGGCATTAAACATGTTTAAAAAGGCAAAAGGACTTGTGTCAATTGCTTGCTTATCTCCTTGGTTCTTGAGAAATCAACACTTTTTGAAGTTACCTAAGTAACTGGCATGGCCACGCAAAATCAAGGTGCCTGATAGTCGATAAGCACTCTGTACAAATTATACTTTATTTTAAAGTAACAGGACAGCTCCACTTGCGTCAGCCTCATCCGGGAGGGCGGGAAGTAGAAGCAATATGTCTTTCATGTTTTTTAGACATTTAAATGTTATATATTCAAGTATCACATATATAGGTCTACTTAAATAACTCCGGCAGATGTCGAGTTTAAGACGTTATCATGACATTAATGTAATACCAAATAATATAGAACAATAAAACTTCATCTGCCCTTATGGTACTACCCTACGTGTAAGGATTATAGTTTAATATGGGGTTGGAGACTTAAAGGCCGATTTTCAAATATGAAAAGTAGAAAAAGCTATAAAAACCATAAATATATTGGTAAATATTGAATGCACTATTAGTGATATAGCAAACGAATTTCAAGATAAAATGGGGAGTTGGCTTAACCATTGGATTTCAAAATAGTTATTCACGCATAAAGGTATAAATCATTGTCTAGGTTTTGGGTTTACATATTCATAAGGTAGATTTACCAGCTTTATCTAATACAATTCTTAATAACCATGCATAGAATGTTGTCCTGCATTTCGGAAAGGTCATGACGGTTGCCTATGGGCAGAATGTTCAGCGGCTCACTTCAATTACCTAAATGTCAGCAGGCGATTTATGGTGACAAACACAGGGAAAAGTGTACAACTTAGCATAATTAAGCAGCCCCGATAGGTAACACCGAGTAAAATATGCCGGTTTGTATAAATTCCCCCCTACGCCCCACAAAGCAAGGGAAGATGAAGGAAAATGAAAAAAAAAACATTGTGATTTAAGCGTGAAACTAACTTCTTAAAAAAATTAATTTTCTTCACCTTTGTTCATTCCCTTAAGATCAAGCGTCATTTAAATTCTACTTCATAAACAAAGAAAGACAAACATAGACAGAGCATAAAATTATTTAATTTGGATAATATGAGAAATCATGTTTCTTTACTAGCTCGACTACCCCAACTGCTGTATTTTAAGAAGAAAGAATGTAAATCTATTGCATCCATATATTTCCCAACATGTTTTTCCGTCATCTTCTTTTACTGGGACGCGAATTTTTCTGAAATTTTACAAAATTATTCAAAACATTTTGCTTACCATTAAAGTAAAGCAGTTTGACTAAATTGAAGCCACAATAGTAGTTTTTAGTTGCACAAACTCGAAGGATTATTTAAAATTGTTTCATGCATTTTTCTTTTATGCATGTTGTTACTGGAAAAAAGTACGTCATGAGGGAGTTCAATTACTGATCATTAGGAAGCTTGTACATTTATTTACCAAAATGCCCAAAACTAATGTTTATTGAGCTGTATCGTTGATAATTGATCAAATACTTGTAAATGAGTTAATATCGTGTGTTTAGTCTCAACAAAGTGGTAAAATACACTTTATTACATACCTTGATTGGTTGCTCGACAGTAATATCCGTTAATAGCTGGTAACCGAGAATTTAAAAATAAAGCAGGGGTAAGGCAATCCATTTCAAACCGTTGTCGATTCGCCTAGGATTTCAAAATGCGATGCGTTATTCTGTTTTTTGTAGAACAAACAGTATGGACATTTTCCCGAAACCGCTACAAATTTAGATTCAAAATTATAAGATAATTATGTGCAAAATCATACGCTGTAAATTCAGTTTGAGTACATTTGCATGATGTGTCTATTGCTGTGTCAGCAAACCAATTACACAGTTTGTCTTTCATTTACTCTACTTCCTCTGGTTTTCTTATTCTGTGGTGGGGTTTCGTTTGCAATACGAGGGACGATGTGCCCATGCCGTAGCTTTATATCAATATTGTCTAATGATTATTTTAAATTATAATGAAACATGCTTGCTTTTTATTTAATCGTTTAAAAGATGGACCAGCATGTGCAGGTGGCTAAGCATAAAAAACAGTTATTCTCCTTTACCAGCCCGGAAAATTATTTTTAAAAAAACACCGTGCCGCATTTATAGCGATATGGCTTATTTCTTCCGCGTGCCACTTAGCAATTTTGTAGTTTAAACAACGTCTTAGAAACGTATTTAAAACATCCCTAGGCAATTTCTGCTAGATTTTGCACTAGCAATTATATATTTTACATTATATAATACAAATTTGGTTGTTTTTGGTAAAAGGAAGGCCCTTTTAAGGAAAAGCATCCTTTGGGAAACTTCGCTATTTTATTCAGTAAATGTTTGACACTGGATTTTCAGGTCGTCGTCTGACTTGAGAAGAATTTGCAACTAACATTTAGCATTTCAAAGTGCTGATATATTTATATAGTTATATTGTCATCTAAAGTGGGCATTAATTGGGAGTTACAATTTGCGTCACATCGTAATGGACATATTGATCAGTCGCAGTGGCTTAATGGCTAATTAGCAACTGTAATTTGAGTCAGTTCGAGTCAGTTTGGGGTAAATCCAGGTTATCTGGTGTGGAAGCTAATTGAAGTTTACCTTGGTCCATGATTGTGAGGTGTGTGTACACTCCGGCTTACTCAACACGCCGGTTAATGGATGGATCAGCTGAGTGCATGGTCTTAATACATTCTTGGCCTTTTTTGAAGGGGCAAACTCCGACAGCGCGAATTCTAACTCCCAATTAGCACCCACTCCAGATGACCATGTAACTGTATCAGCAATTTGAAACGATTACTTTTCTTCTGCAAATTTCTCTCAAGTTTGACGACGTTCTTAATATACAGTGTTGACAATTGTCTAAATAAAATTGCTTTTTTCCCAAAGAATGTATGTCCTTTAAATTTAACTTATTGGGATGCCTGTCTTTATTTAATACGAAAGGGAAGTACGTTTTACTGAAACTTCGGAAAGAAAGACATTTTATTGTTAACATACCAAGTACGCAAAAAATTGTATTGCAAGACGCAAACAATGAAGTGGGTTTTTGAATGTTATCAACGCAACTACAGCAGCAAACCGTAAAATATTCGAAATTTTTGAAGATGCTGTTTATTGGAAATATGGTTTGGTGTTATGATATAACTTTCATCGTATGCCATCGTGACCTATGCCATATTAACTTTATATGAACGGTAGATACAAAACATAAGTATTGTTTACTGTGCCCTTGTTGTCAAATTTCACGTGTTAAATTTTTCCCAGGATATGCGTTAAAATTTGTTTAATTTAACGTGCACTTGGACACAGTCAATACTTGAATCTTGTTAAAATTAACTCAAAATTATGTAGCGTAGAACAAGCAAACTAGTCAACGCTTAAGTAAAGCTGATACCCTATTGCTTAGTGCAGCCATTATTTTATTACCATATAACACCTAGATACATTTTCTGAAAGAACAGGTGGCAACAAGATATTTAAAATCGATTTGCTTTTTGTGGCACGCAAATAATCCACCAAAAAAACAAAATTTACAGAGCTTTTGTCTTCTTTTTTAACATGTTTAACGCTTTTAAAGAATACCCAAAACGGTGACAGAGCTTTTTGGTGCTAAACAAGTTTTTCGCCGACTCTCCACATTTTAGTTGACCATATTTCACTTTGATGTAAGTATGCAGGGCTCTCCCGGGTCGTTGTTGGTCACGTGGTGATCATAGTAATTGTTAAATGAGATTTATGCACTTATGTTAACGAACCACCGTAAGCAGAAACTTAGAAGGCGAAGTTTTTTTTAATCGAAAAACAGGCATTTAAAGTATAATAAATGTTTGACATGAGTAAGCTGTACGAAATTGGAAAGAACTTTGTACGGTACTTTAGAAATGGTGCGCGATTGCACAGTTAACTGACTGTTTTTACTTATTAACTTTAATGCTTAATGGGATAAAGCACATAAAAGCCCCTATCAGTTGTGAAAAAAAGCCAATGACTGATATTTCCCTTAGCTTCTTAACAATTTTAATTAAATGTGAACGGATAAGTATGGCAACAAAATCTCGGTCGATTGCAAAAAAAGATTTTAAGATGAGAAATTTGTCAAATGGTTTCACTTCCGTTAAGTATGTCTACGATGTGTCCACGCCTTTGAATTTCAACTTAGCAATGCGAATTAAGAGATCATACCAGATTCTGATGCTGGAATGTAGCTCAAATTTAACTGATATATTTAACATAGAATTATGTTGTAAGCTGCATTATGTGCCATAAAAAACATAATTTACGTTATCATTTCGTCCCTTATCCAGCAGTGACTAAGATCTTAAACATTTCCTGCTCAAATTATATATAAACAGTTGGAAAGCTATCCACTTCCTGAAAATGGTTGATCTAATGTGTTATTACCTCATACTGACATTTAGCAGCTGCACAAAATCCCCGCATAATTATATCACCTAAAATTGCAAACCTCATGTATTTTTTTTAAATATAAAGTGATAAAACAGATAAGAAGGAGCATGGCAATGCGCAAAAAACTCAAATAATTTTTAAATGCGTATTGAAAAACAAATTCTTCTTTAAATGAAAATAATAAAGATGCACTGGATTAGCTTTTTACATTTAAACGCATGATATTTTCATAATGCAAAGAATGAATGTGTTCTTGGTCACCTAACATTTTGCGAGGGCTTGTTACCTGAAGCGGGCTGCAAGTAAATGGCGAAACATAAAATGTTTATCGAACCGTAGCAACATCATGCTATATTGAACCTTAGGCAAATAGTGGGTACTGACTGCGGTCTAACTGGTTAAGTGTTCAACAGCTTTATGCTGGTGCCTCTTTGTGCCCTGATGCACCAATTGATCGTGCCCTAAAGAGTACTAGAGAAGCCGAAAGGAAAGCACACATGGATCTATATTAAGCATTTGTTTGTCGGTCAAGCTTGCGTTTGTGCGTGGTCTTGCCAGATTCTCCGTTATTTACCCTACACTGTTCATTAGCTACATCAACGAGTGTGTTCGTGAACTGTGAAACCGCCACGTTTGTCGAGTAGGAGCATGTGCAGGTCAACATCAATTCACTTCAATCGTATTAAAAGACTGCTGCTTGTTGTTTAAGGAGAACGAGCTCAATGGCTTAAAATTTGCACAAGCAAGCATTCAGATGCGCGTGCTTTACTGGATGAATTAAAGTAATGCTTTAAAACGTGGATCATGACGTCGCTTTCACCCTATCTGCAGTATTAAAATGGACAAAGTCTCCGATGTCCGTCGTGTAACTAGTCAAACAAACATGCTTTGCTTATGATAAATGAGAAGGATTTAAGTTCCGCAAATAACCTATATTTGAACAGGAATCACTGCAGTATGACACGTGGCTTTGTTTTCTCAATAACATTACGTTGTTCTTCAGCTTGTTACTGGGAAACATGGCAGTCACATTTTGCCAATACCGTGCTCAGAGGTCTCGCATTCTGTTTAAGAGAGTGAGCAACAACAAGGAATTGGACATGTCATCCAACCAAATTAGGTGTGACTGTGGTTAGAAGGTGAGCATTCCACTCATTTCAAACCAGCATGAACTTCTTAAATTGGGTATGTCCTGCTGTGGAAATATTTAGAGGTTTTTAAGAGGAATGTAATCCAAAATAATTGTGCCATCATATATGAAATACGAAGAGCATAAAAAGTGTATTTACTTATTTGTATTCGAGTAAACTATACATTGAATATTTTATTTATCGTAGTGTGAAAAACTGCACTTACACCTGACCAACGTCAGAAATACGCAAAACAATTATTACGATGCAAGTAACCAAACTGAACTAAGTGATATTTTATCAGCTGAATCGCAATCTTTACTACAACCTGGCTGTCTTCATGGTGACGACATTAGGCATAAAAATAATAATATGTTTTTATTCAGAGCCCAGCGCTTACGCACTCCCATCGTCAACCTTAGGTGGATGTCCATGCGGTCTTCCATATTTGACTATGCGCAAATGGTGGTGACTTCGTCAACATTCACATATGCCGCACAAATGGTGCACAAATAAGTTGTCAGGGGCTTAGAAAGCAAGTATTGTTTTTCAATCGGCACACTAGCATTTTCGGGTTCTTACATTTTTTACGCAGAAATGCACTATGAAATTGCAAAAACAAAAAACGCACCTTGGGACAATTTTCGGCATCCGCAGCGGATATTTTGACTTTTTTAAGCTTCTCTGTTGGGTCCGCAAGCACCAAGACAGTATCTGCTCGCATCTGCCGCGAATTTATTGAAACCAATGACCTCTGCAACGCCCTCAGTGTTTTGCATATTGTAATGCCCACCCCGGTAGTGACGGTCTTTGCACAAAAAAACCCATGGCTTTTTTTCGCCTTTGTTCCACCACATTCAATTGTGCAAATGAGCATCCAGTGCGGCAGGAGTATGAAGATACACTCTTGATAGCGTATCCTATGACGACGGGGCAGTGTGGCATATTTGGTCAGAGAAACTATCTAATTATGAAAGATTGACACTTGCGTGCATTTGCAAACCATTATTTTACCACCGGTAACGTAAAGATACAAGCGTGATTGTATTACACAATGTAGTGGATATTGTTTGTTTTCTTGCGCATAATGTGCTTAAAAAAGGCCAATAAATTCACACATAATATACCATGTACACGCATAGCCAGATAGGCTGTCAATGTGACCATCGATCTCAATTTTTTTATATTAACACACCGCTGGTTATTATTTCATCGCTGGGTAAAAAATATCCCAACGCAATTCGGAAATATGGGGAGAGTACTTCTGTTTTAATTTCAATTTGCAAAATGTACTTTACTGCAAGCATACAATCTTAAATCTTTGTGCGTAATTTTCAGGGCAGTTAGCAATTATATACATTACGCAATCCGTTAACACGTGACATTAACCTTTCAGCAGTTGTTACTTTACGGTATAATTGTTCATCAGTTTTGTGTAGACTTAAATGTGTTTTAAGAGATTTATTAAGGTGACAGAGAGTGTTTATAGCATTCGGCATGGCTGTATGCCTAAAATTCTGAATATAAACATTTAATATTTAAAAGTTTGACGATGCAGTCTAATAATTTATCCCAAATATACGGTTGAATGAAGGCGAAGTGTCTACACGAATTGCTCTTCTTTCAAAAGTTGGTCCCGACCGAGTTTTTTTAAGCGTTTGCAATACTAAACCCAGAACTTTCATTTGAGAACAAACGGCTAAAAATCGCACAATGCTGGAGAGTTTTGTTACCAAAGCCCCTTACAGATAACATATTCACGTTCATGATGAGCACTGCAGGACTGTGTTAATCGAAATATCATTTAAATATTAAATACGAGTTTTTGTGCTTAAAGAACACAAATAATGGGGTTTTACATCCAGGCTTAACATTTTAAAAAACTGAATAATTTGGAACATGTTTAACTGTGTATTTGCGTTAACACTACACTTGACAGGTGTGCAATTTAGTAAGTTATTGAACTTGCAGATCAGCAATTTTTCAGTTAACTTAATCACAAAAACTGTGCACATAGAGCCTTATTTCAGTGTTTCCTACTCTGTTTTACTGCATCACTGAAATCCCATTAGTGGTGTATTTAATTAACCTACGAAAAATGTGAGCTTCATCAGTTGCCCAAATTGCAATGAATGTTAGTTTTGATTGCATAATTAGTTGAAAGCAAACGTTTCAAACGGGCTTGAATTCGGAATTCGTTACGCAATTCGTATGCTGCTTGTGGTGTTTTGCTTGAGCAAATGCTTTGCATATTCATCTCTCTATTTTGACCAGGTCCTCCATTTTTGTGGGACACGCTATTTTCTTTAAAAAAAACTACCTATAATATATTTGTGCGTATAATGATAAATGTTGAAATAACTTTCATTCATTTATGGTATTTTGTGTGAGATGCAAAG
The DNA here is from genome assembly GCA_036362985.1 of Ligula intestinalis. Lineage (NCBI taxonomy): Eukaryota > Metazoa > Platyhelminthes > Cestoda > Diphyllobothriidea > Diphyllobothriidae > Ligula > Ligula intestinalis. The sequence goes on along the minus strand of JAYGXS010000006.1, from coordinate 8,397,234 downwards.
CGTATTGTTTAAGATAGTGCGATTGACCTTAAAATTGTCATATAAATATGCCTATGCATGCATGACATCAAACCGAAATAAATCTTTTCGCTAATGCATTATACCATGAATGAATTATACCACCTTTTTTTTCATGTTCGGTATAAATAGTATCCTTATCAAAGACCGAACCATATTCACCTTAGGTACATATCCTTCTAGAAAGCAAGCTGCATAAGGGTTTAACATAAGAGCGAATAAAAGCGTAAGTGTGGCACACACTATTTTGCGACAAAATATAAAGCAATTAAGGGAAGCAAAATATGTCTGAACAAACAAAACGTGTTTTGTTTTCGGAAAAAGGTTTGAAACACTCTAACTGAATCCTAAGCGCGCTTTAGTGACCAAATCGCAAAATCCTGTAATTATCCTATAAAATTAAGTAACTTAATGCAGATAATTACATATACGTCGTTCATATAAAAATAACACTGAAAAAATGCATTTAAAGACCTTGAACTATTGTTTTACAATATTATAATGTGCATCGTTGTCACTTAGAAATATATCTCAATTTTGTAGTATTTTTATTAACGGTATCAGTGGGCAGCTCTCCTGAGGTAAACCAATTAGCCAGTTATGTGATTTTTTTGCAATAAGAGTAAATGTCTGACGTTCCTGTTGTTGATCCCCATAAATCTTTTGTAAGTATATACAAGACAGAAGAGCTTGCTTAGAGTTGCAAGGCTATCATATATTAACGTTGTTTCAGTTGCTAGAAAAAAGGTATCCATTTATAGTTAATCTTCTTTGTTTGCTGACAGGCCATTTGTCCCGTCCGTACTTTTCCGCTAAAAGATGGTAGGCCTTATTAACTTCACACAACGTATGACATTCTTATGTTGTCTTTTTAAATATTATCCCGCATTACACGTGGTTTATTTGCGTAAACGCGAGAATCAATGTCAGTGTGTATCCCACGTTCGAAGCCGTTGGATCCGAATTACAGTAGGTAACCTATAAGTCACTTATCGCAGGATTGACAGCCGTCATCATACAAATAATACTTTAAGCCATAAATTGCGATTTATTTATTTAAAGGCTTATGTTTTGAATCAAGATCGATGTGCATAACGGTGATCTTCATTCCCTTCTGCTTAGGTTGGGCAAAACATGGAGTGTGACTGCGACATATTCGAATTCTAAGTAACACAGTACTTTAATTTATCCAAAATCATGACCAGAATCCGTAAGACATTTAGCGTAAACAAAATTGATTCTAAGAATCAAGCCCGGTAAATATTTAAAAACTAAGACATTGAAACTTACATTGATTACTTCTTCTTCATGTTGTTCACTTATAATTTCCTTTCTGGCAAGCCTCGTTTTTCCAGTTACCTTTTTCTCTTCATTTTCATTTTTTTATCCTACAAATAGTAAGTCCCTTCTATTAGACAGTGTGAAAATTACTACTCTCATAAGAACTTATACCAAGTACACTTGGTAAGCAAACCAAATTGGAGAAGAAATTGCTGTGACAATATTCGGAATATGTAAAGAGACTTTCGGTCTTATGAGAAAATTGTTTCGTATTACTGGTTCCTTCCACATATCAACGTGCTTTGAAACGGACCTACTCGACCCTTGTTGCCAATTTTGCCATGCTGGCCTAAGAATGCTCTTAGTTTAAGCAAATAAAATAAGGCAAAATATGGTTAATAGTATAAACATTGTAACAATACGTAAGAATTACATAGCCTGCTACAGGAAGACTAGGATGTATGTCGGCAGACAAAAATCATGTAGTGCTCAAACAAATAATGCATATTTGATTGTTGCAATTTGCCCTTTGTTTATTGCATGTTTGCGAGGAATAAAAACAGATGACAAACATTTTGTCTATTTTTTTTATATTTTTTAACGTTTGCGCTATATTTCCAACACACTAATTAGGGGTTGCGCTAGTACATTTTTGCCAACTATCCATTTTTGCTGGCCATTTCTTATTCTTACGTTCATTTCGAGCGCAATCTTGGAACATTCTTAGTCATCGGGTGACGGGACTTATTTTAACCTTAAATTTTCGTCTTTTTATGAATGAATTGAGTTTAAAGAACACTTCAATGGCAAACCTCTTTTTTGAGTCAACAAACCATAATTTGGGAATTCATAAATTTAACGGTAAACATTAGCACACAGTATGATATTTCAACAAAATCTACGTTTAATAATGAAGCATTGAAGATTTTTCATGCGGTTTCTTATACACAAGGTTTTTTTTGAACAAAAGTGCTAGCTGCGACCATTTACGTAAGGAAATGTGCGAACGTATTTTCCGGAGCAGATTAACGTTATTTTTAGTACAAAAGGATAAGTAAATATCAAAATTAAAAACAAGTGTGCACCATAAAAATTCTTTTTACAGTTTTAAACTTATTTGCTCATATAAAAATACTTATATAGAAGGTTAGGTAGGTTTGCTTTATTTAGTAGACCCTTGTGTGATACAGCGTTTGCCCCATAAACGCCATTCTCTAATTGTGGGTTGGAAGCTCTTCGAATGCCGCGAGTTTCTTCCAAAATTGAGTCAACCAAATTAATCACACTTATGCTATGAAAACGATTTCGATAAGAAAAATCTTATAAATTTGATAATGGTTAGAGTTTTCTATAATAAAAGCAAAAAGTTGCCCATGGTATTCGGCGCTGGTACCACTTTTTTGCCTACCTTTCACTTTTTAAATAAGCATATGTTATTCTTGCGTGTACTCCAACGGCACTCAATTTTTTGCCATTAAAAGAAGGCAAAATGATAAGCGGTATTTGAATAAAAAACTCTTTTAAAAAAACAAGCATTTAGCAGCTGTATTATTCAGCATGACTGGACAAAAAATAAAGGATGATGTGGCGACCTGTTGTGCATAGTGCTACATTAAGGCATATCTATGTAAATAAAAAGTTATTGTCTATCAGTGGAGTGCGAAAACATATGCCGGTTTTCATCCATAGCATTTCAGTAGTATTAATTAAATATAAACAGGTATGCATAAAAAGGAAAAAGTAGCTTAGGAAACCTCACTCATAAATCCCTTGAACCTTTATGTTTTCCTAAAAAACGAGGGTTATCAGGTTTAATGGCCCGTGAATTAGGTCACGCAGTGAAATATACTTTGGTAAATGCTTAATATATTTTATTTTACTGTTTTTAGAAGTGTTAATGATTTAAACCTGCAGACTTTGTTTTTTTGTATTATCACGCAATTTATTGCGAAAACACGCTGATTATCAAATTGCAGGTTTCATACATTTCCCAAAAAATTGAAGTTGTGGTTAAGAGGTTGTCTACTTCAACCTACTTTAGGTCCAGCATACTCAATTAACGTGTGACAAATCCTGCTCCCATCGGCTGCAGGAAGCTACTTCAACCACATTTTTTCGCTTTTCATCTACTTCTAAAACTTACCTTCTCTTTTAATCTCATTTCTTGTCCTTACATAACTTTAAAACAACCGCTTTTGCAGGACAAACTTCTGGAGCTATGAGTATGTAATTGGTGCTAAAAAGGCTACTTTTGCTCATAAAAATTTCAAATTTAGAACGTGTGCGGACAAGTAAAGGCGTTTTGTAGTTGTTAGTAGGCTGGCACCTTTTTTTGCTCTGCAGCGAAAAATTATTACCGATTCAAAGTTTATAAAATATTCATGCTGTCCTGATCTTTGTCCTCATGGCATCCAAAAAAGTATGAAAATATATCTTCTAACAGGTAATCTAGATGTATTGGCTATGTGTTAACGCATCAAGCCCTTACCTACTACATGAAAGATGTCATCATAAGGCCCGAAAAAAATTTACCATTACAACGAAGTCTGGCATTTACGTTTCATTTTAAAAAAACATGTTGCTTATTGCGTCGCAAAAAAACATTAACGCCGGACCTATTTCTTCAGGCAACCTGTCGTATTAAGAAATAAAATACGGTTAATTTTAGAAAAATAAATTTATCAATTAAACCGGTTGTAATTTGCAACAGGCAAACTAAGCAACTTACTGACGAATGTAGTACTTATTTTCCTAAGGCACGACACATGTGTTTACAAAAATCTACAACTGATAAAACGAACACATTAAAGTTCTGTATCGATTTGCATTTTGTGTCAGGCAAGCACTGGAGACAAATGAACGAAATGACAGTCACTTAATCTAGAGCATACTGATTAGGCTTGTCCTGCCGAACACTTTGCATTCTGAAGTGCGTTCTTACGTACCAATTGAAAGTGCTCGGTTATCTTGGTGCGGTTATCCTTTTACGATGAACGTTTTTGGCTTTTAATCAACGAACTGCAGTAAAGAGGTATTTTAAATAACCATGTTTATTTTCAATCAAAAAAACTAAAATTTAGGGATTCGTACATGCGACGTGTTACATACCTATGCAGTAAGAAACTCTTAGCAAACCTATGATACTTTAGAAATTGTGCTAAATTACGAAACATTTAGATTTTGCACTTGGGAATATTATATAGAGTGCTTATTTTTTTCAGAAAAATGCTAGCAACCACCACTATGGAAATCGATGAATGCTTTCTTCCATTGCTGGCCAGCATTATACTTTGAATATAAATTAATATGCGAAAATATTTTAAAGTTAAGATCCAATGCATACCTTCAGCACTGCAATATTCGATTTACTCACCTAAAATGTGTTGCTTTAATTTGACAAAAATAATGCTCACTACGATTTACTAAGCAAAAAGTTGTTAGAATTTGCATATAATAATTGTAATGATGACCATGGATTATTTCGCTCATCGCACTTTTGTGGTGATTTTCGACTGTTTGGCCATGCATTTAACATCATTCTGTGCATTTTGACAGCAGCAAAGTTCATACAGTTGAACTGTTTGTGAGCAATATTTCAGTGGGGTCCTTTTAATTCAATAAAACAAACATAATTTAGCGGTTCAATTATGAAGGATTCGAAATGAGTCCACAAATAATTGTTCCATTAAAAGCTACGACATGTTTCACACAGGGATATATTATGAATGTATTTACGTTTTGGAAGTGGGAATATTGTACATTATGCATATTCATGTAAATACGAATGTAACCAACTCTCAAAGAACTGCAGAAATTGATGCCCGCTATTGACCTTAGCATTATTATTTAAACATGAACATGTGTATGTAATGTATAAACCGGAATGCATAAAACTCTATGTAGCCTGTTAAGAGGGTAAATTTTCTGCGTTCCTATGTATACTTATGTGCCTTACTTTAACAAACTCAAAATATGTGCCCCATTATTATGAGGAACATGCCGGTTTCTAGTAAACGCATTATTTATCGGACCGTTAAGTAGAACAAGTGTTTGCTCAAATGCACAAAAAGGCGCCGAACAGACAATGGAGGTGACCAGCTAAACAACTTGATTCTTAAGTTTGCCTAAATGGTCTACTTTACATAGAATTGTTATCTACCTTATGAAAATGTTTATCCTGCGACCCTGGCAGGGCCTCTTCCATCCATATGATCAGCAGTTAGAAGCGTATCCTGCTAAAACATAACCCTAAATGTCGACCAGTTTTTTTATCGTCGTAAAGTTGTCTGCAGGCTAAGCAATCTGTGTTGCTCTACCGCGGGCGACCATAATTTACACAAGATATAACTTTAAATTTACTATCTGCCATCATGACAAATTCAAAAAAAATTTAAGTAAAACATTATACTGCCTTTAATGTATGTATCTGTGTTTTTGGACTAATTAACTATGAAGCGGTGTCCTAGAACATTATCAGTTCAATTTCATCATGATGCCCACAAAAAAATATGATGCGAATTCCCGCCTGTAAGTAAAATTAATTTAAACAATTTTGAAACGTACTTTAGTGCACGCTACACTAAAGTCTGCCTGGCAATAAGATAAGAAAACATGCTTGCAAAAGTAAATCGTAAATTATCTGCAACAAGCAAGACAGAGTACCTTTATTTGAAACGGATTTCTGTTTGTCAAATGTAATCATTAATCTGCTTCATTGCAACGCATTGATCAAAAAATTTACTGAATATGCCCAAACGAAACTGTGACAGTTATTTGTATCCCTTTGCATTTTGCATCAAGGATGCACTTTTTGGAAAAAATGAAATCCCAGATTTTATGTCTGGCGTTTTTTGAAAATGCATACGGTTTGCGTAAACGTTCAAAAAGCTTGACTAGAGCTTGTCGAGACAAATATTTGCAGACTATGCGCTTTTTTTATCAAGCCATATTGTGTATTCTGACGTGCATGTCAACCGTATTCATTAATTATAATCGGTTTTTGGGTGACGGCGGTCATTGAACGGAAAAAAAGTGTCGCTCGTTAATAAGCAAACAGCAGTAAAGCAGGGTTTGAAAGGCAAACCAATTGTCTTGATCAACAGACCTAAGCTTAGTAGTTCGCTGATGAAACTTGTTAAATGAGTACAGAAAAAGAAACTAAACAAAACATTGTAATGCATTTTGCATAATTTCAGATTTTGGAAATGTGGTTATTATATTTATTGCATATTTATTTTAATAAAAATGTTAGAATCTATCGATTGACAAGAAACACCGACGACGATGACCTACATTATCAGTTTTTGCCATAAACTGCTAAGCATGAATGAAGATAAAACGCGTACTTTTAACAGCATAACCTCGTGTTTTCAGATTGAGATTAATTGCTAAAGTTTAACAAATCAGAATATTCTGTGCACATAATTGCTCGCTGCAATGGCAATAAAACGATTCAGTTAAATAAGTATTCTAAAAGCTTGCATACTGCGTTATACTCGGGTTTACTTTCTTGGTAAACTAAGCGCTAATTAAAGAAGTTAGTTTGGACTGGCAGAACGAGAAATTGTTATCCTTAAGAACAAAAACTGCTATCATGCTGACGAATCATCTTCTAGTGCAGAAGTTGCGCAATAAGAAGCATATCCTGTTGATGGATAAGTCCAAGTATCGATCAGTTGCTTTTTTATTTATTAAGTATTTTTGAAAGCTGTGCATTTTTGTTGGCTCCAGAATCGCAGTTACTGTTTATAAAAACAGAATATGTAGTACTATGCAGAACAATACTAATTGACCTCTGACAGCTTGCCATCCGAAAAAAATATATAATTTAAACATATGTTACTAGATTTACGCTTTTTACCTTTCTATATTGAATAATAAATATGTCGGTACCTGCATTAAAACCCGGCCGACGTCACCACGACGCACATTTAATTGACGATTAAGCAAATGCCTACGTTTAAGTGGCATGCACTTTAAAGGTTATGCTATTCATTGTAGTGCAGCATGCAATACCACCTGACCGATGCCATCGTGCCACCGTATAACTGTTATGTTACAGTATGCAGTATTCAACACGTACGCTGCCTCATTAGCATTTCCAGGCGGATACCAGCGCGGTCTTTTGGAATTGAATCTGTGGAAAACACCACGATCTCGTCAATGACCGCACATACCGCAATTTTCTAGCACAGTTAGTTAGGCCATTAACTTTTCCATTGATTCCACCAGGGAAGACCGATAGATAGTCCGCATGGATACTTCCGTTTTTGCAAACTTGTCTGCTGACCTTATTATCAACGTCTTTCCCATAATTTCTATTGCGCAGATGCTTGTAGTGACCTATGCGATGCCCTGCCGGCTGACCTTCAGTACTTTTTACCCAACTTGATCCAACAGGGACAGTTCTGTCTCCCAAAGTAACCCAAGCGATTTTTTCTCTTTCTTTCACCAAAATCGCTCGTTCCATTGGGCATCTCCTGCTGTAGATAAAAGAAGAAATGATGGGGTTTATAACACCTCTGACGAAGGATAATGCCTACCATTTTGGAGCAAGGAACTTTTTTAACTGATAGCTACTTAAAGTTTCATTAAGAAATCAAACCGTTTTTAACTCCCCGGTTACGTTCTACAGCAAGTGCTATGACACATGTTCATGTGTTTAATACGGTGTGTTTTCTTGCTCAAATGATGCAAGTCGAAAGTCAGCATCATTGCATGCGTAAAATGTTGTGCAGGCGCTGGCAAAGCTATATTTAATCTGACACTAGTTTACTTTGTAATCAAGTGTTTTTTAACCAAAACTTGGCCTAAAGTTTATGCGTAACACCACAACCTTTTTTATGACAGCCTTAAGAGATGTACGACACGTTTGAAAGTAGTTAGGAAATAATTAATATTTTACTGTTAATGTGTTAATTTGTTATGGTGCAAAAACAAGATCAAAATGATATTAGTAAAGATAAGTAAAAAATGGTTTCAAAATATACATTTGCACTCAGTTTTTGATTTAATGGTGAATTTTCTGAGCCGTTCTTTTATGTAGTAAAACTAAATAAAAAAAATTAAAGCAGACGATCGGGGGTTTAAATGGCTGTTGTTTGATTATACAGTGTGGTTTAAAAGAGAAGGTATCGTTTTACAGATAAACTTTGGAAAACAAATACTGATATATGGTTTTGAAATGAAATGTGTTTGTTCAATTAATTTAGGTTGATTGCTGTGAGAAAAGCGTTCTTCATCACTATTTTTCCCAACTTATGCGTGTTATTTTTTAATGCGTAAGCAAATGACCATCCGAGCAAAACAGGGATCGCGAAGAAGTGGTTGAATGAGTTAACTACGTCAACACGGATTATTTTGGATCTCTTAAGTAAAAACTGAAGTGTGTCAATTGAAATATTGCTAACTATTTTATCTAAATTCTTCTTTCCTTGGACCACAGAGAATAAGGTTTTAAATGCAATCTTCGAAGTAAGAAAAACATTAGGTCAATTAGCCACGACATATTTTGATATTATCCTGGCGGATATAGTCTCATATTACAAGCCAATATTTATTTGCTTTACGCATTTGCAATTCATCGCGCTAGAGATCTTGCAAATGGGCAAAAGCTCGCTCAACTATGCTTGAAAACGCGCAAATACAACCGAAATGTGGTGCATTTTTGCCCTTCTGTGCTATATTATACTCTTCTCTCGTTTTACTGGGGGAACAAAATCGTTTTTCCTGCCACAAAGAGACACCATGTACGTTGGCAATCAGTGACATATCCTTAGTGTCGTACGTAATTTAGCCCCATCGTAATGTGAGCTTAAAATATTGCGTATACTGCTATACATGACTATTTGTCTTTAATTTTAATGTCACGCATAAAAGGGAACGTATTTGCATCAATATTAGGATCAAATTAAATGCAATATGTGACTTTGCAAGCCTAAAATCTGCATCAGTATAATGAAAAGGCCAGCCAGATACACACCTGATCTAAGTTTATCCAGAAAAGTACGGAGCCTTCGATTTGACTTACAGTTAACGGCAGATAAGGCGTTATTTTAAATAGTTTTATCATAGTTTTAAATAAGATTAAATTGACTTTTTTTGCGCAGTTCGCAATTTCCGTGATGTATGTCATTATAAATATGCTAATATGTGTCCCATATTTATTCCGAAAAGCCAAATTACATTAACATCCACATAATATGCACTTCCACATGGCTTTGGAAACCATAGCATAGCTGCCAGTATTTATTAGCAGAATAAAATGAACGTAAATTACACATTTGTCTAAATGGGTGAGTTCACATGCGACATAAAACCTTGCATAATCACAAACGCGCTTTTTGTTTTCCTTCTGCCCACTTAGCATTTTTTTGAAATAAAATATTTTTTTCAATGCTATAACATGCTCAAACAAAATTAAGCTCTCTACTTATTCAAAATGTATTATTTAATACCAATAAAAGTATCCTACTACTATAGTTAACCTATCAATGTGACTTGATGGCGGCTTTATTCACGTCAAAGCATGTTTACTTGAAAGCAAACTAAAAAGGGGATACCAAACACTGCATTGATGTTTTTGTTGGGCAGGATTTTATCAATGGAAGTACACCGGCATCTTATATCATAGCGAAGTTCATTTTAATTTTGATATAATATTATAATGATGTTTCTACTTCACTATCGATAATCTGTGTTAATGGCATTTTGTTTTCGGAGGGGAAGCTCTTAATTGTTGCATATGTGTATTATCTTATGCAAGATTTGGCAAATCATTAATATATTGCATGATTCTAGGGCTAAATAATGATAATATTCTGGGTTTAACGCTGTAAGCCCATCCGGTCACTGTTTTCGAAAACACCCTATATGCGCACGAGTTTTGAGAGACCGATTTTATCACCGATAAGTAAAATAACAATTTTGCCCGTCTGAATTCCTGGAGTTCAGATAAATCGTTCAGAAGATCTAAATTATTGAAGTGTTGTTTTCTGTTGTGTAGTCATCTCAACTGCGTAGGTGCAAGTGGCATGTGATAACTGCTTTATAGGGATTCGCCTGAAGGAGTGGGCCATAATAGTGATTTTTAAGCTGATACTGATATAGATAGACTATTTAACTTTACCATTAAATCTAAGGTAACTCTACTGGGAATGTAACCATTTCCAGGATAAGTCTGTTTGCATACGCCTAACAGACATATAGCCTGCGCAAGCGGCGCGCACAGCAGGCTATCGATCGGCAGCAAACAATTATTGTGGTCACCTATTCGATTATTCCAAATTTAATCACAGCAATCACGCCAGCAGCCAAGAGCTCATTGGTCCAATGCATTTTACGAACCATCGTTTATTTTCTAATTCTGTTTGACCTGACACACTGCTCTGACTTGCTGGACAGTGCTTGCCGCAATAAAATTCTCCTTTCGCCGGCCAACCCGACTTTTGTCTGCCTCACTCTTACGGGTTCCTTGTCGCGGCGTTCGACTACGTAAGCAGTATCAGGGGGGCCATAACAAACCCCACGTTAGTTTTTGCGCGCTTTTATAGGGCAACAATAACTCTTTTATACGAAAGGTCTGCAACCGGAAACAGTTGAGCAGCTGACACTTATTCCGACATGTTGCCGTTAATATGATTGCAGAAATAGGAAGCATGTTTATGTGTTACTATTGGTTTGCTAAAACTTTACGCCCCTTTATTACATCTAGGGAGCTTGATTGGCTTTACGCACGAAACAGATGGAGGTGCTGGACTGAGAGGCGGAGTTTGCAAAGCGATTAACAAATGGAAGTCATGACACACATCCCGCAAATGTGGCAGCCAATTTTACGCAGCTTGTTCGATAAATGTACTACAAACCGCATCGTTGATAGGTACAACAGGCAAATACAATTCAAGGTACTTCGCGCAGGATAATATTTGCTTTTCTGTTCGATCTGATGGTTCATATTTTGCTCAGAGGAAATATTTTATTTGATTATAAATATGTCCTTATTTGAAAATTAATATAATGCGTTAGGATAATGTGGCGAAAATAGTCCGTTGCGTGTGAAAGTGATAATTTGAGGTAGCAAAATTATTAATAAGTAACAACCTGAGCGTGATAGTGAAACCCTTCAAAGAATCGTGTGAATCTGATTCAGTGCATTTCGTTCATTAATGCACTGTCCTCCATAAAAATTCTGGCTTTGGTGGGAAATAAGGCCTAGTTTGCACTATGCGAAGATATAAGCTGTCCATTTGTTTCCCGCTAACATTATTTGACAAGCATTTGATCCAACACATGAGTTGGATAGCGATTTCATAAGGAGCACAACTAGAAAACGACACCTTAATTGGTGAAATATAATAACGGAACGAAGAAAATATATAATTGCGCAAACCCATTGCTCGGTGTTCACAATGCACGTTTTGTACTCAAATATGATTTCTTTCTTGCTATATAATAGTGTTTGAGTAATTTTATATCTTTCGAAATAGGTCGCAGTCATGTAATTCTTAAATTAATCATTTTTTGTTTTAGGCAAACTTCCTAAATTAGAATAGCGTGGCTTCAAAAATATATAATTCTACGAAATTGAGCGCGATGTCAAAGCCATTCTAGGAGATGTTTTTGTAAACAAGTAAGCTTTTAGAAAAATTTGATATGATTGTATCGTCGAAAACATGCCTTATTTAGGTTGCCTTTTATTAAAATGCACAAATGTTCGCTGTATTATTCCTGAAATCATCAAATGACTGACTAGGTTAAATGAGTGTCGTTTAAATGCCCTATAGAATAAGGCATGATCGTAGACAGAAGTGAAAGTGAGCGGAGCGAGTTTTTTGAACATTTTGCAAAATTCTAAATGCTAAAGGAACGGACAAAGTTCTGACATTTCGGATTTAATCTTGAAAGTATGCGTCACTCAAAACAAAAGTTTTTTTTGCATGGTCATTTATAGTGGTGTATTTAACAATAACCTGTAGTTTTAACAACGTAACCGTTGGAAACGAAAACTGTTTATTAAACCAGTCGTAGATTTTCTGGGGATGGAACTCTCTACACAAAATTCGTATGGCAAATCCATAATGACGGCTGTCGGTTAATAAATTGAAAAATACCAAGACTCTGAAAATACCCACTATCTCCAGCTGACCAAAGGACTGCAATTAGTAGCATCGCCTTACGTTTTTTGAATAAAACCTTGTCACCTTAGACGCGGGAAATCAGCATAAGCATGCATTTTAGAGACCGTGAATTCCTGGCTCTTTAAAATTGGTCCCAAAATCGTAAAAAAATTGAATTAAATGTAACATATACCTTTTTTCAAAAAACTTAAACAATAGAGCTGACTGATGCTCTCTTGTGTGACAAAACCTTTCAGTGGATACACATGCAAATTTCATGTTCGCATGCTCACCTCTGATCACATATTTGGGTTGGTGTCATGAGATAACCAATAAATGGTTCCATATCCGGCAAACTGCAAATATTATATTCACGGCAAATGTCATGTATTTGCCTGTTGCATGATTTACTTTATCCCAGAGGGCGTGATAAATCAGGGCATTGTTTAATCAGATGTTACCATATTACTTATGTTGAAGGAAAGCAACGCTGAGGTGCAATTGACACAGGCTGACAGGCCCGGATTGACGCTTTCCTGTCATTTAGTTATTTACTTACCACCCTCATTTGGACTTGCGCATGGACTTTGGTCATACTGTTAATCCTTCATTGTAGATTTTTTATTACCACCTAAGAAAGTCAGGCACAGCAGTTTTAAGGATTAATTATCTGCATTAGAGTCAGCATGCCCCTTGATGCAGTCAATTAATCTGCAAGTTAATGAAAAGAATTAACAGATTTCTATGAAATTTCAGAGAATCCTGGTTGTCTTTCAATTAATTTTAGGGAGAAATAAGCATGTAATCTGGGCATTGACCGTACGATACGTAAAAAATAGCCAAAAAAGAAAAATTCTAAAAGGATATTGACTCTGAAACAAAACACCTTCAGAGTCTGTGTGTTATTTCGACCATCACAAGCAAAGATGTCCACCATTTGCCGAAGAGCAGGGACTTTGACTTTGGCCAGGAATACTGATGGAAGGAGCACCATTACCTACCCAACTTAACCCTCCAACTTGCATTAAAGCGGCCACAGGACAAATCAAGATTGCCACACAGAGAGGAGCGGAGGCCGCAGCCGCTAACACCGCCTAAGCTTAGTATATAGTGACAGAAGACCTTGCGCCGGTTCTACTGCACTGTCTAATCTCACTCACCCATAGAAGGCGTCTATTCTGATTTTAAGAAGCCAGGCCAGAGTGACCAGAGTGACTCGGGTTCAAATCTCGGGTGTGGCAGCAATTTCTGCGGCTACGTTGGAGTTGGGTATCTGCATCTGATGAGACCTAGTAAGGTCGAAATACGTATCATGCAAGTCCCAATGTTTCTACCGGAAACGCCTAAAAGCCAGGTCTCGTTCTGCTAAACTACCTCTACTGCTTTTTGTTTTGTAACTGTAAGGGTACATCTGACTTATATGTTCGCTGGCACTATATCAGTCTGTTTTGTAACTCAGAACCAACGCTGATTAAAGTCAGCACAGTTTTCATATCCCCTGAATCCATAGTAATGCTGGTGCTAGAACTGATGCCACCGTTTGCTAGGCTTGACGTTGAGTGTGCCTTCACCAGGGTTCATACACCCTTCATCTGGATAAGGAAGTCGAATCTGGGTTTAAATGTTTCGGGAAAATGCATGCTTGTGGGCCTGAACAAAGCTGTGTTTGCCTAGGATTCCGCACTCTCAGCTCCATCCCGGAAGCTGTACGAACTAAGGCGATGTTGCTATGGGTGCCTGATTTTGAAATGAATGCTAAATCTAGAAGTTAGCTTACTGAGGCTAGTAGATAGTATACAAAAGTCACCAATGACCATTCAACGTTCATAATAAAAGCTGACCTGGTACTGTAACGTGTTTTAGCAACACTATTTCAATTCATTCAGTATATTGAATGCTGCGAAAGCCTTAACATAGTTAAATTGTCATTTTAGTTAGGCCTTTTACAAGAAATGGCCATAAGTTTTAAAGAAATTGGGAGTTGTCTCATATGTAAGCCACTGCTTATGCTTTTACAAAAGAGAGAACAGACTTGAGAGAAATTTGATCTGACAAATTATCAAATGAGTTCTTTATAAAACACTTTACTTAAATATTTTGGCTGTTTGTGTACTTGAGCATTTTGAAAATTAAACCAACATCAGAATGGGAGATTTTGCCTAGTTCTCTGTTATTCCCTAAGGATAATGGATACATTTTGTGCTGTACATGAATGAACCAACTTTCCTACTTATACCGGAGCCTGTTTGAGTATGGTTGTTTATTTCTGTGATCCGTTCTTAGATAAAAAAAATGCTGACCAGAGTATTAGAATATCAAGGTGGATTTTCACAAATCTAATAAAAGTGTTTTCCGTTCCGGGTCAAGTTTATCCTTTCATTAATTCAGCCCTATAGATAGAAAATGTTAGCACTTCTTTTTTACACAACTAAGCAAAGAAAACTGGCAGCACATATCGAGTGTTTGTATACATCTGCCCCTGTTTGTCCCCTGTAACTGATCTGAACCGGAATACTTGCCTGTAAACAGTAATTTGCTCATCAGGACAACTCAATGAACAAAAAGCAACCACAAATGTGTTTAAAATCATCCAGACAAATGTTGATCTTCACATTTTATAAGATAAAGAGGAACAGCGTGGAAACAGCTGCCTTTACTTTTCGCTAGCACCTAGTACGTGAAACCGTCATTGGCTCTCCTAATTATTTTAAATATGCGTTCCATGATTTTGCCATGGCAGTTGACTGTCGCTGACTCAAATTGTCCCTATTATCTTGGGTGTATCGCTTAGCCACCTATTTTACGTCATTAACTAAAAAACTGTCATAATTAAACGCTTGATTACTATCTGCGGGTCATATACTGCAAACAGCATAGATAAGTGGGGAACCCATGAGTAGCTAAAATTATTGTTGCTGTACCCTACAGCAGTACAAACAAAGATGAAGCACCCGTATGGCGATAACGCGGAAAAACACTATTCTTATATATATTTCACATTACTTTTAATGCTAGCTGCTTGGAGAATGGGCATTCTGTGATTTTTCCATGATAGTTGATTGTCTTAAAATCAAGTTTTGATTCATATCTGTGGTGTGAGCCTAAAACTTCATGTCCGCCTTCCTTATTCAATTTACTGTGCTTAATAACTTCCAAACCTATTCCTTGATTTTTCTCTATACTAGAAACCGCACAGATGACCATTGTATAAACACTGATAAGCCGAACCCTCTTTGCTGTAACATACAGCAGCATAAAACATAAACTAGTACCCCTGTTGGAACTATGATCTCACCTATGTCATAAAGACAGAAAGGACGTGCGGTCGTACTTTTGGCAGAATATTTTTCGGCTCATAAATGTGTGTGCTGTCTACTGCGATATCGCCGCACTGTCAAGAGGCCTTCTTACAGCATAAATACTGTCACCACCGACTCATTTAGACACGTGGTGTTCTTGATGCCTAATGATCACCTGAGGTTCTAGTTCTGATGTTTATGACCTCCCCAGGCTTCGACGCAATCCCGACTAAGTTTCTGAAGGAATTAGCTTCTACGTATTCCAGATTAACCTTTCCCCTAGCGGCGTGCAGCCTTAATGGCACATTATTACTCTGTGACCTTTCCTCCTACCAACCTGCCGACTCACTCGCACGCGTAAAGTAATCTACTTTGCCTTCTTGCAACGTGCCGGCACAATGCCACTTGTTTACAAGGTGTTTTTCATTCCAACCAACTTGCAGATTTACTGGTGTACGAAGTGGTGTCTACATTTCCTCTTTCCAGTTCGGCGACTCAAGGTGACATATCCTCCTATCAACTTGCCGACTTACTCGCACCCATAGGTGAGGCTTATTTTTTTCTATCCAGCGTGCTGACTCCATAGAACACGTTCTCGAGATCACTTTCCTCCTACCAGCATGCCAATTCATTGCCTTCATCCTTCCTCCAAGAAGCGGCTGACCGCCTGGCGCACAGTGTCCAGAGACCTTTACTCCTTCCATCTTTCCAATTCACTGGCACACGTATTGCTGTCTACGTTTCCTCCTGGCATCGTGCCGGCTGAATGCCACACGTTGTCGAGTAAACCGTTCTCCTATAGACGTGCCAATTAATTGGCATGCGCAGTCGAGATTATCCTTTACCTGTAAACGTGCCGACTTCATGGCACACGTCATCCACATGTATTTTTAAACTACCAGTTTGCTGATTCACTCCCACTCAAAGTTGAGCTTACTTTTACTCCTAGCTTAGTGCACTAACAATTGCACACCTTGCCAGATGCCTTTTCTCATAGAAACTTCCGGATTCTTTGACATCCGTAGTCAAGATGATCCTATCTCTTAACAAAGTGGCACATACGTGGCACACGTTGTCCAGATGCCTTTTCTACTACCAACACGCCGAATTACTCTCATACGTAATGGATTCTATTTTTTACCCTTGCAACTTTCCGTCATACTAGCACGTGTTACGTGGTCACACTTGCTCCTACCATCTGGTCGATCCACTAGCATACGTAGCCCAGATAATCATTTGTTCTAGCAGTGAGCCGGCTCAATGTCCTAGTGACCTTTCATCTTAGCATCCTGCTTAGTCACTCGCACCCGCAGTGGAATCTTTTTTTGTCACCCCTAGCAACGTGCCAATTCCATAGCACACTCATTCGCGATGCCTTTCCTCATACCAACTATAATATTTACTGGCAAGCATATTCGAAATGATTGTTGCTCCTTGCAATTTGCCGAAACCATGTCACAAGTTGTGTAGAATCCTTTTCATGCAAATATCTGAAAAATACAAATAATTTCCTCTATGATAATCCCACCCCAATTGATCGAAGAATAGCGTCTTTTTGTTGTAATGAAGTTGCAAATTCACCGCAACTGGCTTAAGTTCCTGGTCGTAGCCCTAGGAGGCCTAGGGAGCCATGTACTTTTACTCCTGGCAAACTTGGGATACCGCTCCCCACTACTGCGAAGTTTCCTCTCCCTCAAGTCACCAGACATCCCCGTCTATTTCCAACTTATATGCTTCAGCATTTGTCATAGCTAATGATTCTGGTTTATTTCCTAGAAATTCAAAAGATCCCCTTATATTAGGCAGACAAACAGATTTTATACTCGAACAGACTCCATCCGAACCTTCTAAAAATCACCCAATTTAGGTCTCCGGAATGGTGCAAAGCGTCTTACGATGGAATATGAACAGTCCCTTCGTTTCAGCCATGCTTTTTCAATACCATCAGTACCATAGATTACTCCATCGAAGTAATTCGTAAGCACATTATCCGTCTAAAAAACTCGCACCCCTCGGAAACTGATGGTATTCCAAACTCACTTATCAAGAGAGTGTTGAGCATCCCCGATTGCTAAGTCATCTATTCTCAGCTTATCTTCTTAACGGTTGCTTTCCTGAGGCACGGAGGACATCTATTATTCTTCCAGTCTTCAAGTCAGGATCTTGGTTGAACGAAAATAACTACTCACGTTTTCATTAAACCCCGGTCTTGTGTAGTCGTACTTTGAGCGATCTCCATTTCTTCCGCTCCACTGGGGAAAAATGCCGCTGAAAATAACCATTGTGTAGGAGTATTTGAGTATTGGTTTCCTACTGTTAAGCGGTAAACCAATACTCAGATGTTTCCAACCAATGGTTTTTTCAGCGGGGTTTGTTCCCAGTGGAGTTGGAGAAATTGAGATTTCTGAAAGTAGAACTCCACAGGAGCTGCGAACTGCGTGAGAGCAATCTAAGAATCCTGAACGGGGAGATCATCCATGTCCCGAGTTCACTTCTCTGGATAAAGTCCATAACACTGACAGTCTAGTCCGTCTTCATCAGGACCCACAGCTCCCTGCATGCAATCTTACTTAAGAGGCAAACGCCTGCATAACGTGGTGACTAAGTCTGCATTGAGCTTTCTCTATGCTAATGCCCAAAGTTTTCCCGCAAAAATCGATGAAATCAAGGTAGTGTTTTCGGAGCGGAAGTCTGATGTTGTGGCCATAACGGTAACATGGCAGAAAACAGAAATCGTGGATTCGGAGATTTCGACTATAGCATACCAGCTTTTGGCAAAGACCGCCGAAACCGTCAAGGTGGTGAGGTTGCTGTGTATGTCACAACTGGAATCTCTGTTGTCGAAAGGGAACACACTCTAGCCCTAGAAATTGAATCCGTCTGGTTAAAGATCAAGAAGGCGAATTCACAGAATTTGGAATTCGTTGCCGTATACGGGTCAATAAATAATCTGAGTGGAACCGACAACTCGATCCTTAGTCTCATGAAAGAAGCTGCTAGCAATCAGCAGCTTCTTATTGTTGGTGACTTAAACGCACCTGCAATAGACTGGGACAACCTGATAGTGGAGGCGGCGTTAACCTACTTTAGTTCCTAAATAATGGATCTCACGCTTGACCACGCTCTGGCACAAATGGTAAAGGTACTTGCCAGATTTTGAGAAAACGAGAGAGCTAATTGTTTGAATCTCATGTCCACGAAGTATTTATCGTAAATAGATTAAGTGCATTCAAGCAGTCCGCTCGGTAAGGGTGACCATACGACGCAAATGTGGGATTACTCACTCCATTGGCAACGTCTGAGGAAAACGTTAGACCAGATGATATATGGAAAATGACCTTTATTCAATGAAAAGTGTACTATCGTCCGTGAATTGCGACTGCCTGCTCATGGGGATCCCGAGGAAGATAAAACAGCACTCAAGAGGATTGCATTAGATCTGATTGAGCGCTTTTGTTCGGTGAAGGTACACAAGACGACGAGTAGCCTGTCTGGTTGTCGGGTGGTCTTAACAAGCAAATAAGAAGAAAAAATAAAATGGATGTTATTGAGGAAAACTTGGTTGTAGGTAAGCCTCGAGGAATTCCGACGCCAAAGAAACGCAGAAAAAAATTAATTTGCCACGCCAGGAAACAATTATGAATCAAGAATCCTCCCACAGGCCAAAGAAAAGCCTAAAATTATATTCCGCTAAATAAACAGTACATTAAAAAACAAGGATCCAGTTGCAGTACTTAAGGATGATAATAACGGGGAGGTCGTTTAAAATGACGAGAAAGCCCAGAACTGTAGCCGGTTCTTTGCCTCGGTTTACACTAGGAAAACTGAGTTTCATTTTATTTGGAATTTTGAATTTATATTTTTTCAGCGCCGGTACGGCACTATCTGTAGAAAGTTAATTTCGAAAAAATAAAAATTCAAAAAATAATTTGACAATATGTGCAAGTAGACGTACAAAGTCGTAATAATGTCAGCAGAAATTGTCCTTTTGGGGCAACATTCAGCAATTTTTGCATGTCATTTTGAACTAAAAACGAAAACTTATGGCAGTAAAATCTCTTACAGTGAAAATGGAGACAGTGTTCAATGGGCCTCCATGTTCAAAAAGTGTGCAAGAGAAAAAAAAACTGCTTAGGAAGATAGTAGAAGGAACATAGTAGTAGAGCAGAAATAGGTGTGGGTGATTTAATGAAGGTGAGTATTTAACGAAACTGCAGCAATTTATACTGAGTACTTCCACGTGGTTCCGTTTGATTCAGCGGTGGTTAATGGAAACATCTAGGTTCTCGGGGGACACGAGGCAGAGAGAATAGTTGCAAGCGGATCTCCTAAATTCCCGATGGTCCTTTCTCGGGGTCATGGAGAAAGCTGCTCGGAAAATATGTGGAGAATAGAAGGTTAATAAAATCTGTCTAGTTAACGACCTAATTTCAATTGGCAAGTTATTCCAAAGAAAGCTATATGTGGAAGAAAAAAACACAGAGCGTTTACATGAGGAAGATGCAGGAGGGGGTATAACAAGAGCCGAGTTTCTTAGGTTGTAGGGTCGGCTGACGGGGGTAATGACAGATAACTGGGTAAATTTATGCTATTATTAAGCCGAAAAAGGATATAAAAGCCTGCTTCCAATCTCTTGACCCAAAAGAAACTTTAGTTTCGCTAATTGGCATCTATTTGAGTAGCAAGTATTAGAAGCTGTCGGTTTCAGCATTTTTCGTGTGAACCTTTTTTAATTTGTTCAATTTTTGAACGGTTAACTTCATTCATGAGACCGAAAAAGGGGCAAAAGTTTTCCAAGATGGGAAGCACGAACATACGATCAAGTCTTCATTTCATTTCAGGAAGAAAGAAGTTATAAGAGATAAAGCCGCAAATCTGTGCGGCTTTGGCTGTCATTCTATTGGCGTGAGGAGAAAGGTCTAATTTATTGGTTTAGCTTAATCCTAGGTCCTTGATACTGGAACATTCAGTCATTGGGTAACCTTGAAAAATAACAGGTTTTGGCAGTCTTTCAGGCCCAAAGCACATGTATCGGCACTCAGAAGGTGAGAACTCCATCTTCCATGTTGAGATCCACGCCGAAAGAGCGTGCAGATGAGAATGAATTTGTTCTAAGCATCTCGTGGCCGTAGAGTTAGAGAAGGAGTAACCACACTTGAGATCATCTGTATAAATATAATATTGGGAGTGTTTAACACTCAATGAGATATCATTTATGTAAGGCAAGAAGATCAGAGGACCTAGACCGGACCTTGAAGGACACCACTCAAAATTGCGTAAGGAGTAGAGTATGATGATCCCCCTAAGACCTTTTTTATCGATTTGAAAGATAAGATCTAATGAAGTCAGTAAGAGGACTACGAAATCATATAGTCTCTAGTTTGGCTAGGAGTGATATTGTTAACGCCGGTCCGGCATTTTTATCTCTATTATTCCCAATATCTGTAGTTAAAAGGGAGCTGCAAGGCCTCAAAGAAGCAAAGTTATCCGGTCAAGACAATATACCAGCCAAGTTCTTGAAGAAATTGGCAAGCGAGGCCTCAAAGCCCCTAGCACATATCTTTCGTTCTACATTTTAATTAGAAAAACTGCTATCTCAATGCAAAACGGCATATATTTTCCCGATATTCAATCGCGGAGCCCGCATGAATGTCCACAATTACCGGCCCACCAGCCTTACTAGCAGTTGTAGTAAGGTGATGGATATGATAAATAAGAAGACGACAATGAAGTTCTTGGAGGAGAACAACTTACTGTCAGGGCTCCAACAAGGCTTCGGGAAGAACCACTCTTGAATTTCTAGCTTACTACTCTCCACTGAGCAGTGGACTCGCACATTGGATGAAGATAATAACGTTGACGTCATCTATACGGACTTCAAGAAGGCATTTGACAGCGTCCCACATAAGCGTATGATTTACAAATTGTCGGAAATTGACATAAGAGGAAACCTGCTCGTATAGATCACAAATTTTCTCACAGGGCGAGCACAAACTGTGTGCATCGGTGTCTCGAAGTCAACCCCTACACCTGTGCTGAGTGGCGTCGGCCAAGGCTCTGTCTTAGATTCGCTGATTTTCCTCATCTATATCAACGACTGTGTCAATGACCTAGGTTGCAGCGCTAGCATGCTTGCCGACGACGTCAAACTCTGGAGAGCCGTCAGGTCTGACGCCGATAGGAAAGCACTTCAAGAAAGTCTCAATCGACTGAGCTGCTGGTCTGCTTGTTGGCTATTTACGTTCAAGATTAATAAGTGTGTAGTTTTAAGAATTCGTTCTAGAAGGACTTAAGAGGAGGACGATTTCTTCCAATACCTCCTCGATGGGCACGCACTTTCAAATATGAATGAGCAAAATCTCCTCTTTGTTAAAGAAATTCCTCACTAAAACTCAGTGTGTAAAGGCAGCTTACCGCGCGAAAAAAATTTGTTTTTTGCGATAAGGCGGAGATTCGCCAACATGGACAAGAAACTCCTCAGAAAAACCTATGGAACGTTTGTGCGGTCCCACTTGACGTATGCCGTCCAGGCCTGGCGTCCGTGGTTCAAGAAGTATTACCTGTACCTGGAACGAGTGCAGGCGAGGGCTACCAAGATGGTCAAGAAACTTGGTCGGCTGCCTTACGAAGACAGACTGACCGAACTTGATCTTTTCTCTCTTAATTATACGCAACTCCCCGGAGAACTCATAAAAACCTACCGTATTGAAAGAGGCCAAGACTGTGCCCTAGAATTTGATCGTTTCTTCTAATTGGCTTGGACTTATCATCTGCGGGTTCAGCCCTTTAAACTACAGAGTAAACCGGTCCGTATCGACGTTAGACGGAACGCCTTCTCTCAGAAGGCCATAGGAGCGTGGAACAGACTCCCTGAAAAAGTGGTCCTTTCAGATACTATTGGCATTTAAAACGCAAATTTGATTCTTATTTGCTGAGAAATTGTGGCAGATATAATGAACAGGGTGTCAATAGCAGCACTTTACAACTGGCTTATACTTATCACGCGCACGGCTTAAATTGCGTTTAAAATTGTTCGTCCTCCGTGGGAAATATTATTTTCAGGATTCTTGTTCACCTAGCCCTCTGGCGGACATTTGTTGTTAGCTATTCGGTTTGCTTACGCAATAACTCCAGCCTGAAAAGACACGACAGGACATTAGTCAAAACGAGCAACATCCTCGTCACTGCCTTCTGACAATAATTCTTTCGGATTCCAGCTCTCTACAAACAGCTGAGTCGTTTCAATAACCTTTTTCATACATTTGAACGCTTTATACACATCGCATAGAGCTTTAATATCGTTGATCGTCAGTCTGATCTATTATAGGAGGCAAAAATAAACCTGTAGATCAGCGGAGCAAGATGGAGTCGAACTCAAAACCTGTCGTTCGCCGGTATCAGTCGTTACCTCCACACCATCGGGGTCGACTGTAGACTCTGATTTAATTTCGTTTAATAGCCCTAGTCGTAATTTTTAGGGCAGAAATCGTAAGATTGATACGACGAAATCACCCCCCGCTAAGAGGGCTAGAAGTCTCTCGAGTTAAGTAGACTCAAATTACGAACACCAATTTGAGCGTCTTATCAACTTCACCATGAAGTCACAGGATGATTGTAAACAAAATCGGTTATTTACAGTCAAAAAGAAATCCACTTTTCTATTTGATTCATTAAAAGGCCTGTTGTAAAAAGACGGTGACAGAAACAATTGAAACAATCGAAGCCGGTAAAAGTAACGGCCTAGCTGTCCCACCACCGAAACCTCAGACATGCCCTCTTAAATTGGTCGTTTTAAATGCCAGATCACTGATTAATAAAATGCCTCTGCTCCAGATTATGGTTTTCGTCAACCACCCAGACATTGTTATGGTAACTGAGACATCGGCATCGGCCTGTGTAGCTAACTCAGAACTCTCTGTTCTAGGCTAGTCCTGCATTCGGAACGATTAAAACAGTGGCCATGGCGGAGGTAGCTGTATCTATATGAAGCAGCCACTTGCATTTCTCCCGTTGGACTTTCCACAATTCACAGCGGCAGAGGAGAGCTGCTGGCTACGAGTTGTTCTAAAAAACAAATACTCCTTACTTGTTGACTGTGTTTATCGCCAACCTAATGCCAATGCTGACTACGATCTTTGTCTCTCGCAGGTATTTCATGCCGATGCTGACTTGAATCTTAAGTATTGTTTGATTGCAGGCGATTTTAACCTTCCTCACGTCCAATGGTTTCCACCATCCGGTGCTTCAAAGTTCGAGAACTTACTTGAGGCAATAGATATCGGCATTTGGGATCAGGTAGTCGATTTTTCCACTCGAGGAACACACATACCCGACCTAATTTTTTGTAGGGGATGCGAACAACTTTAAGTGTCATCCTTAGACGCACTTGGGAGCTCAGACCATCTTACAGTTGTTAGTGAACTAGAACTGAGGGCGGATGAAACATTTTCCCAAAAGTGAAGTCTTTATCATGAATTCCGATCAGCAAACACGGCGGACCTACTGGCACATCTAAACGCTCTCGACTGGTCTGAATTTTTCCAATGTTTGGATGTTAATGTTTGTACCGATGCACTGTACAAATTGCTGGATCCACTCATCCTCCACTTTGTCCCCCGTAAGAAAATAATACATGTCCAGGATGAAGTGTACCTTCCTCTGTCATTCCGTCGTAGGCTGCGTAAACTCTCTCGTCGTTTGCATCGGCAAAACGACACTTCTGTTCTGTCCTTGATCACACTGATCTTTGAGCAGGCTAAGAAGCTCTCCGAAGAAAACCAGACAGCCAATGAGGCCAACTTCGCTGAAAATCCTTCCCTTCATGTTGCGAAACTCTTTTCGCGTACAGATAAAGCGCAGAGGAAAACGCAACACCCCATACTTCAAGATGCTTTAGGAAACCCCATAGCTGACGCTAAGTTGACCGCCGATAGCTTCAATGCGTTCCTATCCATAAAAGTTTAGTGAAAGCTCGTTCGCTGCACCTCCGGCTATCCAGGCTTGGACGGGTGCCATACTCGAAACCATAAGTTTTACCCTCTGGGACGTGACTGTAGCCATTCGTCATTATCGTCAATCTTAGAGTCCAGGACGAGATGGCGTCCCAGTTATCCTTCTAAAAGCTGAAGCGAATGATATCTTTCCATCTATTCTTTGTAAGGTATTTAATCTTGCTCTTGAGAGCGAAACCTTTCCTTCGTTGTGGAAGGAATCGCACATAATGCCTATTCGCAAGCATGGCCGATCGACGTCATTCGACAACTTTAGGCCAATAAATACACTTCCCGCAGCCTCGAAGATCTTGTAGACCTTACTCAAAGAAAAGATGATGCGTCACTTGACAGAGAACAACCTGCTCAATACAGCTCAACATGGCTTTCTCGGGAACCGATCTTGTGACACCTGTCAGCTCTCTTTCTTTGATTATGTGCTGCAATCTAGAGACAGCGGTTTTGCCACTTATAGCGTCTATTTTGGTATTACTAAGGCCTTTGATCGGGTCGATCATAACCTCCTCCTTCTGAAACTAGCCTCCTTCGGCATAGGTAGCAAGCCACTGAACTTCATATCTTCCTATTTGGGTGCTCGCACACAACAAGTAAAAATTTCCAATGTTATCTCCAACCCCACGCATGTAAGGATCTGCAGGCCTTCGCCCAGTGGTGTTGCACATGGCGCCTCCCCTTTCATGGCACAAATGTTCAGTTATGGTTGTTGGTGACGATCATCAACCGGAATTCAGCATTAACGGCCACGAACTAAATTGCCCAGTAGTTATCAACGATTTGGGCATATCCTACTCTAACAGTCTCAATTTGGAATTTGGATTTTAATTTCGAAAAAATAAAAATTCAAAAAATAATTTGACAATATGTGCAAGTAGACGTACAAAGTCGTAATAATGTCAGCAGAAATTGTCCTTTGAGGCAACATTTAGCAATGTTTTGCAGGTAATTTTGGACTAAAAACGAAAACTTATGACAGTTGAAAAAAAACTCTTGCAGTAAAAATGGAGAAAGTGTTCAACGGGCCTCCATGTTCAAAAAGTGTGCAAGAGAAAAAACTGCTTAGGAAGATAGTAGTAGGAACATAGTAGTAGAGCATAAATAGGTGTGGGTGGTCTGATGAAGGTGAGTAGTCAACATAACTGCAGCATTTTAAACTGAGTGCTTCCGCGTGGTTTCGTTTGATTCAGCGGTGGTTAATGGAAACATCTATGTTCTCGGGGACACGAGGCAGAGAGAATAGATTCAAGCAGATCTCCTCATTTCCCAATGATCCTTTCTCGGAGTCATGGAGAAAGCTGCTCGGAAAAGATGCGGAGAATAGAAGGTTAATAGAATCAGTGTCACGATAAATGTGTAGTCTCCGTTTGAAAGCAGACAGTCTAGTTAACGACCTTATTTCGATTGACAAGTTATTCCAAAGAAAGCTATATCTGAAAGCAAAAAACAAAGAACGTTTACATGAGGAAGATGCAGGGGGGTTTAATAATTGCCGAGTTTCTTAGGTTGAAGGGACGGCTGACGGGGGTAATGACAGAAGTCCTGGCTAAATTTATGCTATTATTAAGCCAAAAAAGGAGAAAAAAGCCTGCTTCCAATCTCCTGACCCAAAGGAACTTTAGTTTCGTTAATTGGCATCTATTTGAGTAACAAGTATTAGAAGCTGTAGGTTACAGCAGTTTTCGTGTGTAATTCTTTTGAATTTTTTCAATTTTTGAACGGCTACCTTCATTCATTAGACCGAAAAAGGGGCAACAGTATTCTGAGATGGGGAGCACGAACATACGATAAAGTCTCAATTTCATTTCAGGAAGATCGAAATTATAAGAGATAAAGCCGCAAATCTGTGCTGCTGGTCATACTCCCGCTTACGTCAGTTCACCCGTTTTCCCTGCCTCCCGAATGTCTAGTCGTAAGCCAATTAACATCAATGCACCAGTTAACCTCCCGATGTCGGGATCTCAAATTCCCTCCACCCAGCTATCTACTGCGATTACAACTAGCCTAAATACTTCATCTGTCCAAAGATCGATAAATGTTTTCGCCTTTATCTCTGCAATAAGCCCATCAATAATGTCGCCAACACCGGCGAAAGCGTTAAGGCCGCCTGCTTCTTCACCACATACTAGCTTCTCCCTGGACCGTGCGAGTCATATAATACCCCGTATAATGCGTTTTTCAAGGCGTCGGGCCCGAAACACGAAGAATATAATTCGCACGGCAGTAACCCAAACTGGTATAGTTTTAAATAAAATCAGAGTTGCTTAACAGGAGTTTCACTGGCAAAGACCACTAGTCCTTACGCAAATGGCCCCAATATTAATTTTTTGTCACTGTTTCCCAGCAACGGTTACTTTACTCACCCTCATCCACCAAAACTCGCAAACTTCTGCATGCCTTCTAGCCCTCTCCGGTTCCTCCCTTCTGGCCCAGACGCTTATTTCGTTTTACCCTCTCCTCATTTTTCCATTCTAAAAAATGGGATCCCTAGACATGTTAGACCTTGTCAGCCATCCATTTTTGGCAACCCATATGCAAATAGTTTCATACCCGTGAGTACTTATTCTGCAAATAAGTACGGCCTACAGTTTGCCTACCCACCCTCAAATTTTTTTATGAATAACAATAGCCATAGTCCTGTCACTCGAAACACACTAGATGTCATAGTGCTTAATGCCAGGTCCGTTATAAATAAAATGGCTCAACTTCGAGCTATCGCTTTCGAGATGATGCCCGATGTTATATGCATAACAGAATCTTGGATCCATCCAATCATTTCTGACTCCTCCCTTATCATAGATGAGTATGATTTCTATCGTCATGATCGCATTAATAAGCGTGGTGGTGGTTGTCTTCTCTATATTAGAACGTCATTTAGGCACTTTCCGTTTTATCTAAATAGCACGTCCTTCTCTGGAAATTACTGTTTCGCCTCTATTATATTGTCGCCCCGGCAAAAGGCGATTATCGGATGTGTATAAAATCCTCCTAACTCTTCATCTGAAGAAGATGCAAATTTGTGTGAAATATTCAAGTTTATTTCAGAATCCACTTTTGAAGTTAAAATTATTGCTGGAGATTTTAATTTTCCTGAAATCGACTGGCTTTCAAACTATTGTCCACCTAGATTTCAGCCTTTCCTAGATACCATTAATTTTCTAACTGGTCTCAACTAGTTAGTTCTCCAACAAGACAGAATCATACCCTAGATCTGATTTTCAGAAATGGTATTGCCCCTCTCTTCGTTGATTTTAAGCAGGACATCTTCCAAATTGATCACACATTAATTCACTGTTGCCTTCCACTTCCTTCTACGGAAAAGGCTAGTGCTAGTCGTACCTATCATGCGTATGACCTCGCAGATATAAGCTCAATCAACAATTTTCTTGACTCATTAGATTGGCACAGCCTCTCTTCCATTAACGACGCTGCATATATTTCTGAAGTCATGTCGGTCGTTGCTAATTAAATGCTGGAATTTGTGCCCACCAAAATTGCGAAACCCTACACACCAGAATCGACCGTCCCTCATTTTCTTTTGCCCAGACTAAAGAAATTGAGGAGGCAGCTGAAAGATAGATCTACTAGTTCGCTGTCTGTGAATCCTAGGATCGCAGAGATCTTCGAATTAGCGTCAAAGATTCGTCTTGCACGTGACCAGCACAGGGAATCTTGCGCCCTGAGCGAGTCAAACTCTGCAAAATCGGTTGCACAACTGTTTCGTCGTAGGTCCTCCGCAAAACGAGGAATTGAAATACCCCCATTGCTGAATGAAAATAAAACATTTGAACTAGATGAGTCTGATAAGGCTGAATCTTTCAATGCTTCCTCGCGAAGCATTTTACGATAGAATCTGAACCGGTTCCGTCGTTTCAATCATTGAACATTGATTTCTCCATAGAATTAATTCGTGAGCAGATAATTTGTTTAAAATACTCACACTCTTCGGGAACTGATGGTATTTCCAATTTGGTTATCAAAAGAGTGTCGACATTTCCAAAATTACTCAGCCATATATTTTCAGTCTATCTCTTAAATGGTTACTTTCCTGACACTTGGAAGACATCCATTATTCTTCCAGTCTTTAAATCAGGATCTCGTTCAGACATTAATAACTACCGCGGTGTTCATAAAACGCCGGCCCTAGCTAAACTTCTGGAGAAGATAATTTTTAACCAAATTCTCGACTTTTGCCTAAAAAAATAAGCTTTTAAGTGACTCGCAGCATGGTTTTCTAATCGGAAGATCATGCGAGACGTGTCACTTAGCTTTTTTTAACCACGACACTTCCCTCCGTAACGAGCAGCAATCCTTGGTTGTTATCTACTTTGACCTGAGCAAAGCCTTCGACAAGGATCCGCACAGACGGCTTCTGGTAAAATTAGAAGCCATTGGCATCCGTCCCCCTCTCCTCGACTTCATCGGTTCCTACTTCTCTAACCGCAGCCAGAAGGTCCTATTAGTTAATAGTTACTCCACTGCTCAGCTGATCACGACCTACGTACACTCTCACGTTGGAGTGCTACCTGGCAGATGGAATTCTCTCCATCTAAGTGTAGTTTCATGTGTTTCGGTCCCGCCAAGCTTCCTCGTCCCCTAGTCTTTCAAAATAGTCCACTTTTAGAGCGATCCACTATACAAGACTTAGGTCTAAGCTACACAAATAAACTAGCATTTTCGCCTCATGTGGATCGAATATCTGCGAAGGCTGCACAAATATGTGGTTTTATATCACACAATATTTTCCTGCTGGAAATAAAGTTAACACTTTATCGCATGTATGTTCTACCCATCCTAGAATACGACTG
Source organism: Ligula intestinalis (assembly GCA_036362985.1). Classification (NCBI taxonomy): domain Eukaryota; kingdom Metazoa; phylum Platyhelminthes; class Cestoda; order Diphyllobothriidea; family Diphyllobothriidae; genus Ligula; species Ligula intestinalis. The sequence continues at coordinate 8,367,709 of JAYGXS010000006.1, read as the reverse complement.
TCCCCTCTTTGGTCTAATGAATGCTTCGGACCGCAGTAAGATTGAAAATTTACAGAGGGTTTTTACTCGCAAAATATTCGCTCTTCCTCGATCCACTCTTTCTTATACGGAGAGATGTCAGTTAGTGAACATGACATTTCTTTGGGTCAGAAGACTCGAAGCGGGCCCCTGTTTTCTCTTTCGCGTTAACTATACCCCTTACCTTCCAAGAATCAACGCTCTCATTCCCGCAGATAGACCTTATGCCACTCGTAATTCCTCCAGGATTATTACACCCCCCTTAAGCTCCACTTCGAACCATTCTCACTTCTTTGCCTCCAAATATGCTTCCTCTGGAATAATATTCCCCTCGAAATTATGCTGTCATCGAACTTTGCAGTTTTTTAAGTCAAATTACGCAAACACTTAACTTCGGAATATATAAAGTCCTTGTTATCCGTCTCCTTCCCAAACACACAACTTTTGAACTTTGTAAAGGGTCCCCTGGTATCTGAGGTGGTTATGTTGATATCAAATTTTTTCCATACATGTCTATTTCTTCCTCCTTTGAGTGATATTTGCAACGATGTTTCGTGCACTTCTCTGTCCAGTCATCGTTGCCGTTTTCTTCATTCACCGTTTTACAACCCTGACGATATGCTTCATGGTCTTTAGTCATGCTCGTGGCGGTTCTGCTATTTTCGCCAGCTCGTCGCTAAACTCCGCAGTCTACAAGGTCACATCTCCGGCGTTTCGTTGATGATCAGGTGACTTCTGCCGTTCCCTCATCTTCCTGACTCTGTTGTCCACGATGGCTTTCTCCGGTCTCATCTCCCTGATGGTTGATCATGAAGGCAGTCGGGTGGTGTAACAATGGTGAATGACAGCCTCTGCTGTTATATGATTTCTCCAATTACAAGAAGCGTTTCCAATCCCTCATTCGTTCTCATCAACAGTCCTGTCTCATTTGCACTACAATCAATCCTCTCAACCAACCCCCTTAATATTTTTGAAGCAGTTTTATTCTCCAACGTTTTGTTTTTTTCAAGCAGGGGTTCGCTGAACCCCGCCCCAGCTTAAATGGTAGGAGTGTTTTTCACTGCTTCCTCCTTTGTTCACCATGCGTTGACTACTATTTTAAAACGACGATATGTTAGTGAATATGAATTAATATAAAGGTGATTATCGGATGCGTATATAATCATCCTTATTCTTCATCTGAAGAAGATGCCACTCTTTGTGAAATATTCAAGGTCATTACAGAGTCCACTTTTGAAGTAAAAATTATTGCTGGAGATTTTAATTTCCCAAAATTGACTGACTTACAAACTAAAGTTCACCTGGACTTCAAAATTTCCTAGAGGCCATTAATTTTTCTAACAGGTCTCAACTGATATCTGATTTTTAAAAACGGTATTGCTCCCCTCTACGTTGATTTTAAAGAGGACATCTTCCAAAGTGATCATACATTAAGTCGCTTCCTTCTACGAAAAAAGCCTTCTGCTGGTCGTACATATCATGCTTATGAACTCGCAACTATAAGCTTAATCAACAATTTTCTTGACTGAATAGATAGGCAGAGTCTCTCCTCCACAAAGGACGCTGCATATCTTTTTGAACTCATGTCGTTCATTTCTAATAAATTGCTGGAATTTGTGAACACTATAATTGTGATTCCCTACGCACCAGAATCGACCAGCTCTCACTTTCTTTTGCGAAGACTGAAAAAATTGAGGAGACAGTTGAACGATCGCTATAATAGTTTGCTGCCTGTGCATCTAAGGATCGCAGAGATCTTCGAATTTGCATCCAGGATTCGTCTAGCGCCTGACTAACACAGGGAATCTTGCGCACTGAGCGAGTTAAACTGTGTGAGATTGGCTGCACAAGTGTGCAATCTTTGCTCATCCACTCAACGAGATACTGAAATAACCCCGTTAAAAATTGAAAGAAAACATGTAAACTCGATAAGTCTGAAAAGGCTAAAATGTTTACTGCATTTTTTGAAAAGCATCTTACTACAGAATCCAACCGGTCTCGTCGTTTAAACCATACTTAGAAAATACTCTCTGGAACATTGATTTCAGTATAGAATTAATTCGTTTGCATATAAAACTCGCACTCTTCAAAAACTGACAGTATTCCAAACTCAGTTATTAAAAGAGTGTCAACCCTTCCCAAATTGCTTAGCCATATATTTTCAGTCTGTCTCTTAAACGGATTTTTTCCCTGATTCTTGGAAAACATCCGTTATTCTTCCAGTCGTTAAGTCAGAATCTCCTTTTGACGAACGTAACTGCGGAGGTTTTCATTAAACCCCGGCAATAGCCAAACTTCTTGAAAAGATTATAACTTTTTATTAATAATGTCACTTCCCTATGTAACGAGTGGCAATCCGTGGTTGTTATCTAATTTGGCCTGAGCAATGCCTTCGACAATGTACCGCACAGACGGCTTCTGGTAAAACTGGAAGCCATTGGCATCCGTCCCCCTCTCCTCGACTTCATCGGTTCCTACTTGTCTAACCACAGCCAGAAGGTCCTAGTAAGTTTCAGTTACTCCACTGGTCAGCTGATCATGAGTGGCTTTTTTGAAGGAACTGCCTTGGGTCCTTTACTCTTCATTCATCTTCATCTCATTTATGCAGATGACATCAAATGCATATACACATGTTATAAGGATACAGCCAATATATGCGTCAGTAAAATAAACGCGGACCTGCTTACCGTCTCCCATTGGAGTGCTACCTGGCAGATAAAATTTTCTGTGTTTTCATGTGTTTCAGTACTGCCAAGCTGCCTCGTCCCCTAATCTATCAAAAACTCCATTGTTAGTAAGATCCACCATAAAAGAATAAGGTCTAAGCTTCACAAGTAAACTAGCGTTGTCGGCTTATGCAGATCGAATATCTACGAAGGCTGCACAGATATTTGGTTTTAGATCACATAATTTCTCCCTGTTGGAAATAAAGTTTAAACTGTATCGCATGCATATTCTACTAATCCTAGAATACCGTTGTCCCCTCTTTGGTCTAATGAATGCTTCTGACCGCGGTTAGGTTGAAAATGTACAGAGGGTGTTTACTCGAAATATATTCGCTCTCCTTCGGTCCAATATTTCTTATAATAGTTCAAATCTCACCAAGATTTCTGCCCTTACTCCCGTTACTCGCCCACACAACCTAAGAAATACAACGTTGATTATACCTACTCCTGCTTCTTTCACTTCTAAATGATCTCTATTTTCGCTTCTAGGTATAGCTATCTTTGGAATAATTTGCCAATTGATATTCGGGCGTTGACTAGTCTATGCACATTCCAGCGAAGACTGCACATTAATCTTAACAGTGAATCTATTAACATTTTGTTTTGCTCATCTGTTCCGGGCAGTTTTCTCCAAGATCCCGAGAAAGTACCAACGGGAATTTAGGATCCCTTCTTGAAACTACCTTTCTCTGACTCATGTCCCCTGGAATCAGGACGCAGTCTTGACGGCTTTCGTTTCACTGGTCATCAACCATCATCAGGGCCTTATATTTAGTCGCATCTCAGACATCCCCAACGATAGTCTTGTAGATTTGACCGACTTTTGGATCTCATACGGCGGTGCCCATCATTATCATAAACTGGTGGGTTCCCTGTGTTCTATTATGCCGCACCGGTTTGGGAACCCGAGTATGGTGCCGGGAACCCATCTATACCAATAATGTTTAGTTAACACCTATTGTTCTGCCCCATGCTCAGATTCGACTGAGTTTGCTTCAAAGCCCCCCTACTAACAGAGGCAGTGGGTATCAGAATACATAGTCAGAATACAGATAACAATGTGGCTCATCTGTGTGTGCCTATGAATTTCACTTTCCGCATGACACTGCTATATTCATTTTTTTTTGAATCCAACAAATTCGCTTCTAAACAGTTATACTCGTCTTAAAGCTATAGACTACTGATATTGTTTGTTAAACCAATTATTTCTAGAACTTCGTGCTATCGAATTTTTGGTGTATTGATGAGGCCCATTGGGCCTTCAATATACAACTTTTATTATGCGGAGAAATGTCAGTTAGCAAACAAGACATGCCTTTGGGTTAGAAGACTTGAAGCGGGCCTCTGCTTCCTTTTTCGCGTTAACTCTAGCTCTAACCTCCCACAGATCAATAGTTTTAATTCCGCGGATAATAATTATGCTACTGGTAATTCCTGCAGGGTAATTGCAACGCCCTTTAACACCACATCGAACCATTCTCGTTTTTTGCCACCATATATGCCTTCCTCTGGAATAAGATTCCCCTCGAAATTAGGATGTCATCCAGCTTAGCAGTTTTTAAAGTCAAATTGCGCAAACACCTAACTTTAAAAGGTACAAAGTCATTGTTATCCATCTACTTCCCAAACACACAATTTCTGAACCCTGAAAAGCTCCCTTTGTATATGAGGATGTTATATTTATATCAAATTATTTTCCATATATGTTTATATCTTCCAGACTATTCTCCAGCGGAACGTCACAAACGCCGAGAATTGGTGGCGGAACTACGGGGGAGTGAACGCTGGAGAGAACAATCTGGCTATCTTTAGTGACCAAATAATACAGCAAACTACCATAGTGCTGTGGAAGCAGTCAATCCTGATGACGGCTGTTGTCCAGTTGTACTGGCAAACTCGCCCCAAAACGCAGTGGACACTAGGGAGTCTCGTCGGCTTAAATGTCCGTATACTAACGCTCAGAGTTTTTTCTCGAAATTTGATGAACTTCGAATACAGATAGCCGATGGGTCCCCTGATGTTATAGCAATAAAATAAACCTGGCTGCCACGGACCATCAGTGATTCAGAAAAAGCGCTATGCGGATACCAACTATTTAGACGAGACCGAGTGGAATGCCATGGTGGAGGAGTTGCGATGTATCTAAAGAACGAATTAAGTGTGTGCGAGAGGCCTGGAATGATTACCAATGGTATGGAGGCTATTTGGGTGACAATTAAGCCACAAGCGTCGCAGTCCCTGGAAGCCGTGACCATCTACCGACCACCGCGGACAAACAGTGATACAGATGTGCGTTTACTGGTGTGCATAAAGGAGATAGGAAGTCGACCTAATGTTAAGTCACTTTAAGTCACTTTATTAAGGGAAGAAGGCTTTCACCCTTGAGCTCCCTATTCATAACCAAAATCGCATAATAGGTCCACCGTAACAATACTACATAATACAAATGTACAAATGTAGGCTTAACATCAGCGATAAGTGTGAGCCAGTTGCAAGGTGCTGCTACTGACACTTTGTTCATTATATCTGCCACAGTTTCTCAGCAAATGAGAATCAAGTTTGTGTTTAAAAATGTCAACAGTATCTGAGAGGACCACATATTCCGGGAGTCCGTTCCACGCTCCAATGACCCTCTGCGAGAAGGCGTTTCGTCGAACGTCAATACGGGCCGGTTTCCTCTGTAGTTTAAAAAGATGACCTCGCAGATGGTCAGTCCGAGCCAATTCGAAGAAATCATCAAATTCTAGGGCACAGTCTTGGCCTCTAACAATTCGGTAGGTTTGTATGAGGTCCCCGCGGAGTTGCCTATAATTGAGAGGGAAAAGATCAAGTTCGGTCAGTCTGTCTTCATAAGGCAGATGACTAAGATTCTTGACCATCTTCGTAGCCCTCGCCTGCACTCGTTCCAGGTGCAGGTAATCCCTCTTGAACCACGGACGCCAGGCCTGGACAGCATACTCCAGGTGGGACCGAACAAACGCTCCGTAGGTTTTCCTGAAGAGCTCCTTGTCAATGTTTACGAATCCCCGCCTTATCGCAAACAGCACCTGTGTCGCGCGTTTAGCTGCCTTTACATACTAAGTAGATGGTTTGAGTGAGGAATTTATTAGAACACCCAGATCCTTTTGTTCGTTCACATTTGAAAGCGGTTGCCCATCGAGGAGGTATTGGAAGAAATCGTTCTCCTCATCAGTCCTTCTAGTACGGAGTCTTAAAACCACACACTTACTAATTTTGAAGTTTAAAAGCCAACGAGCAGACCAGCAGCTAAGTCGATTAAGACTCTCTTGAAGCACTTTCCTATCGGCGTCAGACCTGATGGCTCTCCAGAGTTTGACGTCGTCGGCAAACATGATAGCACTGCAACCCAGGTCGTTGACACAGTCGTTGATATAGATAAGGAAGAGCAGTGGCCCTAAGACAGAGCCTTGGGGGACGCCACTCAGAACATATGTAGGGCTTGAATTTGAGTCACCGATGCACACAGTTTGCGATCGCCCTGTGAGAAAATCTGTGATCCATGCCAGCAGGTTTCCTCTTATGCCAATTTCTGACAATTTATACATTAGACGCTTATGTGAGACACTGTCGAATGCCTTCTTGAAGTCCGTATAGATGACGTCAACCTTACCATCTTCATCTAGTGCGCAAGTCCACTGCTCAGTGGAGAGTAGAAGGCTGGAAAGGCAGGAATGGTTCTTTCTGAAGCCGTGTTGGAGCCCTGACAGTAGATTGTTCTCCTCCAAGAACTCCATTGTCGTCTTCTTAATTATCGTTTCCATCACCTTACAGCAAATGCAAGTTAGGCTGACGGGCCGGTAATCGTTAACCTTCTTTCGGGCTCCGCCCTTGTATATCGGGTAAATATTTGCCATTTTCCATTCAGATGGCAGTTTTCCTAGTTCAAATGAAGAACGAAAGATATGTGCTAGGAGCTCTGAGAGTTCGCTTGCCAATTCTTACAAGAACTTGGCTGGTTTATTGTCTGGACCGGATGACTTTGCTTCTTTGAGGCTCGGCAGCTCCCTCTCAACTACAGATGTTGGAAATAATAGAGAATGAAGTGCCGGACCGGCGTTTGCAACAGCACTGTTGGCATTATCAAAATGAAGCTCGGTTTCCCTAGTGAATACAGAGGCAAAGAACCGGCTACAGTAATCGGCTTTCTCGTCATTCTCAACGACTTCTCCGCCATCATCATCCTTATAAACTGTGACTGGATCCTTTTTTATAATCTACTGTTAATATAAGGAAATAGGATGTTGGGCTTATCTTCGGCTTGTTGGAGGATTCTTGATTCATAGTTTTTCCTGGCCTAGCGAATTGATTTTTTTACTGCATTTCTTTGGCGTCGGAATTCCTCGAGGTGTACTGGCGACCCAGTTTTCCTGAATAACTTACATTTCCTATTCTTCTTCTTCAGTTGCCTGTTAAGGTCTCTCGTCAACCAGGCAGGACGACTAGTCGTCTTGTGTACCTTGACCGGACAAAAGCGCTTAAGCAGATCTAATGCAACCCTCTTGAGTGATCACCAATCCTCCTCCGGATCCCCCTTGAGTAGGCAGTCACAATTCACGGTCGATAGTGCATTCTTCATTGAATTGAAATCTGCCTTCCATATGTTTGGCTGGTCCTCCGTTTTCCTCAGCCGTTGAGTATGGAGTAAGTAATCCCACATTAGCGTCGTATGATCACTCTTACCGAGTGGAGCACTTGAATGAACTTCATCTATGTAGGACGAATCCTTCGTGAAAATGAGATCCAAACAAGTAGCCCGCTGGTTTTCTCGAAATCTGGTTATGCCCTTAACGTTCTGATCTAGAGACAGGTCAAGCGTGAGATCCATTAATTTGGAACTAAAGGAAGTTGACGCCGCCTCAACTGTCAGGTTGTTCCATTCAATTGCAGGGGCGTTGAAGTCACCAACGATGAAAACCTCCTGGTGGCTAGCAGCTTCTTTCACCAGACCAAGGAGTGAGTCGTCGGCTCCGCTCAGCATGTTTGGTGGCCGGTAAAAGGCCAGGAATTCAAGGTTCTGTGAATTCGCCTTCTTGATCTTTAACCAGATGGACTCATACTCCAGGGCTAGAGAGTGTTCTCTTTCTACAACAGAGATTTCAGTTCTGACATACACGACAACCCCACCTCCTTGTCGGTTTTGGCGGTCTTTGCAGAAAAGCTGGTATGCTGGAATCGAAATCTCCGAATCCGCGATTTCTGCTTTCAGCCATGTTTCCGTTATGGCAACTACATCAGGTTTCCGCTCCGAAAGTACTGCCTTGAGTTCATAAATTTTTGAGGGAAGACTTTGGGCATTAGTGTAAAGAAAGCTCAATTTAGACTTATTCACCACTTTATGCAGGTGGTTGCCTCTTGTGTGAGATTGCATGCAGGGGGCTGTCGGTGCTGATGGAGACAGACTGTTTTCTATCCCAACTAGGCTGTTAGTGTTATCGGCTTTCTCCAGAGGAGTGACCTTGGGACATGGACGATCTCCCCGTTCAGAATTCGAAGATTGCTCTCGCCGAGTTCGCATCTCCTGTGGAGTTCTACTTTTAGCAATCTCCATTTCTCCCGCTCCACGGGGGAAAAATCCTGCTGAAAAAAAAAATCGTCGGGTATGAGTATCTAAGTATTGGTTTCCTGCTTAACAATAGCTGGAAATGTTGTAATCATGGGTGACATCAATGCGTCCAGCATATGTTAGAACAATTTGCGGGCCAATTGTTCTTAAAATGCCTTCGATCACCATCTGCTAAAAACAACACTTGAGACCCTTCTCACAGAACACGTCCTAGTTTCAACTACAGCACGTGCAGGGCAACAGGCTAGTTGTTTGGATCTAGTCTTCATGAAACATCTTGACACTATAGACCAGGTATGCTGCCTACCTCCACTAGGTCGAAGTGATCACGCCGTTCTTTCGTGGGACTATGGTCTTTACTTGTTACCCCCTACAGTAGACGAACGAAGGCCGAATGCATGGCGAGGCGACTTCTCACAAAAAAGAGCAGAGGCATCAAAAATAGACTGGGGTCTTCATTTCTCCGGGGATGTCACTAAGGACTGGAATACATTTAAGAAGTGCTTGTTGCAGCTAATGCGCGTCTCAGTGACCAGAAATTACAGCATATTATATTAAATTTTTACAAATGATGTCCACCCTCTTTTTATGAATTTTCATCGTGATATTTCCACAAGTGACCATGCCTTAATTCATTGTTGTTTTCCAGTCTCTCTTTCTAAAAAGCGCGATGTAACATGCAATCACATTGACTTTGGTAACATGAACTATGAATTAGTATATTATATCGTAAGTACCCTAGATTGGCATAGCATATTTTCAACTAACGATCCATACTTCTTCCAAAGGCTATGGCGAAACTTTTCAGAAAATAGTCAGGCTCTTACCCCACTTCAGATTTTTAAATCAAATTCAGCTTCTTCCACTGTGCCACATTTTCTCCAAAATAGACTTAATAGATTATAAAAACAACTTAAGGATACGTCTAATAGCTCTTTATCAGTTCACTTAAGAATAGCGCAAATATTTGAATGAGCGCTTGAAATAAGGCTTGCACGAGATAGGTGTAGAGAGGCCACAGCATTAAGTGATGCGAATTCTTCCAGATCTGTTGCTCAAGTGTTCCGTCTTCAGTTGTCGGCTAAGCTTCAGAAAGTAATTCCACCCTTACTCAATGGCAACAATCACTTTGTTACAGAGGATTTGGAGAAAGCAGCATTGCTAAATTCATTTACCGCCAAGTTCTTTGCCATCGATACTAGACCCAATACTGTAATCACCCTGCTGTGTTATTGAAATCTTAGTTCGCTTAATTTCTCACCCGCTTGTTTCAAAAAGAAATAAGTCGTCTTAAAAATTCACATCCGGTAGGAACTGATAATATTCCAAACTCACTCATCAAACAATTAAGAGATTGTCCACCCTTACTGAGTAAGTTATTTTCAGTGTTTCTTGAGAATGACTTATTCCCGGACTACTGGAAAGTTTCTATTATAATTCCCGTATTTAAATCTGGTTCCCGATCAGATATTCACGATTATCGCGGTGGTCATAAAAGACCCTCTCTGGCTAAACATTTTGAAAAACGAATTGCCAAAAAAATTACAGATTTCCGCATAAACAATAACATTCTCACCTCCTCACATCATGGTTTTTTACTGGACCGATCTTGTGAAACATGCCACATGTCTTTTCTAAATCTACTTACTCCTCTTCGTAATGATCATCTATCTGTGGTAGTTATCTATTTTGACCTTAATAATGCATTCGATGAAGTTCCTCACAGGAGGCTCCTAGCCAAACTAGAGGCTTTAGGATTTCGTAGTCCTCTTACTGACTTCATCAGATCTTATCTTTCAAATTGACAACAAAAATGTCTTAGTGGGATCCTCATACTCTACTCCAAGCGCAATTTTGAGTGGTGTCCTTCAAGGTACCGTGCTAGATCCTCTGCTCTTCTTGCGTTACATAAATGATATCTCATTGGGTGTTAAACACTCCCAATCTTATATTTATGCAGATGATATCAAGTGTTTATACTCCTTCTCTCACTTTACGGCCGCGAGATGATTATAACAAATTCATTCTGATCTGCACGCTCTTTTGGCGTGGAGCTCAACATGGAAGATGGAGTTCTCACCTTCTGAGTGCCGATACGTGTGCTTTGGGCCTGAAAGACTGCCACAACCTGTTATTTTTCAAGGTTACCAAATGATTGAATGTTCCAGTATCAAGGAGCTAGGATTAAGCTACACCAATAAATTAGACATTTATCCTCATGCCGATAGAATTGCAGCCAAAGTCGCACACATTTGCGGCTTTATCTCTTATAATTTCGATCTTCCTGAAATAAAATGAAGACTTTATTGTATGTTCATGCTTCTCATCTTAGAATAATGTTGCCCCTTTTTCGGTCTCGTAAATAATAATAATAATAATAATAATAATAATAATAATTTGTATATTTAAGGCCCAAGGGGCCCTGTCGTTACAAACTTAGTGCTATCGTGAAAAAAAAAATAATAATGATGAGCAGTGAACTCTTATAAATAATTGTCATCGGCAGTAAAAAAAACTCCTAGATCGGTGGATGAGTTCAGCGGGCCACCGAGTTCAAAAAAAGTTTAGGAGAAAAAACTGCCTTAATAGGTAAAAGGGTTTGATGTGGTTAGTTTGGGACCTGATGTTGAGGGTTCGGGACGTTTATGGTCATGGGAAAAAATAATATATCGTTGAGTTAGGAAGAGGTCATCCGGAAGGCAGGAGAAGGCAGTAAAAGTCAAGGCGACATCATCGAGTTGTGACCCACCAGATGCCAGAGCCAATCGCGAAGACCACAGCGAAGGTTGCAAAAACGGAGAAGAATTCGCAGCCCTTAGAAGTGATGCTTGACTCTGCAGAGGGAAATGCTAACATATTTAGAAACCATTTTAGTATCCTGGGAAGAGCTTCAAATGCCAGGAGGTCCCCTTTCAAAATCTACAACTTGCGTGTTTGGAAAGGAAACAGACAGTAACGACTTTATTTCCTCTAAATTTAAATGCTTATATAATTTGCCTTTAAAAATCGACAGTGTAGAAGACAGTCTAATATCGAGAGGAAGGTTGTTCCAAATAAAAGCATATTTGGAGGTAAAAAAGCGAGAACGGTTAGATGTGGAGCTATGGGGTGGTAAAATTATCATGAAAGAGTTACGAGCGGCGTAAGGTCGGTCAACTGGAAGGAGAGCGTTAATTTGTGGGAGATTAGGACTATTGTTAAGGTAGCCGTTCAAAAATTGAACAAATTCAAAAAACGTTCACACGAAAACTGCTGTATCCGACAGCTTCTAATACTTGCTACGCAAATAGATGCCAATTAACGAAACTAAAGTTCCTTTGGGTCAGGAGATTGGCAGCAGGTTTTTGTCTTCTTTTTCGGCTTAATAATAACATAAATTTTCCCAGGACTTCTGTCATTACCCCCGTCAGCCATCCCTACAACCTAAGAAACTCGGCAATTATTATACCCCCCTGCATCTTCCTCATGTAAACGTTCGTTGTTTTTTGCTTCCAGATATAGCTTTCTGTGGAATAACTTGTCAATCGAAATTAGGTCGTTAACTAGACTGTCTGCTTTCAAATGGGTACTACATATGTACCGTAACACTGATTTTATTAACCTTCTATTCTCCACATCTTTTCCGAGCAGCTTTCTCCATGACTCCGAGATAGGACCATTGGGAAATGAGGAGATCTGCTTGAAACTATTCTCTCTGCCTCGTGTCCCCCGAGAACATAGATGTTTCCATTAACCACCGCTGAATCAAACGAAACCACGCTGAAGTACTCAGTATAAATTGCTGCAGTTTCGTTGACTTCTCACCTTCATCAGACCACCCACACCTATTTCTGCTCTACTACTATGTTCCTACTACTATATCCCTGAACAGTTTTTCAAGATGCTTTTGGAAACCCCATAGCTGACGCTAAGTTGACCGCCGATAGCTTCAATGCGTTCCTTTCCAAAACGTTTAGAGAAAGCTCGTTCGCTGCACCTCCGGTTATCCAGGCTTGGACGGGTGCCATACTCGAAACCATAAGTTTTACCGTCTGGGATGTGACTGTAGCCATTCGTCGTTATCGTCAATCCTATAGTCCAGGACCAGATGGCGTCCCAGTTAGCCTTCTAAAAGCTGAAGCGAATGATATCTTTCCATCGATTCTTTGTAAGGTATTTAATCTTGCTCTTGAGAGCGAAACCTTTCCTTCGTTGTGGAAGGAATCGCACATAATGCCTATTCGCAAGCATGGCCGATCGACATCATTCGACAACTTTAGGCCAATAAATACACTTCCCGCAGCATCGAAGATCTTGGAGACCTTAATCAAAGAGAAGATGATGCGTCACTTGACAGAGAACAACCTGCTCAGTACAGCTCAACATGGCTTTCTCGAGAAACGATCTTGTGACACCTACCAGCTCTCTTTCTTTGATTATGTGCTGCAATCTAGAGACAGCGGTTTTGCCACTTATAGCGTCTATTTTGATTTAACTAAGGCCTTTGATCGGGTCGATCATAACCTCCTCCTTCTGAAACTGGCCTCCTTCGGCATAGGTAGCAAGCCACTGAAATTCATATCTTCCTATTTGGATGCTCGCACACAACGAGTAAAAATTTCCAATGTTATCTCCAACCCCACGTATGTGAGGAGTGGAGTTATACAGGGTAGTGTACTGGGTCCGCTCCTATTTTGCCTTTTTGTCAACGACGTTTTAGATTATTTTCAGTATGGCAGACCCTTCATGTACGCTGATGATTTAAAAGTCGCTTATCGATATAAACCGGCAGATCGCAACATCGTGCTCGAGCTGATAAAAAAGGATCTTCAGGCCTTCGCCCAGTGGTGTTGCACATGGCACCTCACCCTATCATGGCACAAATGTTCCGCTATGGTTGTTGGCGACGATCATCAACCGGAATTAAGCATTGACGGCCACGAACTAAATGTCCCAGGAGTTATCAAGGATTTGGGCATATCCTACTCTAATAGTCTCAATTTGTCAGAGCACTGTGCCCTGATAGTCTCGAAAGCACGCCGAACCACCGGATTTATCCTTAGAAATTTTAAGACTTTAAAGGTTAGAACTAGCCTTTATAATATGTACGTGAGACCTAGTCTTGAATACTGCTCGCCTCTGTTCAGTCTTCTGCGCACTAGTGAACGGAAGAAAATAGAATCGGTGCAGCACTTCTTCACTAGAAGAGTTTTCACTACAGAACACCGTAACTTAACCTACCAACAAAGGTGCGAACTTATAAAGCTGGATCCCCTATGGCTTCGTCGATTGCAGAAGGGTCTATTTTTACTGTTTAAACTTTTGAATGGTCAAACCTTTAATCCTCTTAGTACAATAAGGCAGCTTGAGCACTCTCGACGCGCCAGTCATCGAGACGTATTTTTATTTCTTCCTATGGCACGCACAGTTAAGTACCGGCAATTCTTTTCAGTAAATGCCATATCAATCTGGAATAAGCTGCCCAAAAGTATTAAAACCCAGCAAAACTACCCTATGTTTAAGAGAGCTATAACTAGTTTTCTACATTCAGGACAACTTTCACGAATTTTGGGTGCTGACTCGGTGGAATCTCTCTTTCACTCTGATGGCGTTCGTGGACTTTGAACCCCGCCAGGCTTCGCTGCTGAAGATAATGCTGCTAAAGCAGCAACCCGCAGTCTGCTAACCCTTCAGCCGATAGCTCGCAACTTTTGCCGACAACCATTGAAGAAAGACTGAGAACACTGTGTTCTTGTGCCAACCCTCTCCGTCTGGAACTAATGTTTTTAAACGATATGAAACAGTTCTCCTGCTGATGAGTCAACTCAGCTTACAACTGTACATTTATTCCGTTTGTATCATACCTTTGAAGGCATGTATTTTTCACTTAAAACAAACTCCTAATCTCGCCCAGTATTGACGAAACAAAAAACCTGAAACAAAACCAATACTGGCTGCAACATAAGGAGTTTGTTTTAGGTTTTTTACGGTCTTCGAGGTGTTGGAAGGCGCCCAAGAGGTGCATTACCAACTCTTTACAATTGCCTGTAAACTGGCATAATAAACATATTATTATTATATTATTATAATAACATAGATGTTTCCATTAACCACCGCTGAATCAAACGAAACCACACGGAAGCACTCAGTCTTAAATGCTGCAGTTTCGTTGACTACTCTCCTTCATCAGACCACCCACACCTTTTAATGCTCTACTACTATATTCCTACTACTATCTTCCTAAGCAGTTTTTTTTCTCTTGCACACTTTTTGAACATGGAGGCCCATTGAACACTGTCTACCTTTTCACTGTAAGAGTTTTTTTTACTGTCATAAGTTTTCGTTTTTAGTTCAAAATTACCTGCAAAACATTGCTAAATGTTGCCCCAAAAGGACAATTTCTGCTGACATTATTACGAATTTCTACATCTACTTGCACATACTGTCAAATTATTTTTGAATTTTCATTTTTTCGGTGCAAAAGAAACCGTGCATGCAGCCTACATTGATTTCCGGAAGGCCTTCGACAATATTTCACACCAACGTCTCCTGCATAAGTACAGAGTGATGGGTATCGGAGGCAGACTTCTTACGTGGATTGAGAATTTACTATCAGGTCGTTCCTAAATGGTGTGTGTAGGACGACAACAATCAAGGCCGACAGTCATCGAGAGCGGAGTCCCTCAAGGTTCAGTACTCGGACCTACCCTCTTTATCTTGTTCGTTAATGATTGTGTACATGAATTGGACTGCGAATGTGCCACGTTTGCAGATGATGTAATAATATGGAAGGTTATCAGGTGTGCTGCTGATGAAGATAACTTCCAAGAAAATCTTTTTTGATTAAACGATCGGTCACATAGATGGCTGCTCTCCTTCAATTCGAACAAATGCACTCTGCTGCGCCTGGGAACTCGAAATGCGGTGCCTTATGCGCGACCGTACCATCTGAATGGAATCCTACTGCAGGAAACAGAAATACCGAAGGATCTCAGCATCTGGATGGCAGACAATCTTAAACCTTTAACACAATGTTGTATGGTGGCTAAAATTGCAACTTCAATGTTGTACGCCATCGAGCGGGCATTAAACGGTTTTTGATGAAGACTGTTTCTCGAAAATCTTCAGTACCTTCATAAGGCCACATCTTGAATACGTGATTCATGCCTGGAGACCGTGGATTCGACAGAATTATAACATATTTGAGAGGGTGCAGCGGCGGGCAACAAAATTAGTAAGAAGCCAAGGTTTACTACCATATGAGATCCACCTAAATAACCTTAATACATATTTTTTTGATTTAAAGGCAGTTTTGCGGAGATTTGATGCAAACCTTCCGTATTATGCGTGGCTTTGACTGCGCACTCATGTGTGACGATGTCTTCCAACTCGCCACTAAAACTAATCTCCAAGGGCATTTCTTCAAACTGAATGTGCCCCAAGGACGATTGGATGTACGAAAGAATTTTTTCTCTAATCGTGTCGTGGACCCGTGGAATAACCTTCCCGAGGCGATTGTTGTGTCCCAATCTGTGGAGACATTCAAACACCGACTTAATATGCAAATGCTACAACACAACGTGAACTATGTAATAAATTAAACTTGAAACACCACTATATTTTTCTGACTGTTAACTTGTTAACATTGTTTAAAATTCCTGAGATTTTGATGTGACAAATAGGGAGTTCAAAGGCGCGAG
This sequence comes from Ligula intestinalis, assembly GCA_036362985.1. Taxonomy (NCBI): domain Eukaryota; kingdom Metazoa; phylum Platyhelminthes; class Cestoda; order Diphyllobothriidea; family Diphyllobothriidae; genus Ligula; species Ligula intestinalis. The sequence goes on along the minus strand of JAYGXS010000006.1, from coordinate 8,351,702 downwards.
CCTATTTTTTCCTCAAATATACTGACAGACTGAATGAATTCTGTGGAAGCAGTTTTTTCCCCAACGTTTTGTTTTTTAAAGTGGGGGTCCGCTGAACACTTCCGCCCTTTTATTGATAATATTTTTTTACTTCTTTCTCCATAGTTCACTATGCGTTTCAGAGAGTGTTAAATTGTATTTTAAAATGACGATACGCTAGTCAATATGAATTTACATGCACACATTACTGAACGCTCCCTCTGCATATGTGGTCGCTCTGGAGAGCAGCATTAATAAATTTTGCATTTATTTTCGCACAGGACTAATTTTGAAATGACGAGGTCCTCCAGGTGTTAAATAAATTCTTCAATTTAATTCTCATACAGATAGATGTCAGTTAGCAAATATTTAATGTTTTGGGTAAAAAAGGCTTGAAGCTAGTACATGCTCTACTCTCGCGTTATTAATAGTCCATATCTCCCACAAATTAACGCTCTTGCGCCGGTAAACCGACATTATGCCACTCTTAACGCTTCCACGATAACTTGATCACCCCGTAGCTCCACATCTGACCAGTCTCGCTTTTCTTTACCTTTAAGTATTCATTTATTTGGAAAAATCTTCCACTCGAAATTAGGTGGTCTTCTGCATTAGCAATTTTCAAAGGCAAGTTGCGTAAACATTTCAATTTGGAGGAAATAAAGTCGCTACTGTCTGTTTCTTTTCAAACCACGCAAATTTTAGATTTCGGAAAGGGCCCTTTTTGGTATTTGAAGCTCTTTCCAGGATACGGAGATCTTCGAGGACGCCATTGATGATTATTGCTTGGTCACTAACTTGTTGGTGGACTCTGGATTCTGATGGGTCGCATCCCAGTGATCTTGCATTGAGGTCTTCTGTCTTCTCCTGTTGTTCCGCATGACAACTTCTTAACTCACCGCTATAGTATTTTTCCCATGGCAATAAGCATCCCGAACACTCAACAGCAGGATCCCATCTAAGTACATTATGGCATACCATGCTACCGATGAAGGCAGTTTTTTATCTTCATTTTTAGAAATCATTGGCACGCTCAGCTTATTCACTAATATAGGAGATTTTTACTGCGCAGATAGTTCTTAAATAAGAGTTCGGTGTTAATTGGAAATATTTTTATTTTCATGATAGCACTTCGTTTGTAATGAAAGAGCCCTTTGTTGTTAATTATACAATTAATTATCATTAAATGTGAAGAAAATAGATAATTGTATGCTTCGGCCGCCAACTCACCACTGCGGAGTAGCCACCTCATTTGTTGCTGTTTTCCCAACTCTGAAGATGGACTTATGCATGGGTTCGAAAGCTCAGACTAATAAATTAATGATTGTGGTGTTCGATAAAACGTCTTCTTCTTCAATATTCACTTACTGGAATGCGAAAATTTGTCTCAATTCGGTAAAGCTTGGCATATTGCCCTGGTTATACAGGCCCTTACAGTTTAACCTCTTCTGGATATTTCGCATAATCTGGGCCGCAGTTCCTCCCTGATTGGGGTATTAAATTTAAGCCAACATACCTCAGCTGTGTGGCCATCCATAGAAGGTCACAAGCGAATGCACTCGATTGGACGTAAGCAAAACGAATTTTGCGATCCTGGAAATTGCCACCAAGCGAGGCGGTTACTGCCTCGGTTGAAGATTTCAGAAGAACACTGGATGGCAAAGAGAAAGCTTTAACAACAAGATTTCTTATCGCCAGCCTTGCGAACCTTTTTCTTGCCGTTGTCTCTGTTCATCCTTTTCCGCCATCGAAACAAGTGTTTTTTTACAACAACCTTACGTCAGCGATGGCCTCCTCCGGTCTCACCTCCATGATTGTTGATCATAAGGCCAGTCGGGCGGTGTTACCCTGGTAAACGGCAGCATCTGCTGTTATAAGACTTCTCCAACGACAAGAAGCGTTTCCAGCCCTCAAACGTTCTCATCAACTGTCCTGTCTCATTTCACTTCAATCAACCCTATCAACCAACCTCCTTAATTCTGTGGAAGCAGTTTTTTTCCCCAACGTTTTGTGTTTTTTAAATGGGGGTATGATGAACTCTGCCCCCTATTTATTGATCGTATTTTTTTCACTGCTTCCTCCATAGTTCACTATGCGTTTCATAGAGTGTTAAGTATTATTTTAAATTGACAATATCTTAGTGAATATAAATTTATCTGCAGACATTGCTGAACGCTCTTCCTGCATATGTTGCTGATCCGGAGAGCAGCATTTATAAATTTTGCATTTATTTTCCCACAGCACTTAGTTTGCAATGCGAAGCCCTCCTGACCTAAAATAAAAAAATATTTATTTCTTATACAGATATATGTCAGTTAGCAAATATTTAATTTCTTTGGGTATCATTCAGTATAATTCAGTTTATATAAGGGAAAGGAAGGAAGTTTTTTCCATTCTTCAATGACCCGCTGGGAGAAGAAGTGGGCCCGCACTTCTAGTTTGGCGTGGTGTTTCTTCAGTTTGTATGGATGATTGCGTAGATGTATTGTTTGTGCAAATTCAAAGAAGTCGGTCATCTGAAGAACAGAATCTACTTCCCTGAGGATTTTAAAAACCATGATCATATCTCCTTTGTATTGCCTATGATAGAAAGGAAAAGATTGAGACTATCTAGATGGCATTCATGTGGAAGACCTCCTAAGATGCTGACTAGCTTGGTCGCCCTTCTTTGGACTTTCTCGAGCATTGCGTAATCTTTCTTCATCCAAGGACACCACGCCTGGACGCAGTACTCTAACATCGGCCGAACAAATATTCCGAAGACTCGCGTAAGAAGCTCCTTATTAAAATAGAGGAAGGACCTTCTGATCGCTCCGAGGATGCCCATAGCCTTCTTTGTGGTTTAAGCACAGTGAGTTGATGGTTTGAGGTGGGGCGTTATGCGTACACCTAGATCCCGTAGTTCGTTCACTAGCTCGAGTTGATGACCTGGGATCGAGTCAACATACTCGGATGGTATCACTTTTCTGCGATTAGACCGTAAGCGGATTACTTGGCATTTGTTGAAGTTCAGCTGCGGAAGCCATTTTTCACACCACTTTTGCAAGCGATCCAAGTCATTTTGTAAGGTCTGTCCATCCTCTGAACTTTTGATTTACTTACACTGGACCCCACTGGATACGGTTTTCTATTCTGTTTTGGTGTCTTCAATACAAACACGCTGACGCCTGCCTGTTAGGAAGTCGGCTAACCATTTGAGTAGGTTTCCAGTCCCACCCATTTGATGCAGCTTTGCTATTAGTCATCTGTGTGGGACCTTATTGAATGCCTTGCTGAAGTCAATGTAGACCGCATCGACCGACGAACCCATTTACAGAGATTTCGTACAGCTTTCCATGGATGTGAGCAGGTTTGTGAGACAAGAGTGGCCACTTCGGAATCTGTGTTGCGCTGCCCTTAGCAAGTTCTTCTCCTCAATGTGTCTCATCAGTTCCGTTTTGATAAGTTTCTCCATTACTTTGCAACAAATGCTTGTGAGACTAACTGGTCTAAAGCTATAAGGTGAAGTTCGCTCTCCTCCTTTATAAATGGGTGTTATGTTGGCCAGCTTCCTGTAAGTAGGCAGGGGCCCCTCTCCATTAAAGTTTCAAAGATCTTGGAAAGCGGAAAAGAACACTTGAAGATGGTAAATGCTTTCAGTTTAACGTTATTCATAATCCTAATCACCAATAAATTAACGCTCTTACCCTGGTAAACCGACCTGACGCCACTCTTAACGCTTCCACGATAACTTTACCACCCCGTAGCTTCACATCTGACCGAACACGGTAGCTTCAATTTACTTTGATGTAAAAAAAGCCTTTGATAAAGTTCCCCATAACAGACTGATCGTGAAGCTAGTGAGTCACGGGATTTGCCCCCCCCCCTCCTTGATTTCCTCAAATCCTATCTTCAAAACAAATTCCAAGTAGAACAACTTCGAAATATAGTATCAGAACCAGCTCATATAAGCAAAGACGTTTTTCAAGGCACTATCCTAGGTCCCCTCATATTTCTCATTTACATCCATGAGTTATCCACGATATCAACATCTGCTAAAACATTTTTATATGCAGATGACTTACAACTCGCATATGCCTATAACAAAAATTCAATAAGAAGTGTGCATATAATAATTGAATTAAATCTTCAATAACTAAACGACTGGCGTGTTCAGTGGCAAATGCCGTTTTTACCAACAAAATGTTATCTCATGATTTTTGGACCACTTAATCTCCCCCCCCCCATAATGTTTAGTGGTCAAGAAATAAAAGTGCTTACATCATTAAAATATTTAAGTCTTAGCTATTCTAATGCTCTTGACTTATCCTCACATTTTAAACAAATCGCACCGAAAGCCAATCGACTAGGTGGCTTCGTAAGTAGAAATTTCACATTAATTACACTTAAGACTTAGTTTTACAACATGTACGCTTGACCTATTCTAGATTACTGCTCAATATTTTTCGGTACCATTCCATCAGATGACAGACAGAAACTAGAAAAAATCCAGCGAAGGTTTACCAGAGTTCTGTGTAAACGCGATGACGCCCGAGACTCCTATACAGTAATGTACAATAGATATGGTCTTAAACCCCTCTGGCAAAGGCGACTCCAAAATGGTTTTACTTTCCTATTTAAAGTGACACATAATCAGAACATCTTGAGCAATAATATGTTAACAAATCAAAA
>JAYGXS010000006.1:8330826-8343719 GCA_036362985.1 Ligula intestinalis | reverse complement strand
ACCAGCTGGTGTTCAGGGTTATGCTTGGCTGATGAAGGCTAATAAGCCCGAAACAGTTCTGTATCAAGTTACCCCCAGATGCTGTCATACCCCACTTACTGCTATTATGACTTGGCCGGAATCGGCCTGGCAGGCAGTCACCCGTTGGGGACCTCTGACCACCACACGAACTTTGTTTAGTTCGGAAGTCAATTCGATCGGTGTTCGCACATTCCTGAGTGAATATATATAGATATATATATAAAGCCAGTGTAGAGGCAATTTTAAATATTTGGTAAAACACCTCTTGGGTGCCTTCCGAAACATCGAAAGCAGGAAATAAACCTTAAACAAACTCCCTGATTTGCAGCGAGTATTGATTTTTTTCACTATGTGTTTTTTCAATACTGGGCAAGATAGTGAGTTTGTTTTAAGTGAAAAAATACCTGACTTCTTTGTCGGCAAAAAATGCGCGCTGTTGGCTAATGAATAAGCTAATTGCGGGCCGCAGCTTCAGCAGCATTATCTTCAGCATGAGGCCTGGCAGGGTTCAAAGTCCACGAACGCCATCAGAGTGAAAGAGAGATTCCACCGAGTCAGCACCCGAAATTCTTGAAAGCTGTCCTGAGTGTAGAAAACAAGTGATAGCCCTCTTAAACACAGGGTAGTTTTGCTGGGTTTTAATAGTTCTGAGCAGCTTATTTCAGATTGATGTGGCGTTTACTGAAAAGGATTGCCAGTACTTAACTGTGTCTGCCATAGGAAGAAATAAAAGTACCTCTCGATGACTGGCACACAGAGAGTGTTCAAGCTGCCTTATTGTACTTAGAGGATTAAAGGTTTGGCCATTCAAAAGTTTAAACAGTAAAATAGACCCTTCTGTATTCAGGAGATCTAGCTTTAGAAGTTTACACCCTTGTTTGTATGATAAGTGACGGTGTTCTGTAGTGAAAATTATTTTAAAGAAGAAGCGCTGGACAGATTCTGTTTTCTAACGTTCACTAGTGCGCAGAAGACTGAATAGGGGCAACACGTATTCAAGACTAGTTCTCACGAACAAATTATAAAGGCCAGTTTTAACCTTTATGGTCTTGAAATTTCTAAGGATAAATCCGGTAGTTTGGCGTGCTTTCGAGTAACCAGGGCACAGTTCGATGACAGATTCAGACACTTATAATAGGATATGCCCAAATCCTTGATAACTGCTGGGAAATTTAGTTCGCCAACATGTTTGCTTGATTGCAAATGGTGATCTTCGCGAACAACCATAACGGAACAGTTAGGCGATGAAAGGATGAGGCATCATATGCAACACCACTGGGCGAAAGCCTGAAGATCCTTTTTTATCAGCCCGAGCACGATGTTGCCATCTGACGGTTTATATTGATAAGCGACTTTTAAATCATCAGCATACATGAAGGGTCTACCACACTGAAAGCAATCTGGAACGTCGTTGACAAAAAGGCAAAAAAGGAGTGCCCCAAGACCACTACCCTGTATAACTCCACTACCTACATGCGTGAGGTTTGAGATCACATTGCAAATTTTTACTCGTTGTGTGGAACATCCAAATAGGAAGATATTAAGTTCAGAGGCTTGCTACCTATGCCGAAATAGGTCGGTTTCAGAAGGCGGAATTTATGATCGACCCGATCACAGGCCTTAGCAAAATGGAAATCGACACTATAAATTGCAAAACCGCTGTTTCTAGGTTGTAGAACATAATCAAAGAAAGAGAGCTGGCACGTGTCACAAATCCTTTTCTCGAGATATCCATGTTGAGCTGCACTAAGCAGGTTGTTCTCTGTCAAGTGACGCAACATCTTTTCTTTGATCTTCAAGGCTACGGGAAGTGTATTTTTTGGCTTAAATTTGCGAAATGACGTCGATCGATCATGCTTGGATATAGGCATTATGTGCGATTCCTTCCACAACGAAGGAAAGGTTCCGCTCTCAAGAGCAAGATCAAATATTTAACACAGAATACACGGAAAAATATCATGTGCTTTAGCTTTTATAAGGTGTACTGGGACGCTATCTGGTCCTGGATTATAAGATTGACGATAACGACGAATGGCTACAGTCACGTCCCAGACGGTAGAACTTATTTTTTACAGGATGGCACCCCTAAAAATTTATTTCCAATTCCCATACTGCATCATAGTATTGGTCAACACTATAAAACTTATGTGCCGAGGTACAAGGCAGATAAAGTGCATGAATATAACATTGGGGTGACTCAGGCGACATAGATAAATCGAATCTCGGAAAACTCTTCATATGGGGCGGTCACGGGGGTATTGGCTGTTTTAAAATACTTGCCTGCTGTTGATTTATGTATTGCAATAATTGGTTTAGCGAACCCAAAAACTAACATCAAAAACCTGTCAGAATGCTAACCAGGCTGAAATCTCGAAGAATAAATTACCTACGGATGACGAGAAATTCGAACCATATATCAAAACGCACGCAACCAGAATTCGGTTCTTGATTCTGTATTGCTTCATTCACGTAAGAATATAAACATTTTTTGATTTGCTACCTATTCTTTTGATTACGTTTGAGCCAAATACCAATCGTTCTTTCACCAGGAACTTCCTTCGAACGTTTCATTAAGAGAGTGCAATAGATCCTTTGTCTTCATTTAAGAGTCAAAAAGAAAATTTTTTATCATCGATGAAAGGCTTCTATTTTCTAAAGATATGGACAGCTTTCTGTATTACTATGAGTACTTAACCCTTAATATAAATAGTCAATAACGCTAAAAAATTGAGTCTTCTTGAATTTTAACCTTGAACACGATCTCCTACCCAGAGTGTAAACGCGAATTTATGAAGGTGACTGAAATAAAGGAATTATTTTCTCTTGATTAAATTCCATACAGTTCTTTAGTTTTTTGGAAGAGTATTTCAAATTGTCAAAAGCGCTAACTTTTACGGTAAAATTACCATTCAAATTAAAACTTTGCTTTGAACGAATGAATTATTGAGCGACCGGCACTTGTCGAATATAAACCCTAAAAATATCGAAAATTCTCGAATACGCATTATATATAGGATAACATTATTTCCGATATTATTGTTGCTTTTAATTCGAGTACAGTGAACGCACGTGCTGTCTTTTTCTATGAGTAAATAAATTGATTCAAGCATACAATTTTGACTACACGACCGAACCATGTTTTGGTTGATTAGTCAACATTTTGCTTATCCCAACGCATTATTTTCAATTATCATTTTTTGTCCACTGGGTGTCTTAGTTTGATATGCAGAGTGTTCGGCTTATGCGTAATCTGTATCTTGTGTATTTGCACATGCAGGTACACAGTTTGGGGCTAAAACATAGTGGATTAACTTCTTTTATTGTGCGTTGGTCATCAAAATCGGCTAGAAATTTAATCAAATTTTGCGTCGCGGTCGCGTTTACCTTCACTTTAGAAAAAGATGACAGACAGTGCCTTCCCTGTATGGACGTCCTTCTTAGTAGAAGACCGGATGAAACAATAAGTAGAGGTGTATTTCGCAAGAAAACCTGGACAGGGCAATTCAATAATTTCTACAGTTTTATACCACTAAGTCGGAAACGTGGCCTAGTCCACTGCCTCGGTAACTGAGCTAGGAGAATCTTTTCCCCAGAGACACTGGAGAAAGAACTCCTACTCAGTATAAACACTCTACAAGAAAATTGATTTCCCGAGATGTTCATCAATAAGTTTTTGGAAGAGCGTCCACCAAAATCGGAAGTACCGACGTCTGAGAAGAAAAAATTATTTCTTACATTGCCATTTCAAGTTGATCAAGCAAGCGAACTTCTCCAGCTTTTCCTGAGCGCTGCAATAGCGCGTACATATCCAGCAGCTAAGTTAAGATTAGTATTTTCAAGCACTCGCCTTGAAAGCAAGGAAAGACTTCGGTTCCAGACCTCATTAATTTGCATGTTCCACTTTACATGCTCCCGTGGGGCAAGTTACATTGGTTTAACAACAAGGCGGCTATCTAAACGCATGCGGGAACGCAATTGAGACTGGCTAAACGAAGGCGAGGTGAAGTCAATATCTAGTGTGATTTTGGCTCACTTGGTTGACAGTTGTCACCGGGTAGACATAAATCAAGCTTTTCGAGTCTTTTATAAAGTACCAGCGAAACACTTCATGTTCCTGCGTCAACGGATACTTGCGATGGCGGAAGCCATAGCATACGAATAAAAAACCAGATCTTATGTACGTAGTAGTCCTTGTCGTTGCCCTTCGGCTCCCGTGGCCCACAACAAACTCAACATCCCTCTACACACATTCTAGCATGCTGCGAGATGATGAGCAGACAGTGACAACTGGTGTCACGACGCCGAGAAGCAAAGAGACAATAGGTTAATATGAACTTATTGTGGGACACTTCCCTCCTCTATCCTGCTACCCTTTGATCTCTTACCAATTCCCCCTTTCCCCTTAAATGCCGTTGGATTGGCTGCTTAAGCTTTTGTTAACTCCATCCCTTTATACTATCGTACACGCCTGATTATGAATTAATCCAAAAACGTTCGTTCGCCTAACTTAACTTCTTAAAAAACCAAGTTACTTCAAAAATACAGCATGAACTCTTTCTGTATAAACAATCTTATTGAAAGCACATTGAATCTTCTATCCTACAAAAAGGAATAAGCAACACCCTGCTCAGCCAATCAGATAGATTAATTGAATCAATAATATCAAATTAGCATTTATGTACCTATAAGAGTAGGTGATGCAGAAGCAATTGTATGGCATCTACTTAGTCATGGTCATTTATAGGTAACACAAGGCATATTTTATTTGTTTAACTAGCTCCGACAAATACTTCCGTGCCGCGACTTGGCCCAAGTTGGATTACTGGGCTTTAACAGCCTGCACCTGCATCAGCTACACATTCGCTAATGCGGCAAAGGAGTGTCAAGGGACACCTATGCCAGATGGCCTGTGTTGTATAATTGAGGGACTAGCCAGTGAAATTGCTTATTCACTGACAGCCAAAACATGCCATAAAGGCATCGGCAGTGCACCTTCGTCATCAGTACCCGTGAAAACTACTAAAGAAGGTGAACAGTGTTTTGTGCTATTTAATGCACATGGTAAAATTTAAGACTGAGAAGGGGTAAGCAAACTTAAATAATTTATTTGACCCATTTGCAAAAATCTGCCAACCACCAAGTAATTAAGTATGCTTATAAGTCATGTGGTTGATTCTCGATTGATTCATTTGAAAGTCTTGCTTACCAAATGTGTATTCTTGGTTACGAAAAGTGCAATAGGCTGAAAAGGTCAATGGAACAAATTGTTATTAAATACACCACTCCCAATGCACCTTGTAGCTCAGTTAATAGAGCGTTAACTGTGCTAAAGCCTTTCGATTTTCATTTTGGTTCAAATCCCACCAGGGTTAAGAACTTTTCACAATTCTGTAAACTTAAAAGTAAAAATGTTATCAATTACCCTACTGGCAGCACACTTGTTTGCGAGATCCCAGACCGGCACCAGTATTTGTTTTGATCCTTGACATAGTTATGAAGAATCCGGCAACTTCCCACATAGTATGCGGTTGTTTGACATCAAAGTTTCGTCTGTCCCCGCATATAAATATACTCTCAAACAGGGAAATTTGCTACTCAACAACTAATGAAGGTACTCGCTATTTATAAATATGACCAACATTAAGAGTATCTTGTTTTTCAATATTTCATGTTCGCTACTGTCTGGTAGACTTTCAAAGACTTTTCAAGATTTCAACGTCATTGTTTAAGAAACGTGCGAGTCCTCTTTAATTTTAATAATTTTGAAGAATTAATTTTAACTGTGAATATAATTTATATGTAAGTTTGCGGATATAGCTCGAAGGAGGTCAGCATCAATAAAAATGTATTACAATACGTCCTGATAAATGGTCTGAAGAATTTTTTTCGTGTTTACGGATGAAAAGAATAATCTTGTGCTTCCAAATCCAAAATAAATAGCTTTTTTGCATATACATATATTAAACGTCAATGTATTAAATAGTATGCGTATTTTGTTACATGTTTTGACGCTTGGCCAGTAACGCAGACAGCGGTTGGCGCAGAAAGTATAGCATATCCCGATCGGTTGTTATGCAATACGTCCATTATGCAGATATGCTATTTGAGACGAGTCGTAAATGCACCACATGTGAATTTTAAAACTCAAAGTCTACTCGCGATGGTATTTAGCTTTCATAAATGTACATTTGTACAGTGATGTGAAATACTGGCCAGAGCCGCGGAAAGCCGTAATATCTTTAAAATAGTCGAAGTTCAATGCGGTGGATATATAGTTGAAAAGCACTAACATCTTGATTAACTAACACTCGACGTCACAAAAGGACTTATGGACTGGGTTCGATGGGGGGACAATGTTTCAATCGCCAATGCAACCGAACATGCGAGTTTTACGAAGAAATTGAGAGGAAGACGAAATGATCACTGGGACAATACAAAAACTAATCCGTAGTAGCAAGAGCTTTTGCTATCTACTCATTTTTCAGACTAAATATCCGCGATGGATATCGAAACGTCAGACAAACGAAGGTGTTGTCCCAACGATTCAATCATCTTATTATCAATGTTTTAATCGACCAGATGGATCTTTGCACCTTAAATTGTAATGAAATTATGTGTGAACGAGAGTACTAGTTGTGTTTTCGTCTTATGTACTCCACACATGGTCTTGGCATGTTAAATTTGTTATGCTCACAAACTATTATAACAACTATGACATATAAATTGCCATATCCAAAAACGGGGCACAGTTCGAGCGTAGGTATCCTACTCTTGTCAACATTACTGCCACATTTGAATTAAAAAGCTGGGTATTTGTGATTTATGTCAGTGTATAAGGGTATTGTCCGTGTCCGCAACATGTTTTCATACATTTTTAGTAAAGCTGGAAGGTTTGTGTTCACCTTTAAATGAGAATTGAATGTGCATATGCCTGACAAAGGCATCTTGAGCATCCCCTGAACATGCAACGATTACCAATATAATTGAATAGGCGAGTTCCAGGAAGCAGCTTAGGGAGAGGAAAATTTCCTGAGGAAGAGAATCAGTCACGTGGCAAGGATTGGGCCCCGCAACAACTCTGACGATAGCGGGCATAATTGACGCGCAATTGCCAAGTCTACATCCAACATGGACGAGGAAATCACGGCAATTATTGAGCCATCACCGCACCAATTTAGACCTCAAGCGCTAGCAAAAGGAACTGACAGTTATGGTACGCATGCGGGTGACTGCTATGAATTATAAATACCGTGCAATCTGTGCATGTATCATACTTATCTGCGCATATCTCAGACCTTTTTACGATTACCTATGACTAAGGATTCCTGACGGAATCCGAACCGTCAGGACAATAAACCTCTTGTACCAGTGATACAATGATTAGCTTAAATGCGTAAAGATTTATAACTTTGCACGATCATCTGTGATTTTACTAATTGGCTTGATAATCTCCTCTTCAAAAGCACATCTCCATAATTCACTGCTTTTATGATTTAGTCACTTTCGTTTTTGTATATCATTTTGATCGATATATGATCATCACTTCAACCTCATCTTTCCAAAACAATGTGCATGCCTATTTGTGCGATCGCTTCCATGTCTGTGTTTCAATTCCCGCTTTAATGTCATAGCTGATTATTGGCTGCATATATTTGATCTTAAATTGGCTACTGCTGTCGTAGTCTTGTTATCATCTGAATATGATAGCAGGATTTCTCTTAGTTAACGCCTACCTCCCGGATTTTAGCACACGCCAGCATACGTGCAGCAGAAATTGCAGCCGTCTTTTTCGGCTTTTTCTTCGGCATTTTACGCTTTCTTGTGCGTTGCACACGGCAGAAATGGTAAGTGCTTATTGTATAATACAATATGTAGAATGTTTTGGTCATCCATCGAGATCCATCGAGTAATCTTTCATTTTTTTGATCGTTACATGAAGCCATTGTAAATTATGGGTAAGCTACATTACAGATACTAAGACATTGCATTTTGTAGAGACATTTACTTGATAAATACCTTGGCAATAATTCCAAAAACGCTTTACTTGCGTATTAGCAAATGTTTCATTTTATATGAATTAGAAAGCTGACAGTTTCTTAAACTTTCAATTAGACCATTCTGGTCGATTGCTTATTCCACGAATAATACTTCGTTTGGCAAGGTATGTATTGATAAGGCAAACCTATTGTAGGGTTGAACACTTATAATAGTTATTTCACTCCGTAGTGGTTTTAAAACCTTCCGAGAGACGAATCATCAATACAATGCATATATGTTATGATATGTTTACTGTCGGTAAGGATCCAATTTATGTATTTAGTGCTACAACATGATAATACGTTAGCTTTTTGGAAGAATTCTCAATTTTTTATAATTTCAATGCGTTCCGTTAAATGATTTTTATAGTTGCTTTAAGTAACTGATCAAAATCCTCTCATATGAAATATAAGACGAGCATTTCATGTTATAAAGTACTAGCCTTTGCAGTCGAATTGTATACATTTATGACAAAAGGTAGGAATTCAAGAAATATAAGCTGAAGTCAAATATGTTCTTTGGAAAATAGAATGTTTTGGAGATTGATCACCCAGCTCGTCTTTCTCAAGCTTAAAGTCCCAAATAACAGATACCATAGTGAGTGCGTAGAAAAATCGATAATGGCATGGCATGGCGCGGCTGTCACCCTGTATCTCATCCCGTTCGGATTGGCCCGAGTCTCGGGTTCTTCTCCTTGGCACTTTTGCACGATGAATCCAACTCGATTATGTATGACGTTTCCGAGTACATAGCCGCGACCAATTCGCTGCTTTTCTTGCATAGGGCAGACAGCGGCAATATGAGTTTTTTTACTACGCAAAGTTGTGTCGGAAGTTCGAGCTATGCATGACGACTTGTGATGGATGGGCTGCTCTGTTTACGGTAAATAAATGTTCGTGAATGCGCCTAGCGGCAAAGTGTCCACTCTTACTACAAGAAACGTTATCGCACGACCCACATGCACTTTTATTCTCAAATGCATTCCTGTATAGATGGTTAACCGTATCCTTAGGATGTTCCAGTTAGGTGCGTTACGCCGTCGTTGGTTTATGGTTTTACGGCAACTTTACGTCATTCTGCATCTCACGACGAGCTGGAGAGTCAGATTTCCAAATTTATGAAGTTAATTCTATTACTTTACCTAATTATTGCTCCACTTTCGAGCCCCTGCTGTAAGTTAAATTTGAAGCATTTCATAAAGCTGTTTTGTTTGTTTATCAGCAGTTACTTGTTGTATTCAGGTACCATGCACTTTATATTTATAGAAAATGGACGCCATTTTCAACCCGAAGGATTATCCTCTGATATCTCCGACTTATTTCAGTCATTTAAATAAATTGTGTTTTTTAAGAAAACACAGATGTGAACACCCTTCATTGTTATCATATTTTAAATGCGAATGTTATGCCTGATCATATAATGCGTTTCAGCATAAACACCTAAGGGAACTCTTAATTTTCTCCAAACGTGTAAAGTTTTCAATGCACGTAATCATCCCTCCCCGCTCGCTTTTAAATTTATATCGGGACCAACAGTTTTAAAATAAAGGTAATCCTTGAGAAGATGGTTGCGTTAGAAAAATAACAATTTATGAAGATGTGACAGCCCAATCGATAACTTTCATTGCAATTTCCAGCTGCGGACTTTAAGCTGTAGCCACAATAGTGAGAGCATGAACAATTCGTTTTGAGCAAATGTTGAAATGTCTGAAAGAAATGCGTATCCTACACTTTGACTTGTGAATTGCAATCAGAAATCTCCAGCAATATATGAAGTACATGTTTGCTAAGAAATACGTGCGCATTAGAATGCACCTGTAAAGCGATCGTTTGTTTATCTAATGCTTGAGTAATCTTCGTACAACTTGAGCTATATTCTCAGATTGTGAAACCCGTCAAGTTTATATCGATGAAAATAAGAGGTTGCACGTAATTTAAGTGACATGCGGTAAGGTATTTTCGGCCACATTACGATTGGCTGGCAAGTTGGCAAGACCTTTTTTTGGCAATAGGCAGGATTTGTACAATTGAAAAGCATCCTGTCACCTACCCTTCAAAGGTCATTGTAAAACTGGCACGACTCCTGAAGCCTGCGAATGTTTACCTGTCTCAAGAGAAGGTCTTCACGATTGTGACTTGTGCAAATCCAAATCTGACGCTGACTACGCAAACTACTCAGTCTTAAACAACAACCCATGCGACATTTTTGACAATAGTAGGTTTGGCCACCCAGGTTAGTTAGCCCTAGCAGTCCATCTAGCTGTTCTGTTTTACTGGATTGGTCATAATGTAGGTTGTGTGAATTGGTCATATCAGGGAAACAAAAAAAAAATGAAAGGGTAGAGCAATCATGAGAAGAACATTATACAAATAATTATTTTAGTAATCTTATGTTTGGTTTGCGATTATTAAAATGCGAAAAACAGGCAATAGGAAATAAGAAGTGTGCAGCTGGTACCGGCGAATTGGATTCAATCATAAAGCGACTTGACATCGCATTGCAGAAATAAAAGTAAAACTGTAGCACACTCTAGCAGCCACTTGGAACTCACGGTCAGCCACTTACGCGTGGCGCCTTTGGCCAGTAAGGTCCGCACGTGCACGCCAGCCTTCGTCCATCTCAAGTTTGCATCATAACCGCTAGTCTAGACATAAGCTGCGTAAATGGCTGCCGTAACAAAGCATACACTGACATTGTGGCAATTCCCGACGCTCTCGTCACTTCGGACCACACAGCTCCAACGGAAGAATGTGTTCTCAGAAGACAACGTTTCCCTATTCTTCCTTCGTATACAAAAAAAACCATTCCTTATATGCTGGCCTCCACCAACTTCTTCTCTCCTAAGGAACCATGGTCTGAAAATCGCAGTTCCTAGGATTTAAGTAACTTAACCCCCTGCGATAAACCCATGAAGCATTGGATTTTTTCGCTTATTTTTAAAATCTCCTAATAGCACCGAACGCATTTGGACGGCTTTTTTTACAGAAACCTGACGAGCAATGGCCTGTCACTAAAAAAACTAAACTTTAAATGAAGTTACCAAACTAAACTTAACTGAAGCTACAAAAACAAAAAAACTGAATTACGTAAACAAAAATCAACAATTAAATCGATAATATCGAATATTTGTCCAGCAATGACCCTTGTAGGTGATGGTATGTCGCAATTGGGATTATTAAATATATTCATTGAATGAATAAGGATATGTCCAGAGTTTTGCTTGATATTAAGACAATCGTAGTTACATGGAAAAAGCATGTCAACCTGTACTCCAGTAATGAATCAAAATGCACATATCGTGATTCAATTTGGATAATATGGTTAATTGCATTAATATGACAGACAATCAGGGTCATTCGCAGTCCAGTGTAGAAAGAAATGAGTGACCAATTGAATGGTACGCAAAACAGCTTTCATAAAATACCAGCGAGGCAGAAACAAATTGCAAAAACAGCGTTTACTGATCAACCATAATGCGGGGAGGAACGCATATACGTTTTTTGAATAGTTGGCAGGAACAACGATCTGGCATGAGCTACGAATTGCAACTGACGATACATCTGGCAGTGGTCACATATAGTCCGCAAACATTAGTCTGTTATACACTTAATTTAGCCAATACCTGCATACCTCACAAAGGAGTAGAATTGGAGGCCGGTCGACGCTGGACTGTGATGACCATTCTACGAAGTTTATTTCAGTTAATGCAGAATAGTTTATTTGTGCCAAATGCTCAGTAGTTAAGTCTATTTAATTAGGGTAAAAGGTAGTAAATTTGAAGGTTCAAATGGTTGTATGCCTTTTTCCCCTGATTGTTTGACCGTCGATTTCAATTAAGTCCACTTTATGCACTAGCACGTTGCTACAGTGAAAGGGACTGGTTTCAAAGGATACTTTAAAGTGATAGCAGATGTGCCTTCCACTTCACCGTGGGTCAAGAAGACCAGCGTGGATCCGGCGTTGGCCAATTTCTCCAATGCAAGTAGTATTGATACTATTGGTATTGGTACTATTACTGACGCTAATATTTGCACTATCTGCATCGGGCATATTGCGGAATTTCTGTATACACCGTAGGAAGCTGAGTAGCAGTAGCGGCGGTAAGACAGTATTGTTAGAATAACACGACCTTATTTTAGAGCTGGGGAAATTTTTATTATTATCGCTGCGACTTGTAATGTCACGGTATTGCTAACGCTAATAGGTCTAAATACCGATCTCACTAGTAGTAGCAAAGTGTTTGCTATTTAAATTGATAGTTAGAGTGAACAAGCACGTGCAGCGACCTTGTATTCAAAACCATACCTTACCCGCACACCTTTGGGGCATGTCCCGCATGTCTGGCTCTTGTGTCCACCATCGCGTGCGCACCAGAACCCCAGTCAAGGTCAAGGTCGTGTCTGGCCTAACTGGTCAACTTCTTCCCAAGGCCAGTTAACAAAGGGCCTAAGGGTCGTGACCGCTTACGCTCAGACACTCCCGGGGCCGTCAACCTCATGGCCGGTTGCAGATATCCGGACCCGACGAATTCACACGCTAAAATGCGACTCTGGACTCGACCCGCCCATGGCTAGACTGCACTCGCCTCAGAGGCAATTACCTATTTCTTTCATTCTACTCCTTCTGCATTTAGTTAAATTATCCATTCACCTCTGGTCGTCCACGCCTTATCTGATCTTCCAGTTTAAAATCATTGGGGTAAGTTCTATTATTGATTATCAGGCTGTACTAAGTCATATCCTACATACCCTTAAGGTAGGAATAGTAAATACAGTTAACTTTGCGAAAATTCCCATTGAAAATTTCAGAAGATAAATTGGCGAACATACGTTTGT